>CM064504.1:13305547-13453099 GCA_032716605.1 Paralithodes platypus
TGTTTGTCATTTGTGCTGTCTTGTTGGTGTTGGCTGTGATGGTGGTGGTGGTTGTGGTGGTGGTGGTGTTAAGTGTTAGTATAGGTGGTGATGGTGGAGGTGTTGGTAGTTGTGGTTGTCATTTGTGCTGTTTTGTTGGTGTTGGCTGTGATGTTGGTGGTGGTGATGTTGGTGCTAGTATAGGTGGTGATGGTGGAAGTGTTGGAAGTTGAGGTTGTCATTATGTGCAATGTTATGTTGGTGTTGGCAATGATGCTGGTGGTGATGAGAATCGGTCCTAGTACTGATTCTTTGGAGACTCCAACTCCAACAGGATAGTTTGATGATGACTGCCACCTAACTACCACTGAAAGTGTCCAATCAATCAAGTAGTTGTCGAATAATATCCAACGGGTCTTCAGTTATTTATAGTGAGTCAAAGTTTTGCAGTTAAAAGTCTGATGTTAATTGACTTAAAATTAAGGTTTAAAATAAGTTGCCCGTTGCTTGGTGACGATGCATGTCAAGATATACTGTATATATATATATATATATATATATATATATATATATATATATATATATATATATATATATCTAATTTTATTATTATTTTATATATAATATTTTGCTATTTTATATTCAAATACTCTGCTTATTACTACTAAAGACATTGAGAGATACATTTTGGGATCACACTTGCTCATTTTCTTGTGGAATGGTGTGGCAAGTTTGTTTTCATAGTTCTGGCCAGGTTTTATGTTGGAGACACGACTGGAATATTTCTCGAGTGACACAGGGAGTTTCTTGGCCCAGTTTTTGGTGGAATTGAAGGTTTCAGTTATCATGGTCTGTTGCAGTTATCCTGTTTACTGATCTTAACAGTCTCCAAACTCAGACTGCTGTGATAGTGATGTTATTAAGGGGGTAAGGTTTATTTATGGTCGATTAATATATTCATTTATACAAATAGAGGTTATATCTCGAGTTGCGATCATTACAAAGAATACATATAGGGGATATCATGACCATGTTAAATTTGACAAAGGGAAATACTACACAATTATATTATATACAGTATATATATATACCGGTATATATATATGGAAAGACCATATTACCAGTCTCGCTAAGGCAGCCTCCCAGAAACTGGGTGTGCTCAACCGCCTAAAGGGGTTCTTTACCCCTGCACAGCTTCTTGCTCTGTACAGGGGTACAGTGCGTCCTTGTATTGAGTATTGTTCACATGTGTGGGGAGGATCCTCTCACACCGCACACCTAGATAAAGTAGAAAGGAAAGCCTTTCGTATCATTAACTCCCGTCCACTCACCAACTCTCTCCAATCTCTCTCTCTCTTCGCCGCAATGTTGCATCTCTCTTTCTATTCTATCGCTACTACAATAATCAGTGTTCCTCGGAGCTTTCCCAGTGTATACCACCTCCTCTACGTAGGGTACGTAGTACACGCCTTGCAACACATTCCCACCCCTACTCTGTGCAACTCTCCAACCCAAGAGTGAAACGCTATTCTCAGACTTTCTTCTATTCAACTGCTGAGCTCTGGAACTCTCACCCAGAATCAGTCTTTCCCTCTTCCTATGACTTAAATCGCTTCAAACTCTGTGTGTCCAGGCATTTTAGCTCGAACGTCCCTTGATTTCGGCCCTGTCACTCTTTGAAATCTGGGGGAGGCACTCGTTGCAGGCAGTTATGCCTTTTGCTTCCCTCATTCACATAGAAAAAAAAATATATATATATATATACGGTATATATATAACATTGGTTTGGAAAGCAGGTTATTGCTATATTGAATAGACTATCTAGTGTAGTGGTTAGCTTAGGAATGGTGGAACATTTTTCAACTGAAATAGGATATTCATTAATTTTACCAGTTGTGTGTAAGAGGGATCTTCCTCGTGTAGGCCAGCCGGTCCTCTTCAAATGTCCATGGTTCTGTTGAGTAAATAACTAAGTAGAAACTTCTGGCACTACAATATAATTTCGTGGTCAGGGCACGTTGACTAAATAGTTGCAACCATTCGATCAAAATACTTATTAAAAGACAATTTGAAACTAAAATGAACTTATGGGTTGCTGATTATTTGAAATTCATAGATGAAATTGGTGATACTGGCCATCTGTGTTCAGAGAAAAACAGATGATTTGAAGAATGTTTCAACCATTTGTTTATTATTCATAGGCTAATATAACTGAATTAAAAAACCCATTCGCGGGTTGTTGCCCGGGGTGTATTGTGCTGTTGGTCATTCAGTGTTCAGGGGGGGGGGGGGGGATAACAACGTTTAGCAAAGTGTCAGCCATATGATATTAATTTCAAATAAAACCCATTCTTAGCCAACTTTTAGAGATGATTTCGATGCTAGGCATCAAGTCCAACTCATATTTGAGAAGTCGGGGATAGACGCTTTCTAGAGTAAGGTTCAAACCCTTGTGTTCGAAATTTGAAATAAACCCTCTGGGCGCCTGCTATAGTTCATCGACAAGAAAAGCTTGGTTTCCAACAATAGGAAGAACAAAAGGTTACAATCGCAGGATTCTTTAAAAACACTGCAATAAAAATGTGAAGTTATCTGGATTTCCAGACAGACCCATTCACAAGTTGAATAAATTACAAAGCGATTTGATGTGTACGCAGAGTATAAACTTATTAAAAGATTTACAAGATGACCTAATAGAAGACGGGACACCAAGAGAACATTATCACAATCCTATAACACATAATTTGGTAAATACAATTAGGTAATTAATCACACATGCACCCCCCCCCCCCCCCACCACTGACACCCCCACACACAAATCCCCTCCCACGCCCACAGCCAATCATGACGCCCCCTATTCCTCAACAACAGACTCCCCCCCCCCCTAACACACACGCATTACTCGAATCCGTCTTCCTACACATACTCATTATATCCCACCCACACATAGAACTCATACCCCCACCAACCTCACACTCATGTCATCCCCCTCCCACAAACTCAGGACATATCCCACCCCCCCCCTCCCCCTCGCACACACAAGCATGCCACCCCCTCTCCTACCAGCACTTGCACATTCCTCCCTACCCCCTAAGCGACAACAGTTTCTCCCAGCAGCACACACACACACACACACACACACACACACACACACACACACACGCACACACACAAAATAATAATAATAATTATATATATATATATATGAATAGTTACATATATACCCCCCCCCCCCACACACACACACTAAAAAAGAATCCACATATATTTAAATTTCAACATTTCTCCTGAACTCGTAATTCTTGGGCTCACTCCAGCTCATTCCAAGAGAATCAAGTTTTAATGTAAATTAACATAATGTACCAAGACGTTAAAAAATAACCAAGTTATTCATATCAAGAAATTAGGAAACTGCAGAGTAATAATATATGAAAGAGATTGTTCTATGCAGCAATTATGTTAATGTAAAGTAATTTGCATTTACAGAACTCATACGAAATGCCTGTTTCTTAAAACATTCATGTGTTACATTTGGTATTCTCTAGAAAACGCGTTTCCAAGTTTAAGCGTGCGTATGTTTGTGCATATATATTTATACCGGTGTACAGTATATATATATATATATTATATATATATATACATACACATATATATATATATATATGTGTGTGTGTATGTGTGTGTGTGTGTATCAATCTGTTCACCTGTGTCCATGTGTAAGCCTATGTGGGTGTGTGTTTATCTGTGTGCGTCAATGCATGTCTGCGCGTGTGTGTGTGTGTGTGTATGCCTATGTGTGTGTGTATGTATGTGTGTGTGTATGTGTGTGTGTATGTTTGTGTGAGTGTGTGTTTGTGTGAGTGTGTATGTTTGTGTGAGTGTGCACCTTGTTTCTTTTAATCCTCTTGAAAGGCAACTTAGGCAACCACCGGAGCACTTTAAGAGTTGGTTAAAGCTGCACGGAGAGAGAGAGAGAGAGAATGTATGTTTGTGTGAGTGTAGGGGTGAAGATGAGATATAAAAAGAGAGAAAAGGAGATACAGTAGAGAGAGAGAGAGAGAGAGAAAGAGAGAGAGAGAGAGAGAGAGAGAGAGAGAGAGAGAGAGAGAGAGAGAGAGAGAGAGAGAATTAATGTGTGTGACAAGGTAAAAAGCTGAGAAGGAAAAGAAAGAGATTACTCCCCAAATTGCTATCATAAAAAGAAAGACCAAGAGAGAATTACAAAAAGAGAGACAATAAGGACAGAGAAAGTAAGAAAGCAAGACGTTAGTGAAAAATGTATATATTAATTAAACAGTCTGAAAAAATGTATATATTAATTAAATGTATATATTAATTAAATGTATATATTAATTAAATGTATATATTAATTAAATGTATATATTAATTAAATGTATATATTAATGAAATGTATATATTAATAAATGTATATATTAATTAAATGTATATATTAATTAAATGTATATATTAATTAAATGTATATATTAATGAAATGTATATATTAATGAAATGTATATATTAATTAAATGTATATATTAATTAAACAGTCTGAAAAAAATTATATATTAATTAAATGTATATATTAATTAAATGTATATATTAATGAAATGTATATATTAATTAAATGTATATATTAATTAAATGTATATATTAATTAAATGCATATATTAATTAAACAGACTGAAAAGTACACCAGGAAAATACAAGAAGAAAAATAGTATAGTAAAAATATAAAACTAAGCATAAACAATTAACAAATATAACACATACCTCGGCCTACGCTGGGTAATTGTTAACTATTAATATCATAGGATTAAATCTTCTTCTGAATCTGGGTTTCAGGATCGCCTCCAAGTTTGAATAACTTGTTCCTTTGGCGCACGTCCTATTGCCCACCAAATTTCGTGAAAATGTCCGGATTACCTCCTACATTGAATCAATTCTTCTGCCCACCAAATGGCGTCAAAATCTGTTCATAACTTTATGGGATACACACCAAATTTCGTGAAAATCTACAGATCACCTCCAAAAATGAATGACTACTTCCTTGGTGCATATCCTACCTGCCCATCAAACTTCGTGAACATTGGTTCGTAACTTTGTGAGATATCTTGTTACCAGACAGACAGACAGACCATTTTATACAAAAACAACCTCTGTTCAACTTTGTTGGTGGAGGTAATTAAGATAACAAGGTCAAGAAAATGTAAACAAGGAGAGAGTAAATGGAAACAGGACAATCCGAACAAGATAAATAAAGGAGCTGTGGAAAAGACTAAGAGAAAATAATAATAAATGTTGGCAGACACAGAACGCAGCCAAAATACGCTGCCTGAAATGTGTGGGGGTTTAGAATTCTAAGGTAAATACTACCCGAGTTTCAGAACAAAAAAGGAGACGTCACTACCAACATACGCTGGGCTCGGTAGTAAACAACACATGACTTGGGAGGCTCCAGTAGGTCTGATACGTGAGTGGTCACACTAATGTAAGTGTCTTAAGGGAGGATGGACGTAATTATTTGCTTAGTTATACACTTTTCAATTATTATTTTGTTTTAACTTCCTCCATAGACTTCCGTCAAGCTTTATATAATAAAAACACCCACAAGACCTCTCTTCAAGATCAATTTGTACATTTTTCGATAGAAAAATGTTCCGGCCGAAGGCCATTCCTCTCAAATTAAAGGCTCCCTATTGCTCGCCAGGAAAAAATAAGACACCTAAACTGCATGAAAGGTTTTGATATTGACATAAGAATGAGGTGAAAGATCTTAACATTGCCAAATTTAAGGGGCAAACGACTTAATATCTTAAAACTAAGACAAAGAGGGGGCCAGAAAAACCAACCATCCCCCCTTAAAATTTCCAAACACTATTTACCCCCCCCCCCCTCCCATTCATGTTGATAGATTGGTATACATCTACCATCTTCGACGTAAGGAAAAGGGGGGAGGGGGAGCACAGACAAAACAACGCATGAACAGAACATAACAGATTACAGATACACTCAACCACTGCCTTTTTTTCTCCTTCATACACATACAAACACAGCTCTGGAACACTCTCTCCCTCAGTCTATCTTTCGCGCTTTTTGAGTCAATCGCATTCAAACCTCGCAATTCTAAACATTTCAATTCCAACGGACCTTGAATTTGGCTTTCTATGACTTTCAATCTGACGGGACACTAGCAACAACTGCTGCTACTTTCTCACACAGACAGACAGACAGACAGACAGACACACAGACACACACACACACACACACACACACACACACACACACACACACACACACACACAGACTGTGTTTGGCTTTGACCTGTGACCTAGAACATAATTATGTATTTATTTTTTCTAGAATAAAGATTCTACAAGCACAATAATACTGTATAATCCAATATACTGTTATGAAATTAATTAGGTGAAAAACACTTTGTATAACATTTACCTATACCCTGAGTTTAAAATATTCGTATACAGATATAAGACAAATTCAGTAGTGGTGAAGAAAGGGAGAGTGAATATTATAAAATAAATATTGTCAGGCTCACAAAAACCGCTAAAAGAATACAGTGCGTCGTGTGATATGTGTAGGGTCTAGAATTATAATGTTAATACTACCAGAATTTCAGAGACAAAACTAAAATAGGAAAACGTCACTACAGATATTATATGCTGGGCTTGGTAGTAAACAAAATACGACTTGGGAGTGTTCAGTAGGTCAGATGTATTTGTTTCACCATTTTAATGTTAGTGCCTCAATAAATTCAGACAGTATATAAATACCACCCTCCCTTCTTTCGCCTTAACCCTTTGAAGATTATGACACATTTTGACAGTTTATTCTGGCTAGCATTATACGATTTTAATCAATTTAAGAAGAATCTGTGGGAGTTACAAAGGTAAAGACTATCTCAATTAACCCTCTGACCTCCACATACCCTTCCTAATATGAATAAAATCGTCTAATAATAGCCAGAAAACATAAAAGAAATGCGTCATCGTATCACCTAAGGGTTAACAAATACATATACAGTATATATATATAATCTTCAACGTAAGGAAAAGGGACAGAAAAAGAGTGATACAAAACATGAAGCTAAGAATAGAATAAAAGTGCAGTTTAAGGGGGGTGACCTGCTTTTTTCTCTTTATCTCCTTTTCTCTCTTTATCTGGCTTGTATCCATTCGGCCCCATTCAGCCTACTGTTTTAAGATGTTTACCCCCATCCAGGCGTCAATATTTTCCTGGCGAGCGGTGCGAGCCAGCATATATATACGGTACTTTTTGTTTGGACAGCAAGCTAAATTTGTAAATTTTTCGATAGAAAAATGTCTCCGGCGAAGCCAGATTTCTCCATACAATGCTGGCTCGCTATCGCTCGTCAGGAAGAAATCGACACCTGGATGGGGATAAACGTCTTAAAACAGTTGGCTGAATGGGGCCGAATGGATACGCGCCAGGGTTAGAGAGAAAAGGAGAGAAAGAGAAAATAAAAGGTCACCCCCCCCTTAAGCTTTACTCTCACACAGCCAACTCTGGAACGCTCTCCCTCAGTCTATCAAACTTAAGCTTTACTCTCACACAGCCAACTCTGGAACGCTCTCCCTCAGTCTATCAAACTTAAGCTTTACTCTCACACAGCCAACTCTGGAACGCTCTCCCTCAGTCTATCAAACTTAAGCTTTACTCTCACACAGCCAACTCTGGAACGCTCTCCCTCAGTCTATCAAACTTAAGCTTTACTCTCACACAGCCTACTCTGGAACGCTCTCCCTCAGTCTATCAAACTTAAGCTTTACTCTCACACAGCCAACTCTGGAACGCTCTCCCTCAGTCTATCAAACTTAAGCTTTACTCTCACACAGCCTACTCTGGAACGCTCTCCCTCAGTCTATCAAACTTAAGCTTTACTCTCACACAGCCAACTCTGGAACGCTCTCCCTCAGTCTATCAAACTTAAGCTTTACTCTCACACAGCCTACTCTGGAACGCTCTCCCTCAGTCTATCAAACTTAAGCTTTACTCTCACACAGCCAACTCTGGAACGCTCTCCCTCAGTCTATCAAACTTAAGCTTTACTCTCACACAGCCAACTCTGGAACGCTCTCCCTCAGTCTATCAAACTTAAAAACAAACTACTCCCAAGAACCCCCCTTTGAGATAAATTTGTAAATTTTTCAGTAGAAAATTTCCCGGTCGAAGGTTAGTTGCTACTATTTTACAGGCTTGCTATCGCTCGCCAGTAAAAAAAATATAGACACCTAAATAGCAAGAAAGGCCTTGATATTGACAAAGAAATGGGGCGAACGTCTTAAAATATCATAACTAACGGGGCTATACATGAGGGAGAAGGGGGCCCAAAATAATCAAATATCTCCCCTCAAGTTCCTTCAAACTCAATAAATATTATGTCCAAAATATTTCGATTCTAACGTACCTTGAAATTGGCTTTCTATCCCTCTTACAATATGAAAGGGCCCTGTACACTATCAAGTATGTATGCACAAACTCTATAACTCTAAAACGACAAGAGTAATCGAACTAATTTCTACCATTTGGGAAGAGTCAGTCAGGGAATAGGTGTGGAAACTTACAGCCCATTTATCGAGCCCTTTTTGAATTACAGAGGTTAGGGTTCACGAATTCCGGACTACTAATCTGAAGGCAGTCTACTAGCTACAGGCAATTTTACCATCTGCTATTTCTTCCACATGGAAAAACAAAAGTTGTGGAATTCAGCTGCATACCCAACTCGGCGAACTTGACTTCTAAATGTGCCCCTTTACCTCTTTGATGAAATTGAACGAAATAAAATATAATACAACATAATGTAGACTGTGTTTGACCTTGATATGTGACCTAGAAACAAATTATTATATTTTGGATTAGAGTAAAGGCTCCATAAACAAAATAATACACTGCACTTAGCTTAGGTGAAAATCTTATTAGTTAGACTAGGAGAACTCACAATATATATATATATATATTATATATATATATATATATATATATATATATATTATATAAATATATATAATATATATATATATATATATATATATATATATATATATATATAATTATATATATATTATATATATATATATACTGTATATACTGGTATATATAAATACGAAAATATAAAATAAATAAATACATAAATAAATAAAATAAATAAATTACCGGTAGTTAAAATAGTTGAACATAACTTGTTACCAATATCCTGTGTTCTAAAGTGTGTGTCTAAGCTAATTGGCATTTCGGTAGAAATGGTAACCTTTGAGTTCCGGTATAGAGACCCATAATAACTTGATCGTTGGCCTTTACTTGTCACCTTAGATCTTCGAGCAAGATCAGATTACTTCCTCAAATAAACGTTTGTTTAACCTTTCTTTACCGGCGACGTCTTATTTATTTCGTTCTAGCTATATTTAGAGGAGGATTGTGTGCAGTTTTAGAAGGATCTGTGGTAGTATAAAGGGATGAGTGAGATAGGTCAAAGCCTGTCAATTGTTAGAGACCCTTAAGAAACTGAATAAAATCGTCTAATAATAGCCAGAATAAAGTGAAAAGGACGTCGCCGGTACAACCGGGGTACATTATGCAAACTGGAAATGCTTACAAAGCTTCGTAAAGATCTATATACTTCAGATGAGGAAATATACATGGAAATTTGGTATGGTCTTTCAACATTTATTTTGACTTTATTGACCCTATTTTCTGTACAAAGTAATTGGTCAAGCGAGTTCAATTGAAATGAAATAACTGTTATTTGTTTTACGCAAAGTTTTTACCATGACCTTTCACTGATTGGTGACCTTCACAATTATGTACAATTATATAATTATCTCTTGATTCACCTCTGCAATGGGGAGACATACACACATTGAGATAGATAGATAGATAGATCGATCGATAGTTTAGATAGATACAGTAGATAGATAGAGACAGACAGATAGATAGATATAGATAAATAGATAGACAGAGAAAGATACCAAAGAACGAGTAGAATAGAGAAGCAGAGAAAACACAAGAGAGGAACAAAGACAGGAAAACAGCAACTATCCCTTCAGTTTTTAGCTCTCCTAAACCGCTTAGAGAGAGAGAGAGAGAGAGAGAGAGAGAGAGAGAGAGAGAGAGAGAGAGAGAGAGCGAGAGCGAGAGCGAGAGCGAGAGAGAGAGAGAGAGAGAGAGAGCGAGAGAGAGAAGAGAGGAAGGAGGGGGGGGGGGGGCTAGATAATACAAGAAGAAAAATCGCGAGTAATAAAGAAATTCCGAAAGAAACATAGACAAAAATAATATATCCCACAATAGAACACAGATGAATGGGAGTGATAAGAAACCGAAAATAACGTGGAGAGAAAACCCGAAAAATTGATAAAGAAAACGAAAAGAGGGAAACAAGCGTTGCAAAGTACCGAAGGCCTCCGTTGAATGCTGCAAACCACCCAGACGTTCCAAACATGTCTCCTTCCTACCTCCCTGTTTGGCCGTGGGGTTGGAATTTCATAAACATGTAGGCAATTTTGGTGGACAATTTTTGGGTATGTTCGTCATTTTGGGGCAAGTTTGGGTAGGTGGGCAAATTTGGGCTAGTTTGGTCATGTGGGCAATTTTGGACACATGGACAATTATGGGCATATCGTATATTTTGGGCACACATGGGGAAATTGGGCATGTGGGCAATTTTGGGTATATGGACAATTTTGGGTACGTGGGTGGGAAATTTTGGGTATGTAAGGAAGTGGGAAATGTTGGGCACCAGGACAATTTTGAGGGAATTGGGCAAATGGTTTATGTGGGTAAGTTAGTGCATGTGGGAAAGTATGAGTCTCCTCCTCATCTCTACTCCTCTCTTCCCTCTCGCTCTTAACTCCTCTCTCTCTCTCTCTCTCTCTCTCTCTCTCTCTCTCTCTCTCTCTCTCACACACACAACTCTTTTGGCCGAACCAGATCAACAATTCGAAAAATAACAAGAACAAGAATAGCGTCATGACCTCACTATGACCTCTGTCGGTTCTGGACGGAGGCAAAAACATATAGAAAAACAAAACACAAAATAATAACAATAAAAGAACACCAAAAATCCCTTCAGTTGTTCACCACCCCCTTGTACCTCTTATGGGGAGGAAGACCATTTTTCTGGACCCCCTTCTCCCTAATGTTTAGTCCCACTTGTTTTGAGATTATAAGACGTTCGGCCCATTAGTTTGGCGATTTTTACACCTTTCACCCCATTTAGTTGTCAATATCAAGACCTTTCGTGCCATTTAAGTGTCGATTATTTCCTGGCGAGCGATAGCGAGCCTGCAATTTTAAAAGGAACCGGCCTTTGGCCGGGAAATTTTTCTACTGAAAAATGTACAAATTTATCTTGAAGGGGGGTCTAGGGGGTGTTTTTGTAAGCTTGATGGAGGTCTAGCGAGGAAACTAAAACAATACATAAATAAATGAATTAATAGACCAAACAAACGGCCCGGGAGATGGGCATATTAATTTGCTTATTGCTTTTATCTTTTTAGACCCCCCTTCAAGATAACTTTTGTAAATTTTTAGGTAGAAAATTGTCCCGGCCGAAGGCCGATTACTCTTAAAATTGCAGGCTCGCTATTGATCGCCAGGAAAAAAATAGACACCTAAATGGCACGAAAGGTCTTAATAGTGACAACGAAATGTTACGAAAGGTGTTAAAATCGCCAAACTAATGGGCCAAACGTCTTAAAAAAAACAAAAAAACAATGGGACTAAACACGAGGGAGAAGGGGTGGTGCCATAAAAAAAAAAAAACAGCCCATCTCCCCTTAAGAGTATCCGGTCTGGGGCTAAATTCAGTACAAGAGCGGGGCGGGGCGGGGTGGTGGTGGTGGTGGTGGGCTGGGGGAGGGGGCTAGTTGAGAAGGGAGGGCGAGGAACAGGAAAGACTAAAGGAGGAGAATCAAGGGGAAAGAAAAGAAAATGTGAATATAAAGCATCAAAATCAATGATTCAATATAAAGCTTCAAAATACTATAAGTAAAATGGATTTGTAAGATGACATAAGAGGCAACAATCGAGCTGGGCAATACCCAGGGGAGGCTTCATAGGCATGTGATAAGGAGTTGCTGGAACTTCGGTTTCATTTGCCTGGCTTCCTTCACTGTTTCTGTTTGTGTTTCACCTACAAAGAGTAATCCAGCTAGCTCTCACAAACACCTCCTCCTCCTCCTATGCATTTCACTGCACCAAACAAACACTCCACACGTCTTTCCAATATCACTATCAACTTCAGCGGAGACACTAAATTACAGGAATTAGGAATCGCACGAGAGCTTTTGATCTGCAATTTCATTCTGGGAACATTTTCAGAATATTCGGCACAATTATTGGCAACTGCAGTGGAGGTTAATTATTACTATACCTTGTTCCAAGTAAGAAGCCCAAACCTCTTCTACAATCGGCCAAATAAGTGATGTCTCGGCACCAAGTATATTTTGATCTATAATTGGTATCAGCAAAATCTAGTCTTGATTAATTCATTTCGAGGGAGATATACAAACATGTCCTACACTTACCCACCCTAATCAACATCTGGCAGATAGTAATACAGCACAAAGCAAGCCAAACGTGAAGACAGCTGAGACATGACTTATTAGCGTTACCGTACATTAACCTCAAAAACTCTCGAGCGAATATGTATATAATTTGGTATGAGTCAGCCGGGGAATAGGTATGAAAATCGACAGCCCATTTGCTCTAGCCCATTTTGAGTTAAAGAGGTTAAGGGTCACGATTTCTGACCTACCTCCTTGGAACAGGGTATAGTGCCCGAATTATTAGACAAGCGTATTTTAGAAGCAGGAAGATCAGTGTTGTGTATAAAAGTTAACCCATTCAAAATCCAATTACGCATTTTGTTCTGTTTTCTGGCGATTATTGGACGATTTTATTCAGATTAGGAAGGGTGTATGAAGTTCAGAAAGTTAATGGAGATCGTGTTTATCCTTTTCATTCCCACAGCCCCTTCCTAAGTTCCTAAGTTGAGTAAAATGTCCTAATAATAGCCAAAATAAACTGAAAAAACGCATCATGATCCTGAAAGGGTTAAGGAAAAAGTTCTCAGGGGATAAGCTACTCCCTCATGTTTAGGAACCGGCTTTCGGCAAGGACATTTTTCTACCGAAAAATGAACAAATTTATCTCGAAAGAAGTTCTAGGGGTTCTTCTTTATAAGCTTGATACACGTCTAAGGAGTTAACTAAAAAAAAATAATGGTGAATAACATAATAAATTAATAACAGATATATAATAAATTAGATAAATAAATATACAATTAAATACAATCTCCCCTTAAACTGAGAGAGAACGGTCTACAGAAATACTGAAAGGAATAGGGTACACAAATTAATATTAAATAATAATTAAATAATTAATAATTAAATTCGACGCTCGACAAATATTCTGAAGAGTAAAAGTAATATGTAAGAAATGGAGCGCGTAGAGAATGGAGCGCGTAGAGAGAGAGAGAGAGCGAGAGCGAGAGCGAGAGCGAGAGCGAGAGCGAGAGCGAGAGCGAGAGCGAGAGCGAGAGCGAGAGAGAGAGAGATAACCAGAGGAACACCGCCAGTAAACGGGAGGAATTGAGAAATTCAGAAGAGAAAGACAGAAAACTAAACAACAGAATAGAACACAGATGGAAAAAAGGGTGAGAAGAAGCAGATACTATCGAGAAGGGAGAGGAACGAACACCTATACAATGATAAAGAAAACGAAAAAAAGACAAACAAGCACTGCAAAGCTCTGAAGGCCTCCGTCGAATGCTGCAAACAACCCAGGCCTTATAAACCTTTCTCCCTCCTACCTTCCTGTTTGCCCATAGGTTCGGAATTTCATATACCGTACATGTAGACAATAGTGGTGGCCAATTTTGGGCATGTGAGCTATTAAGGGCAAGTAGGCAAATTTGGGCATGTGGGTAATTCTGGGTAATTCTGGGGAATCGGGCAAATGGTGCATGTGTGGAATTTAGAGCATGTGGGAAAGTATTTGTAGGTATGCATAATACGTATTCATGTTCTCTCTCTCTCTCTCTCTCTCTCTCTCTCTCTCTCTCTCTCTCTCTCTCTCTCTCTCTCTCTCTCTCTTAGAATTAAGTCCTGACCACCTTGTTTGGATCGTAAGGTCTGTGTGGCCAGTGTATCTATGTAAATCTCTCTCTCTCTCTCCCGACAACTCTTTCGGCCGATACAGACCAACAAGAAGAAAGAAGAAAGAAGAAGTGACATAGGCGACGTAGGCAAAAACAAGAGAAAGACAACAACAACAAGAGGGACTCGACTGGCAAAATTAATTGCCTCTGTTTTTTACGACGGAGCCAAACAAAAAATAATAATAATAATAATAAAAAACAAAATAATACAACAAAGCTAAAATCCCTTCAGTTGTTCACCCCCTTGAAGTTCTTGGAGTATCCGGTCTGGGCTAAATTCTGTACAAGAGCGAGGCGGGGTGGGGGATGGCTGGTCGAGAAGGGAGGACGAGGAACAGGGAAGACTAACACAGGGGGACCAAGGGGAAAGAAAAGAAAAAAATCAGTATAAAGCTTCAAAATCAATGAGTTAATATAAAGCTTCAAAATCAATAATTAAATGCAAAGCATCAAAATCAATAATTAAATATAATGCTTCAAAATCAATAAGTGAATATGAAGCTTCAAAATCTATGAGTGAATATAAAGCTTCAAACTCAATAAGTTAATATAAATCCCCATTATCAATAGATTTCTAGAATCCATACATTACACTGAATACAAAGGATTTGTAAGATGGTTTTAACCCTCTCATGTTCTTGACGCAATTTTGAGCCTATTAGGGATACTTTAAAGCCTTTGTTACCATCAGGGGTATTTAGAAACCTTTAGTTTAGTTACTTCAACCTCTGCAGTTGTCTTTGAGTTAGCTGTGGGCAGAAAACTAATTTTGGAGAGGTAATTATAAGAGTGAGAGAACTCTATTTAGTATTGCTAGTCTGGCAACCTCTGTGTTATATGGTCGTGAGAGGGTTAAGAGGCACCACTCGAACAGGGCAATACCTACGGGAGGACTAATAAGCATGTGATAAGGAGTTGCTGGAACTCCTGTTTCATTTGTTTGGCTTCCCTTTCTGTTGCTGTTTGTGTCTCTCGTACACAGAGTAATCCAGCTAGCTCTCACAAACACATCTTCCTCCTATGCATTTCACTACACTAAAACACCACATGCGTCTTTCCAATGTCACTATCAACTTTGGGGTATACATTTATTACAGGAATCAGGTATAACACGAGAGCTTTTGATCTGCAATTTCATTCTGGCAACATTTTATATATACAGTATATATATATATATATATATATATATATATATATATATATATATATTAGTAGGTTGGCCGCTAGGGTACCGGATCTTCAGAATAAATAAGATGACGAGAGCAAACATCAACTCCATTTTCATTGTTTATTAATTAAGCTTTTGACAATATTTCGAACAACTCTGTTCATCATCAGGTGAAACACCAACGATCCTAGAAAACAAACATGATATCTGTTAAAACTTTGTATTTAATATATGGATCTATTTAAACAAGTTTAATGTGACAATTCTACATAATACTTTACTTAAAACTGCTAGACTATAAGTTAATAATTGAAAACAATAACAAGATTTACAAGAATATTACATAATCCTAACTTCATAAACCTGAACATGTAATACAAAATATAAAATAACATGCAATAATATCAGGTCAATATTTAACGAAAATGCCTTTTTCAGCAGTAAGGAATCACTCTTTCGAATTGGACCACAGATTTAATGAAAAAGATGTTAAGATATTGGCTGAATTCAGAAACAAGAACGATACTTTCATTGGGGAGAAATATTTCATAGACAAACTCAAACCGAACCTAAACTGAGTGGTCAGGTAGTTGATAGCTTGGTGCTTTAGGATCCCTTGCTATATATAATGTCTATAGTCAGTAAGATAGTTAGTCTCCCGGAATAGTCGTAAGGTGCAGGTCGAAATGGTTTGTTGCATGTTATTTTGTATTACATGTTCAGGTTTATGAAGTTGGGATTATGTAATATTCTTGTAAATCTTGTTATTGTTTTCAATTATTAACTTATAGTCTAGCAGTTTTAAGTAAAGTATTATGTAGAATTGTCACATTAAACTTGTTTAAATAAATCCATATAATTATTAAATACAAAGTTTTAACAGATATCTTGTTTGTTTTCTAGGATCGTTGGTGTTTTCACCTGATGATGAACAGAGTTGTTCGAAATATTGTCAAAGCTTAATTAATAAACAATGAAAATGGAGTTGATGTTTGCTCTCGTCATCTTATTTATTCTATATATATATATATATATATATATATATATATATATATATATATATATGAGATAGAGAGAGAGAGAGAGAGAGAGAGAGAGAGAGAGAGAGAGAGAGAGAGAGAGAGAGAGAGAGAGAGAGAGAGAGAGAGAGAGAGAGAGAGAGAGAGAGAGAGAGAGAGAGAGAGAGAGAGAGAGAGACCACAGAGAATCCACACAGAGCAGTTAGATCTAACGAGGTGATTTAGCTTATAAAGTTACTGGAGCGATATGAAAACAATAAACAATTCATCCTCCTATTCTACTGTATCTACAATAGTAAAAGAATAGGACAGGAAAGCCAAATACAAATATGAGTGTTAGGCCCAAATCTATTAGATGGGCATTTCTTACAGTCAATCCAGAAAAGACAAGAGGAATCCCACAGCAAGATTTAGAATTATTATTAGAATATGGAAACCCAACACCTGACTACCTCACCTACCCGACCCCCTCTCTTGGCCAGCAAAAAAAAAGAAACTCTCACACACACACACACACTGGTGAGTTATCTGATCAACAGGTGGCGTTGTATGTGTGTAAGTGTGAGAGCCCGAATGTAGGGGATGAGACAGTGAAGCACGGGAACGAGGTGGCTTCAGAGATGATGGAGTCGTTTCGGGCCATGAGTGAGCACCGTGCCTCATGTGAAGGCAAGATGGCAGGTGCTCGTTGTACTCTACGTGCTTCACATGTCTCACTCCCTAGACTGGAACAAGACCTCACGGGCTTCACTGTTCATTGTAAAGCGGTGAATGTTAAGGCTCTTAGCCTATGCCCGAGAGGAAGTAAGTTGGAATATAGAAGAAAAACACACACACACACACACACACACACACACACACACACACAATGACCCCTTTACCAAGACAGGTTAATTAAAGAGACCTTCATACCCACAACCCCAAGGCCAGCTGGAGGAACAAATGCAAGATAGAGCGAATATGGAAACTGTTCGTCAGCTCTCCCAGCGGGAACAAGGGAAACAGATTTGCATACCATTCCCCTCGGCCTGTGATGCTAGTCAAGTTGGCCTATTATACCAGACGAGTGGTTTGCGGTGCCAACCACACCTAACCAGAACACCAACCTGTGATACCAGTCGCGTCGCCCTGTGATACCAGCCAAAGTGGCCTACGATAACAGCCACACCCCACCCCCGGCCAAGACAAGACAAACAAAAAAAATATATATATATATATAAAGACGGACCATGATCAACCCTTGACCCCCACAATCCCTCTCCAGGAAAACCTTGCCTACCACTCTAGGGAAATTGTTAATGTTTCAGTAATCGATTACCATAGTACTTGTATGTTAGTACCAATTATTCATTATTAACAGCTCTGGATCATATTAGTGCCAAGTTTTCACAATTAAAAACATATATACTGTAGGTATATAAACTAAGATGGGGAAAATATTTTTTTTTCGCCAGGTTAAGGACAATAGACTACATTAGATTAACTCCTTGTGGATTATGACGCATTTTAGCAGTTTATTTTGGCTATCATTAGACGATTTCATTTAGCATAGGAAGGATCTGTGGGAATCGGAAGCATAATCGAGTTGGTTTTGACCCCTTAGATTCCTAGTGGTCCTTCCTACACTGCATAAAGTCGTCTAATGTTAGCCAAAATTAACGGCCAAAATGTGTCATAATCTTCAAGGGGTTAAAATCCCACCGTTTACGAGCAGGCGGGTCAGCCAAACTATCGATTTTGCCAGTACTCTCCCCCCACGCACTAAACGGCAAAATATCACCCCTGTCAAAAAATCAGAAGTGTATACCTTGCTTTGAGCCTAAACCCTCCCTCCCCTCACTGCGCGCGCTCTCTCTCTCTCTCTCTTACTCTCTCTCTTACTCTCTCTCTCTCTCTCTCTCTCTCTATCATAGTGCTGTGATTAAATGTGCATTAACTCTTCATCTATGGCTTAGCTTCGTCAACTGGAGGAACTTTCATGTATAACAGATTCAAAAGTACAGAAATATTAGTACGAACAGTTAACATATTACAATAATTACACATTAGTGATCGATAAATGAGATATTAAGGGAGAAACTTAACCATCAAGTTAAGGGGAGGGTTTTAGAATGTTCCCTAGACCATCAACCATCAAGCATCGAGGTAATGCCCCGCTTTCGAAATTTCACACAATTTATCCTATTTTTTTTTTCGACGAACTTTTATGTTTGACTGCATTGATGGATTCAGGTTTTGCCCGATTATCTTCATGAAATGGCTAATTTTAATCATATTTTTCACCCCATTTAGGTGTAATTTTTACTTGTTTTTGTTTTTGTCTATGTGAGTGAGGGAGCCAATGGCAGAACTGCCTGTGACGAGTGCCTCCCCCAGAGTTGAAAGAGTGACAGGGCCAAAATGCAGGGACGGTCGAGCCAAAATGCCTGGACACACGTAGTTTGAAGCAATTTAAGTCATAGTATGAGGGAAAGACATTGGGAGAGAGTTCCAGAGCTCAGCTGTTGAATAGAAGACAGATTGAGAATAACGTTTCACTCTTGGGTTGGAGAGTTGCACAGAGTAGGGGTGGGATTGTGTTTCAAGACAGGTACTACGAGTTCTACGAAGAGGGGTGGTATACACTGAGAGAGGTCCGAGGAACAAGACAAATACCCAACCAAAAAGCAACAAACATCGCTGTGAGTAAGAATGACTCGATATACGACAGACTGACCTAGATAAAACCGTGAAAGAGTCCAAGTATGGCAAAGACTGAGGCAGGTTAAGGCAGACCAAGGCAGGAAATCCATAGTCCGGGAACACAAGGCTCACCCCATCGTATATATTCTTTTCAGACCCCCCCCCCCTTCTTTTTTTTTAGTCCCCCCCCCCCCCCCCCCCCCACACACACACACACCTCCGCATGAAATATCTCCAGAGAATTTCCTTTTCCCTGGCTTTGTGTGGTGGTGGAGTCCCGGGAGAGAGAGCGAGAGCGAGAGCGAGAGCGAGAGAGAGAGGGAGGGAGGGAGAGAGTGTCTGTGTGAGTGAGAGAGAGGGTTAGTACTTCAAAGACCTTGCGGTCTATTCCGGGGAGATACTTGAAGTGGAAAGAGGGATTTTGTGTAGTGCACTACACTCATTGCAGAGTGTGCAATATACTATCTACTCTCTGCTTGAGCGACCAAAATTGATTAGCATATTCCATGAAGGCTGTGTCACCACATTATTTCTATAGTGAAACTGTCTCTTAACCCTTTTCCTGTGGGCTCCTCTATAGGGAAGCTTACACCACTGTGGGGTGTTTATGTCTAGTATTCGTTCACCATATCCGAGAGAAGTATGGGAGTGAGCTGAAGGAGTCTATTTTAATTGAAAATTCAGCTAAATTTCTTCCTAGAAAACTCTAGTTCATTCATTCATATCTCCCGTGGTCTTGAAAAGTGGTGGTGGCAGATTCTTTATATAGCAGGGTAGCCAGGGCCCTGACTGGGCCATGTTTTCGTATTTCTTCACTCATGGCAATTTGATGAAAAAAAAAATTTGTGTAAATAATTATGATATTTAATAGACAGTATGAGTTAGCCTATGGCCTGAAACATTAAATGAACCTCACATTTGTACCTGGTTTATAGCTTCCAGAAATACACATAGAATTGGACCCGCTTATACTTAAATACAGCTTCCAAATCACCACTTGTTTGGACACACCCTCTCACTACCGAGGCATGTAGGATACTGATAATATTGGAATGGGAATGAAGGCTAGAAGCTTATCTTTCATCTGGCAAGTAGCGGACCGGTTCGGTACTACCAAAGTCAGCTGTTATTACCAAAACATACCAGGACGTTGGGCACAGTAAACTATTATATTACATAAAACTTAAGAAGATGTTCGCTGCGCTGGAAAGGGTTAATATCCCCTAATGATTTATGTTTTTTCTTCCCTAATTCAGTGCACTCTTTGGAAAACTCTAGATCACTGCTAATTAGAACACCCAAATCCTTTTCAAGTCGGGGGGGAGAGAGAGAGCGAGCGAATATTGCGATGAAGTAGGACACAGATGAAAGCGAAGTAGGGCAAAACGAAGAAGAGACGAAAAAACACAAGAAGGAAAAAATGCGATAACATTAAATAAAGTCAAGTATGAGACGCAGAAAATGAGAGGGAGCTTGAAGTAAAAGAAAACGGAGAAAGGGTTTTAGAAAAAGGAGGAAAGAACGATGGTAATGAGGCGAGGAGACGGGAAGGAAAAATGAAAGAAAACGGAAAGAAGATATTATGTAGAAAACGAGAAATTGACAGAATGGGGACGAAAACCGAAAAGAGGAAAGATTAGAATGAATTATATGACGCTCTCGGTAAAATAATAGTTTCTTTTTAACTCCTTGAGAATTAGGACTCATTTTGACGTTTATCCTGGCCATCAGAATACGATTTTATGCAGCTTAGAGAGGAATGATTGGAGTCTGGGATTAATTGAGATAGTTTTACCCCTTTCATTCCTAGAGATCTTTTCAAAATTGTTTAAAATCGGCTAATGATATCACAATACAAATGTAAAAATATGTCTCAGAGGGTTAAAGAAAATCTATTATCCAAATTAACCATTATATTCTAATGATAAGTTTGTTCTGCATTATTAACATGTACCAGTTTTGTTTCAGTACGGTACTGTTCCAAGCCGACTTAACATGCCATACATATACTCCTGTCGTTTCTAATAAACTATCACTGTATGATTTCCCCGAGGAATTCAAGAAATACTGTGACACACATCAGTATACAGCTGGAGGCATGGTGACCTACAGTACACATATCTTCAGGGCTTCACTCCAGTCTTTCTTTGTTTAGGTTGAAGCATATAAAACAAAGTAATAAAGCAAAGTTTAAAATAAAAAGAACAAGACAAAGAAAAAGAACAAGACAAAGAAATAGAAAAGTAAATAAAGATACAGACAAAATAGGAGAATAATAATAGGCCTAATACAATAATAAACAACTGATAACTTTCCCTTAACCCTTTCAGTATGATGGCGGAACTTTCTTTTAGTTCTGTTTTTCCATGGACGACTTTATTCAGCTTAGGAAAGTTCTGTCTGCCGAAAGATTGATAGTGTCTGGTGCGGGGCTGGTCTTTTTGGATCCTCCCTTTTTCACCCCACTACTTTGGAGATTTTAAGACGCTTCACCTCACTAGTTTGTCGGTTATAAGACTTTTCACCCCTATTCAGTTGACTAAAAATGTACGCATTATACTTGAACAGGTTGAGGGGCGTTTTTTATTAAGTTTAAGGTTCTGGGGAGGCGTGGCTTTTTTTTAGTTTGAGGACAAACTAAAAAATACATTTCTCGAAAAAGGCAAAAATAATCAAAGCCTTCAATATTAATTTAACAAAATATCACAATGCGACTTAAAATGAAATCAGAGATGTTGACAGAATGAAAATATACACCATATGAGGAGGAGCACTTTATCAACAACGTTGACAATACAGTGCTCCTCTTTAAAATGGTATTCTTGTTCATCATAATGACTCCCAAGACGTTTCATAAGATAGTGTTAGTTGACATAGTTATAGCCCCTCCGAGTGTTACAAGTGCTTCCTAAGCTGAATGTAATCGAATAGTGTTAGCCAGAACAAATGAGACCGTCATAAAGAAAGGTAATCGTCTGTAAAATTCGAGGCTTTTCCTCCAACTTCCTCCCAGTTGAGCAATGTCATCATTTCTCCTCCACCAAGCCTCATCTTCTTCAGTCGGGGTTTTTTTTTTTTTTTTTCCCTTGAGTCATCTTGCATTTTCTACCTTGGCTTCTTCGGTATTCTTTTTCTTGATCTGTTTCTCATGCAGTATGATTTCTCCTGGCATGTTCCATTTATAAATTTCCATCTTTTGTTTTATCTATTTGATCGTTTTTTTCCTCAGGTGTCCAGCAATTCCTTGGCTCTATATTTATTATTTTGCCATTATACTCTGAGAAGGTTTTTTTCATCAATCATTTAGTCAATGGTGGTCTACACCGTGAAGAAGCATAGTTGCACTCACCCTCCAACTCCACTTCTGGGGTTCTCTTCTGCAAACTTTTCTCATCCAGTTCTAACCGTGAAATTTGATAAAACTACTCTTGAATGGAAAGTTGTATGATTCTTGTATTATAAGCTCCCAGCTATGCTTCAGATAAGTAGCCAATTAAAGTGGATGATATAAATAGATATCCCATGGGTGGATGGGACTCGTTAGCCTTGGTCGGCAACTCATCTAGGGGAGACAACCTTATACAAATCCGGGTGGATGAGACTCGTCAGCCTTGGTTGGCAACCTGTCTAGGGGAGTAAACCTGATACAAATCCGTACTGCTTACCTAAGGGTAAGGCAGGTTAGTGGATGGACTAGCCGAACACCACTGTAGAAAAATAGTGCTAACAAGATACACAGAGGGCCTCGGAGTCGGACGGATCCTAAATTGAGTGGTCAATCCTGTAAGTCCTTCACTAAACTGGCTCGGGTTGTCCCTCTCACAGGAATAGGTCCGCTTGGGGGCATTCTGTGTATGGCCACCCTCGTAAGGGGAGTAAGGCGTCCGGCAATAGATAGATAGATAGATATAAATAGAATGGAACGTAATAAAATGAGAATGGTGAGATGGATGTGTGGGGTCAAATTGCAAGATAGGATATCCAATGCGGAGTTGAGGAGAGAGTTACCGGTAATTAAGTACCGAGAATATAAGTGATGAGATGTTACAAGTAGGTTTGGATTAGTTCCGGCAAGTAGAGAGGATGGATGAAATAAACTGAGTAAAAGGATGCAAATAGGTGAACATGGAGGAAGCTGTACCGAGGGGTAGACCTAGGTAAATGTGGGTTCAGATCATATGTTTTGTCTCGAATTTAAAATTGTATAGGTGAGACAGTTCTGAATGTAGCTGCCTGGAACAACGCCATTAGGATTTGAGACTGAAATCGCACGTCGTGTGGAACACAGTCATTAAAAGTATGTAAAGTATATTAAAACTTATAAATATTCACCTTTGATTTGTTTTTATTGGTTTCTATTTGTATACTAAATGGATTCATCACTACCATTGGATCGTTAAAGGGAAAGCTCTTATGGACACTGTAATTCATCTTTCATATCCTATTTACACTTATATCTTTTACAGTGTGCCCATATAGACAAAGTTTTCATAATCATGAAAGTAGGACAATACTGATAGAAATATTGATAAGCAAATGCCAAAGTGTAATGAAAATCTAACAGAACAGAGAGACGAAGAAATCCACAAGAAAATACAAGTTCACAAGAAAAGCAAAACAAAAAACGTAAAACAAAGTGAAGAATATATTGGATCACTTATATATATATATAAGAGAGCACGATTGTTATGCTTGGAGGGATACAAACGGTGACCCTTGTTCAAGAGAGAGTGAATGAAAGCAATCAACCAGTAGGAGGAGAAAATGTGAAAAGAGAAGAGCAGACTCCATAGAGTTTACGAAGACAGGGAGATCATCAGTCCCGCGTTTCCGGAGTATGTTACCCTTTCTGTACCGGAGGCGTCTGTTGTTATTTGATTTCAGCTACATTTAGACAATTTTTATGAAGCTTAGGAAGGATATATGGTAGCTAAAAGGATTAATTGAGATAGTCTGTAGCCTTATAATTGGTAGACGTCCTTCCTAAGATAAACGAATTCGTCTAATAGTTGTCAGAACATAATGAAAAGGATGTCACCGGTACTGAATGGGTTAACACCTTCTGTATCGGCGACGTCTTTTTATGTTTGATTTTAGCTGTATTAATCCGATTTTGAGCAGTTCTAATAAATGTGTACAATGTCTCGAAATAAGGCTGATTCCTCCTAATCACAGGTTCGCCATCGCTCGCCAAGAAAAATATCAACACCTAAATGTCACGAAAGGTCTTAAAATCAACACAAATGGGGCGAAACTTCTTAAAATCGCTAAACTAGTGGAACGAACGTCTTAAAATCTCAAGCCAAACGGGGCTAACATGTGGGAGAAGGGAGTCCAGAAAAGTTACGTGAAAATCTCCCCTTCAATAAGAACCATATGCATTACTGGGAGAGTGGAAAAGGTAGAAGAGCGTGTGGATTATTTATGTTAACCCTTTGAGTATAATGACGCGTTACGATAGTTTATTCTGGCTATCATTAGACGATTTGATTAGTAAGGCTCTCTAGGAATGAAGAGGATAAATATGTCCAATTAATCCTTCATCTACCACAACTTCAAACTAAAACAGTCTGAATAAACATCTTCAATTTAAGTCTTATTCTACAACTCGAAATTAACAGTCTTACTCAATAACTCCAAATTAACAGTCTTACTCTACAACTACATATTAACATCGTCTTACTCTACAACTCCAAATTAAGTCTTACTCAATAACTCTAAATTAAGTCTCAATAACTCCAAATTAACAGTCTTACTCTACAACTACATATTAACATCGTCTTACTCTACAACTCCAAATTAAGTCTTACTCAATAACTCTAAATTAAGTCTCAATAACTCCAAATTAACAGTCTTACTCTACAACTACATATTAACATCGTCTTACTCTACAACTCCAAATTAAGTCTTACTCAATAACTCTAAATTAAGTCTCAATAACTCCAAATTAACAGTCTAATTCTACAACTCCAAATTAACAGTCTTACTCAATAACTCCAAATTAACAGTCTTACTCTACAACTCCAAATTAACAGTCTTACTCAATAACTCCAAATTAACAGTCTTACTCTACAACTACATATTAACAGTCTTACTCTACAACTCCAAATTAACAGTCTTACTCAATAACTCCAAATTAACAGTCTTACTCTACAACTA
Source organism: Paralithodes platypus (assembly GCA_032716605.1). NCBI lineage: Eukaryota > Metazoa > Arthropoda > Malacostraca > Decapoda > Lithodidae > Paralithodes > Paralithodes platypus. Next base: position 13,330,746 of record CM064504.1, read on the forward strand.
CATATTAACAGTCTTACTCTACAACTCCAAATTAACAGTCTTACTCAATAACTCCAAATTAACAGTCTTACTCTACAACTACATATTAACAGTCTTACTCTACAACTCCAAATTAACAGTCTTACTCAATAACTCCAAATTAACAGTCTTACTCTACAACTCCAAATTAACAGTCTTACTCAATAACTCCAAATTAACAGTCTTACTCTACAACTCCAAATTAACAGTCTTACTCTACAACTCCAAATTAACAGTCTTACTCAATAACTCCAAATTAACAGTCTTACTCTACAACTCCAAATTAACAGTCTTACTCAATAACTCCAAATTAACAGACTAGCTCTACAACTCCAAATTAACAGTCTTACTCTACAACTCCAAATTAACAGTCTTACTCAATAACTCCAAATTAACAGTCTTACTCTACAACTCCAAATTAACAGTCTTACTCAAAAACTCCAAATTAACACAGTCTTGCTCTACAACTCCAAATTAAGTCTCAATAACTCCAAATTAACACAGTCTTACTCTACAACTCCAAATCCAGTCTCAATAACTCCAAATTAACACAGTCTTACTTTATAACTCCAAATTAACAGTCTCAATAACTCCAAATTAATACAGTCTTACCCTACAACTCCAAATTATGTCTTACTCTACAACTCCAAATTAAGTCTTACTCTACAACTCCAAATTAAGTCTTACTCTACAACTCCAAATTAAGTCTTACTCTACAACTCCAAATTAAGTCTTTATCAACAACTTAAAATTAGTCCTACTAAATAACTTCAAATTAACAGTCTTTCTAAATAACGCCAAATTAAGTCTTAACAACTCCAAATTAACAGTCTTACTAAAATGAACTTCAATATATTGGCCACACAAATATATCGTATCTGCCTCTAGGAAATCTTATTCAGCTAAGGAAGTTGAATACGAAACGAAACGAATAAAAAGGTCTTAACAATGAAGTAGAAGAGGTAGCACAATAGAAACGAATAAAAAGGTCTTAACAATGAAGTAGAAGAGGTAGCACAATAGAAACGAATAAATAGTGTATAATATAAAGTAGAACAAGTGCATACAATAAAGTAGAAGAGGAAGCACAACAGAAACGAATAAACGAATATAATGGTAACACAATAAAACCAAATAAAAATTACAAAAATAACATAGACAGGAAAGAACAATAACAACGAAAAAATTGCATACAATAAAGTAGAAGAGGTAGCACAATGGAAACGAATAAAAAGTGCTAAATAACGTAGATAGGAAAGAATAGAAACGAATAAAAAGTGCTAAATAACTTAGATAGGAAAGAATAGAAACGAATAAAAAGTGCTAAATAACGTAGATAGGAAAGAAACGAATAAAAAGTGCTAAATAACTTAGATAGGAAAGAATAGAAACGAATAAAAAGTGCTAAATAACGTAGATAGGAAAGAATAGAAACGAATAAAAAGTGCTAAATAACGTAGATAGGAAAGAATAGAAACGAATAAAAAGTGCTAAATAACGTAGATAGGAAAGAATAGAAACGAATAAAAAGTGCTAAATAACTTAGATAGGAAAGAATAGAAACGAATAAAACGTACAAAAATAAAGTAGAATAAACAGTGCATACAATAAACTAGAAGAGGTAGCACATTGGAAGAAACAAAATGTGCAAAATAACGTACAGTAGATAAGAAAGAACAAGAGAAGCGAATAAAAAGTACAAAAATAAATCGGAATAAAAAGTGCCTAGGCCTACAATAAAATAGAAGAGGTAGCACGATGGAAACAAATAAAACGTCTAAATAACGTAGATAGGAAAGAACATTAGAAACGAATAAAAAGTGCAAAAATAAAGTACGGTAGATAGAAAAGCACAAGAGAAACGAATAAAGAGTACGAAAATAAAGCAGAATGAAAAGAGCCTACGATAAAATGGAAGCGGTAGCACAATAGCCAGGAATAAACAGAGTACCAACAATTCAAGGAGAGACAAAAGGCAGAACGAATACACAGCCGCCGGAGGAGTAAAAACCGTGGAAGAAGAGAAGGGAGAAGATTAATAGTGGACTAAAAAAAAAAAAAAAAAAAAAAACAAAAACAAAAAAAAAAAAAAAAATCTGAAAAACGCAAAAACGGCTGAGAAAACAAAAGGGAAATATACGTAGAACCGGTTGAGAAAAATGCGAAAAAATAACATCAGGAATAGCAGCCCGAAGAAGAAATGCAAAGAGAGAAATCTGACTAGGAGAGAACAAAAATACAATGAAAGAGAGAAGTGGAAGAAATAATGAGAAACAAACACAACGAAATAGATAAACCAAATAGTAGAACAGAGAAAGATAAAATATATATTGAATTAAATTGTTGGACAGACAAAATGGAACATGTGATGAGAGGAAGTGGTGCGAATATTAGATAACAATAAAAGAGGATATATATATATTACTATGGCAGTTTAGAGCGTATAAATGAGAACACTAGAAATAATATACAGGAAACAAGAAAAAATAAACATACAAGAAGAGATGAAAGTGGATAGAGGTTATCTTCTAAACTCCATAATCTCCCCGATGGTTCACTTTTTGGTCAATTTGTTCATGTATTTATTATTTTTCTAGTTTCCTCCCTAGGCCTCCATCAAACCAAAAAAAAAAAAAAAAAAAAGGATCCCCTTCAAGATAAATTTGTACATTTTTCGGTAGAAAAAAAATTCGACCTAAGGCCGGTCCCTCTTAAATTACAGGCTCGCTATCGCTCGCCAGGAAAAGAAATCGACACCTAAATGGCACGAACAGTCTTAATATTGACAAAGAAAAGGGGCGACAGGTCTTGAAATTGCCAAACTAATGGGCCGAACTTCATAAAATCTGAAAACTAATGGGGCTAAGCATGAGGGAGAAGGGTGTCCACAAGAACGGTCCATCTCCCCTTAAATCCGTATAAGAGTACCAGACGTAAAATGGTAATACGATGGAAACAAAACATTAGAATATCAGTGCTCTTCTCTTTCTGAATAATATCGTTGGGCGACAGGTAAGATAATATGAGCAAATAATAAATGAAGTGAGGCTAAGATGATATAGCACGTAGTAATTTAAGTGAGGCTAAGATATTTTAAGCAAATAATAATTGGAGTGAGGCGAAGACAATATAAGCAACAACAACAATAATAATATATATATATTCCCTATTATATATATATATATATATATATATATATATATATATATATATATATATATATATATATATATACCCTATATATATAGTGTATGTATATATATATATATATATATATATATATATATATATATATATACCGGTAGTAATAATTAAGAGCAACTAATCCTGGCAACGTACGTTACTTAAAGGAATAGGAAGTTAAACATTGAATGGGGAGTCAGAAAAAAGAAATCAAACGCATGAAAAAACGCCACACAGAAAATCATTGAACATGTAAAAGCAAAAAACCCGGCAAACTGGTGAATGGTATTAGGGGGGAAAATAAGGGGATCTAAAAAAAACAATACGAAATAGTATAGCATAAAGGGAAAGAGGTGAAAAGGCCTAGGAAGAATACAAGAACTAAATATTATACGATCTGAGGAAACAAAAATATACAGGAATAGGGGGAGAGGAGGAGGATGAGGAGGCAGACAAATGGAGGAGAAGGAGAGACGTGGAAGGAGAAGGGGAGAAGAAGAAGGATAAAGGTTAAGGAGAGGAAGACGGGGTAATTACGAGGGGGAAGAGAAAGAGGGGAGAAAGAAACGAGGAGGAGGAGGAGTGGAAACCAGGGAGAAGAAGAAACGAGCAAGAGTAGAAGAGAGGGAAGAGGAAGGAGGGGATAGGAGAAGAAGAAACAGGAGAATAAGTACAGGTGGTGGAGAAGGAAAAAGAGGAAGAGGGGGAAGAAAAAGAGAAAAGACGAACGTTACAGGAGGATAAGAAAAAGGAGGAGGAGGAGGAGGAAGACATGACGAAGAGACAGAGGCGACTTACAGGAAGAGGAGAAGAAGGGGGAAGAGAAGAGAGAGAGGAGAAATACAAGGGTAACAGAATGGGGAGAATGGGGAAGATGAAGGAATAGAAGGATAAAAGCTAAGAATTACAGTAGGAGAAGAAGAAGGAGGAAGAAGAAAAAGAGATAATATAAGAATTACAGAAGAGGAAGAAGAGAAAATATAAGAATTACAGAAGAGAAAGAAGGAGGAAGAGGAGGGACGATAAGAAGAAGAGAACAAATAAGAATTACAGGAGGAGATGGAGGAAGAGACGAAGACGGAATAGGAAGAAATAGAAGGAAGAGAAGAGAAAAGATAAGAATTACAGGAGCGGAAGAGAAAGAGGAGAACAAGAGAAAGGAGGGGGCTTACAGGAGGAAGAAGAAAGAAGGAGGATGGAGACAAATGCTTGGAAGAGTGAGAAGAGGATTAAGCACAAGACATATCGCCAGCAGAAAGCGAGGACCAGGAATAAAAATGAAGAACCGAGAGAGATGTATGAAGGGAAAAAATAGCTGACGGAGAAAGGCAGGTAAAAGAGAGTAGTATATACAGTATATATAATGGAGGAATGTGTGAGAGAGAGAGAGAGAGTGAGTGAGTGAGTGAGTGAGTGAGTGAGTGAGTGAGTGAGTGAGTGAGTGAGTGAGTGAGTGAGTGAGTGAGTGAGTGAGTGCGAGCGAGCGAGCGAGCGAGCGAGCGAGTGAGTGAGTGAGTGTGAGAGAGAGAGAGAGAGAGAGAGAGAGAGAGAAAGAGAGCGAGAGTGAGAGAGTCAAAGAGAGAAGTAACTAAGAAAAAAAATACTAACTAAAGAAAGAGAGCCAGCCAGCCAGTAAGCCGTGGAGAACAAAGGCCCCGGTGTTCTGCTCTACCTGAACAATGAACACCGCGTTGCAGGTGCTGGTTTTTACTTCACCTGGCCCGGAGAGTAATTAGGGACCCAGGTGTGGGAATATAATTATAATCGACCAAGTGGAGTGTTATACATTCATAGTATATACTTACATTATTTGACTCTCACCGAGATTCGAACCACGGACAGTCAGGACGAGAGTCCATGCTTTAACCGACTCCACCATGCCGTGGTAAAGAACAATTAGCAATTTCCTATTTAGACTAAAGAAATGGAGAAATACTACCATGTCGTATGACCCATATTGAAGAGTAGCATACACGGGATGCTACCCAGTTTCGTGGGAGTAGTTTTTAAGAATCCCATGTATGGTATTGTAAAATATGGAAGATTATAATTATTCTCTGGTGTGAGATAATCCCAAAGAATTATTACACAGTAGAGTTCTTTCACCTCGAAGGGATTGATTTACTCTCACTCTGTGTGTGTGTGTGTGTGTGGGTGTGTGTGCGCGCGCGTGCGTGCGCGTGTGTGTTACTCTCAGTTACTTGTTCGTCAAGGGGAATCCACGCAATGCGAGCTAAGCTCATTATTATCGCGCCTCCTTAACTGGGAATGTATTGCGTGAAATGCATGTTAAGTGTTTTATGTACTGTTGGAATGGCTGTGGATGTGTGTGTAGTCTGTATTTTAGCCAATTGGCGACATCGGAAACGAAGGCTTAGGGTGGATCTGTATGGTACCATTCTCACTATAGACGGTACCGTCTCGCCCGAAGGCTTAGGTAGCCATCAGCTTAGGTGAACCATATGATACCCATCTCGCCTTGTACCATTTTTGCCAACCCCAGATGGGACGTCACAACGTCGTCCACTTATTCCAGGTACCTATTTACAGCTAGGTGAACTGAGGCTAACACATGAAAGGAGACAAGCCCAATTCGTCTCCGCCCGGCCGGGGATTGAACCCCCGACCCCTCGTGTGTGAGACGAGAGCTCTACCTACTAGGCTACGGGCTGTGTGTGTGTGTGTGGGTGGGTGTGCGCGCGCGTGCGTGTGTGTGTGTGTGTGTGTGTGTGTGTGCGTGTGCGTGCGTGCGTGCGTGTATAGTAAAAGTCCAACTTATTAAATAATATAACTAATATAATAATACCCGTGTTCCTCCTATATTTGCTTAATCAAGAAACATGGGTTACTCAATATCTGTCAATGGTTATATTCCTCGCTTCCTGAGACATACTTTCTATGCTATTTATTCTCTTAAATCCAATATCTAACGGCAATCATTACTATTATTTTGATATTTCACAAACTATGACTCGTGTAACTAAACTGTAAATATATATATAGTAATCTTTAACAAAATGTATATACAATAAAGTGTACCGTACCAATATAATATTTTGTTTCCTAATACTTTATATTATTTATAACACAACGATTATATAATTAATTGCACTACGTTTTAAAGACAGTACCCGGTATATTAAATTGTTCAGCTCAGTACAATATATTCGTTGTCTAACACAATTAAACAAACAGTAGTTCTGTGTCAATCTTACACAATACTGTATGTGGATTTAAGGGGAGATATCCACTTGAGGGACTTTTTGCTTGACCCCTTTCTCCCTCATGTTTAGCCCCATTGGTTTTGAGATTTTAAGACGTTTTCCCCATTAGTTTGGTGATTTTTAAGAATGTCCGCCCCATTCTGTCAATTTTAAGACCTTTCGTGCCATTTAGGTGTAGATTTTATCCTGGCGAGCGATAGCGAGCCTGTAATTTAAGAGTAATCGGCCTTCGGCCGGGACATTTTTCTACCGAAAAATGTACAAATTTGTCTTGAAAGGGGGTCAAGGGGGTGAAATTTTAAGATTGCTGGAGGAGTAGGAAACAAACTAGAAACCTCCCCTTAAATCGTTGCAGAAGGCACGCACACCGGCTTTGTCATTCCGTTCTGTACACTGTAGAAAATAATAAAATAATAAAATAATAATAATAATAGTAATAGTAATAAATAAATAGTAACGAATATACCAACATCATCACACCCGACCACCAGTACCCTCCATTGTACACACACAGATAATTGAGAAACTATAGACCATTCATTATAGGCAGGCTATTACATTCTGACCACTAACATCTGTAACTTCAAAATGACTAGAGTGATCAAGCTAATATTTCTTCCATTTGAGAAGGGTCAGCCAGGGAATAGGTGTGGAACATTACAGCCCATTTGAGAAGGGTCAGCCAGGGAATAGGTGTGGAACATTACAGCCCATTTGAGAAGGGTCAGCCAGGGAATAGGTGTGGAACATTGCAGCCCATTTGAGAAGGGTCAGCCAGGGAATAGGTGTGGAACATTGCAGCCCATTTGAGAAGGGTCAGCCAGAGAATAGGTGTGGAACATTGCAGCCCATTTGAGAAGGGTCAGCCAGAGAATAGGTGTGGAACATTACAGCCCATTTGAGAAGGGTCAGCCAGAGAATAGGTGTGGAACATTACAGCCCATTTGAGAAGGGTCAGCCAGAGAATAGGTGTGGAACATTACAGCCCATTTGAGAAGGGTCAGCCAGAGAATAGGTGTGGAACATTACAGCCCATTTGCTCTAACACTTGACGAGTACAGAGGTTGGAGTCACGATTTGTGGTATACCGTTATAACCCCTTCTGTACCGGCGACTTCTTTTCAATTTTACGATTTTATGCAGTTTATGAAGTATCCATAGCAGAAAGGGTTAAGTGAAATAGTTCGAAGCCTGCTAATTGCTGGAGGCCCTTCTTAAATTGCTGGAGGCCCTTCTTAAATTGAATAAAATTGCTTAACAGTAGCGAGAATATATGCAAAACGATATCGCCGGTACAGAAGGGGCTATACAGTATATCGAGAATTCAGGTGCTAAGGGATTCAATTTACCATCAGCTGAAATAACACCTACTATTGTGAGGGAAAAGGGCCTACAGACGACAGGCAGCGTTCTGTTGTAAACATCTCGTTTGGACCACCTTCTCCCTCATGTTTAGCTCCATTAGTTATGACAGTTTAATAGGTTCGCCCCATTACTTTGGCGATTTCAGGACTTTTCGCCCTATTGATTTACCAATCTTAAGACATATTGTGCCATTTAGGTGTTGAGAAGAGAACAGAGGAGGAATTAAAGGTGAGGGACAGAAAGAGAACAGAGGAGTGAAGAGAGACGAAGGGTAGAGAAAAAAGAAGATGAGAAACTAGGAAGAGAAGAAGGAGAAGAGAAAGAACAAGGGTTACAGATGGAGAAGAAGGAAGGAGGAAGAGAGAGACCTGTTTCGCTCACTCACACCACCTCAGTTTTGACATTTTAAGACGTTCACCCCATTAGTTTGGTGATTTTAGACCTTTCGCCCATTTCTTTGCCAATATTAAGACCTTTCGTGTCATTTAGGTGTCTATTATTTCCAGGCGAGTGAATCATAGTACTGTAGTTATTTAGTAACATGACTATATGTTTCTATATTTCTTATAACCAATGGTATCAATGATATTACTCTCACCGATATATACAGTATGTACCCACATTGAGAACCAAACGCATACAGTACACACAAACACACATATGACATACACACAGACACGACCAGCTATACAAAAGCAAATACATATACAATACACACATACGCCCCCTTATAAATATACACATACATACACTGGCACATACATACTCACACGGGCACACATACACACACAGGCACGTTCAACTATGCACACACGCATACATATAAGACACCTACACACCCACCTATATACAAACACACATATACGACACCCACCTACACACAAGCAGACACGCCCATATAGACATAAACACACACATAAGACACCCACACCCACACCTACACAGACACACACACACCTACACTCACACAGGAAATCACCTCTAATGATAATCCTCTCTCAGCTGCGTCACTATTTCCAGACGTCTGACCTCTCACACACCAACAACACACACACACACACACACACACACACACACACACACACACACACACACACACACACACACAGCCCGTAGCCTAGTAGGTAGAGCTCTCGTCTCACACACGAGGGGTCGGGGGTTCAATCCCCGGCCGGGCGGAGACAAATTGGGCTTGTCTCCTTTCATGTGTTAGCCTCAGTTCACCTAGCTGTAAATAGGTACCTGGAATAAGTGGACGACGTTGTGACGTCCCATCTGGGGTTGGCAAAAATGGTACAAGGCGAGATGGGTATCATATGGTTCACCTAAGCTGATGGCTACCTAAGCCTTCGGGCGAGACGGTACCGTCTATAGTGAGAATGGTACCATACAGATCCACCCTAAGCCTTCGTTTCCGATGTCGCCAATTGGCTAAAATACAGACTACACACACATCCACAGCCATTCCAACAGTACATAAAACACTTAACATGCATTTCACGCAATACATTCCCAGTTAAGGAGGCGCGATAACAATGAGCTTAGCGCATTGCGTGGATTCCCCTTGACGAACAAGTAACTGAGTAACACACACACACACACACACACACACACACACACACACACACACACACACACACACACATATTAATGTTATTTATGAATGCACAATTGTCTGTTCGTGCCTCACGTCGGTATTTAATTATTGTGTAGGCCTATTTAATTTTGTTCTGAAAAGTGATGTGTAGCACTTTCACTCACACGCATTCTTCAACTCCTATTATTTGAAGAATGAAACTAAACAATGCTTTCATAACTCATTAGTCAATCCCGATGGTTATAATCCATATAATACAATCAAATTGCCTTAATTCACTCCCAAACTACAGTGTAAGAAATCAAAGGAATGAAAAAGATATATAAAATCAAAGGAATGAAAAAGATATATAAAATCAAGCTGACTGTATTGTTATCGATTATTTATTGTTACCTCCGACAATGAAGTTGGACGGATATAATGTTTTCGCCTCTGTCTGTCTGTAAACAAGATAGCTCGCACAGTTATGAACTGATTTTCACGAATTTTGGTGGACAGATAGGATATGTGCCAAGGAGGAAGGGATTCAATGTAGGAGGCGATCCATACTCTTAACTAGTTTGTCTGCATTTGTGTTTTTGTAAATACGATGTCGAGGGTTGGTGAGCCTCCATCAGTTTTTCTTTGAGTGTATAACAGTAATATTCCTGAACGATCAGTACCGGCACAACAATGATTGACAGCAACAATATTCTGATTCTGACAACACACTCCAATCCTTAAGGGGGGGTGGGCCACTTTTCTGGACCACTTTCTCCCTCATGTTTAGCCCCATTAGTTTTCAGATGTTAAGATGTTTGCCCCATTAGTTAGTCGATTTTAAGACATTTCGACCCATTTCTTCGTCAATATTTAGACCTTTCGTGCTGTTTAGATGTCGATTTTTTCCCTGGCGAACGAAAGTGAGCCTGTAATGTTGAAAGAACCGGCCTTCGGCCGGACCATTTTTCTACCGAAAAAAAGGACACATTAATCTAGAAGGGGGATCTAAAGGATGTTTTTTTTTTATTTGATGGAGGTCTAGGGAGGAAACTAGAAAAATAATTAATACATGCAAAAATCGCCCAAAAAGTGAACCATCTCCCCTTAACTGTTCCCTGTCAGCGCCGTATGCAAAACCCCGGGGTGATGGTAAAAGGAGTGCACGAGGCTTTTTTTGTTTTTTTTTGAGCCACCAGAAATGTTAAAAATATTATTCCCTTTCGAGTGGCTTGGAAAGGTTTTGTGAAATATTGGGGACCCGGTCAGCATCCAGAGGGTCTTTTAAAAGGAGAGGCTAGGCGGCTTCTCCCCCTATGACAGCCTTTTAGAGACCTCGGACACATTGTAATAAATTTAAGATAATATAGTCGATCAACTGGAAAGTATCGCTACGGTAATAAATTCTGATACAGTTTGTGCTCCCAAATTGCTGATGTGAAACTCCGAATTGAAAACGCCAATTATAAAATAAATTGGGAGGTTCGACAAAAAGCTTGCTCTCATCGCAGCTGATTAAACAAATATATATATATAAAATAAAAACCTGCCTCCCATACCTGTTACAAGCTCAATATGTACGTACATTTTTCCGGTAGAATAAGCCCCGGCTGAGAGCCGGTTTCTCCTAAAGCAGGCTCGCTCCCGCTCCCGCTCCCGCTCCCGCTCCCTCATGGTGAGTTCACACATTCACTATATTGCTCCCGTCAGCTCCCGTCTGTTGTAAACGAAGGTATATTGGTAGTTGGCAACCGATTACGTAAAACGTACGGGCATAATACGCAAAAACGTAAATGAAATTGCGGCCAGTCGCGCGCGCGGGGGGGGGGGGGGGGGGTACTCACGCATGGCGCGAGTAGAAACAAGTAGCCCACGTGGGTCGGGAATGTTGTGGGTGCGGCCAAGACCGCTCGGTTGTTGAATCGATTGGAATAAAAAACGTGGCTCGCCCTCACGTATGTCAAAAGACGGGAAAACTTACGACCGACCTGGCCACCACAGCCGTCTGACCGGAGCAGCCTCGTCAGACGTAGCAGCTACCCCGAGAGCTGCTCTCGTCAAATCGTAGAAAGTTCCAGTCGAACGTGGAAGTATACGTTAGTTAGGCCGCATCTGGCAGAACCGCCGCACTGCTGCGGGTTGGCGGGTTGGTGGGAAGACGCGGCACCAGCGGGGGACCCTCCAGTCACACCTCTCACCACACCGGAGCAGCAACCAACAAGCCAACCCTGCCACCCTCTGCACCCTGCCGAAAACAAATCGTAGCAGCGAAACGACTGCACCTATGGCTTTCATATTTTTACCACATGTACCTTACCCTTTAGGCTACCCACCACAAAAATCCCAAATCCCTTCTCCCACCCACTCGCTGACTGTCGGTCCCGTCAGAAGGAAAAAAAAGGAAAATCTGTTGCGGCGAAACGACTGCACCAATCGGTTCCATATTTGTGTGACAAGTCTCTTACCCTTCTGCCTTCCCCCCACCACACCCCCAACCGCCTCCCACCACCCACTTCTATCGTATCCGTACGAAGAAAAGGAAAAAAAGGAAAATCCGTGGTGGCGAAACTACCTCACCAATCGGCTTCATATGTGTAACACAAGTCAATTATCCTTCTACCTTCCCCCAACCAACCCCAAAACCACCCTCCTCCCACCCATACATTCCGATACCATAAGTCTCTGTATCTCTGTAGTCTATAGTGTCTTTTCAGCTACTTTCGGGACCATCGGGGACCTGATTTCTGGCGAGGGGAGTGTTTTTTTTACCATTATCCTTCCTTTCTCTCCCAACTTAATAGATTTAGCCAAAAAAAAAAAAAATCTGGCACTGGCAGAAGCACACCGTCAAAATTGGCTGGCACTCAGCGGGTAACTCCTCCAGGATGAATTCCTCGATGTTGTTCATGGTGCCGATGTAGGACTGGGAATGGGAATGGTGTGGCCATTCCTGCCCTTTTGTAGTTCCCAGATTCCAACCCAGACCTACGTGGTTGACAAAGACTGTCTTTGTCTGTGTTTGGTCAGACGGGGTGTGCCTACGATTGGCCAGAACCGGTCCAGGTACGACCTAACAAATCCGAAGACTTGCGGCCTCAGCTACGCCGGTCTTGAGGGGGCGTGGCATGGGCGTGGCCTGTGTTCCCGCAAATCGTGCAGCCCATAAGGTCGAACGGGGCTATGCTTACGCACGTCGCAAACACGTACGTAGTTCAATACGACTCCATTACGTCTGACGTAACACTGGCCACGTTACGCTACGTCTGTCGGGAAGTGCAATAGACGTGGAAGAACGGGCGTTCAACGGCAGGAACTACTCGCGTCTTTACATAAATTGGCGATACGCCGGAGGGGAGCTGACGGGAGCAATATACGTGAATGTGTGACCCCAGCATCAGTTACTAACCCATCTGTCCCCTACTAACTTCCTAATCCTGCCACGGACATTAGTTCCCTTTCCAATGTTCCCTTACCCACTCTAAACCACTGTTTGGACACTTGATCCTCAGTGTTTTGGAGGACAAGCAGCCTAGAAGGGTCACTAGATCTGTTGTTGCTTGATTTCCTTTGTACTCCTTTGAATGGGGCGCAAACTAACTCAATTAACCCTTTAACAACCACAGATCCTTCCTAATCTCTCTAAAATCGCATAATGCTAGCCAAAATATTATTAAGAAACGCGCCCTAATATTTATAGGGTTAAGAAATGCAGTACTACAACTCGTGTGTGTGTGTGTGTGTGTGTGTGTGTGTGTGTGTGTGTGTGTGTGTGTGTGTGTGTTCTCTAATGGAATTGAAGGAGTATATTTTAGTATATTTTAGTATTATTTTAGTTATATTATTTTAGGAGGCACAATACTACAGCTCCCACCCTTGCCTGGAATTGCACCAAGGAATTACCTGTTCCAAGATGGTAATATAGCCTAATAAGAAGTAGCTGGACCTTGCAAGTTGTGGTAAAGTTTCCGCTTCTACACATAACAATAATATTTTTCAGTAACACCAGATAATATATATTTTTGTCGCATGTAAGTCATTAGTTATCGTTCATAGCTCCGAGAATGTATAGTACTGTGTTCAATGAAAACATGGCTATACAATAATAGACAATAACTCAAAATCATGGCATACGTTTCGCTAATACTATACGATCAATAAATTAATGAGAGGTGGCACACACTGTAACATCGCTTTTCCAGACTCACCTTCTGACTCCAGCATGAAGGGGTCCTCCGGGTGAGTATCCAGGATGCATGTCTGCCAACAGATGTGACTCCTCTGTATCTGGAATATTAAATATGTTTTAAAATAATAGACAGACATTTAGGCAATAGGCATACACAATTGATATACAAATAGTAAATATTTGGAATATAGGGTATAATACATAAGCAAACACTATATAATATAATGAAATCACATCCGAGGGGAAATGCATACCCGTACATGCTGCCAACACAGCTGAGATAGCTCAGTAGATGTATGTGTGAAGTTTCTGAATTGAAGAGGAAATCTGGTGTATTATTAACTATGATCTTTAGTTTCCTCCCGAGACCTCCATCAAGCTTATAAAATACCCCCATAACACTGAATCGATATAAATAGATTTATTTTTCGGTAGATAAATGTCCGACCTTCGGCGACATGCTGGGTAATAAGAAATAACATATAACAACTGAGTAAACAGTTAAATGCAATTACCACATTACCACAAACGCACATAATACCGGTACCGGGAATTACCTCACCTCCATTTACCGAAAGCGTCCCCAGAATTCCGCCTCTCCTGCTATTTCAACCGCAACGTCAACATTAGTCTTGCAAGGAGGAGAGCGCTGATGTTAGAGTTTTAGCACACCTCGACGGAAACACACATACCCTTTCCCACCCAAATATATGCAGTCCGTTTCTGTGTGCTTTCTCATTGCAGTTCAATCGGAAAGCAGCAACGCGTAATAATCTACTTTTATTGATACTGTAATGAGAAAATGTCAAAGGAGCCCCCGAATGTTACCGGAAGAATAATTGCAGATAGAGAATTGACCACTTGCGAGTTTCAGGCTATAAGGAAGTTGGAGCTTTATACATCGATATATAACAAAATGACCGGCTAAACAAACGGTTGTGGTGCATTTATAAATACATATAATCAAATTCACCACAATTTCTATCCATCGCCAACTCGTATAATTTCTGTATTTCTCCTAAATATTGATGTTTACAGTTCCAACTCCCTTATAGACCAAAACTCGCAAGTGGTCCATTGCCGGAAAGAGCCCTCGTGTGACAGTCTGAAAGGGGTGTTATTACTTCATGCAACCCATTGTTCACGGCATCTCATCATATTGATTTTCTATTTGCATACTATGAATTCAAATTAGGGTTACGTCACGACGGTGCAAAACTGCATTCACGCTCCAAGTTCACTCCTGGTGGTCTCCCGGGACGAGGTTCAATGCCAATATTGTATCCATCCCAATTAACTCTCCACATGATCGATCAACTTGTATCCATCCCAATTAACTCTCCATAATCGATCAACTTGTATCCATCCCAATTAACTCTCCACATGATCGATCAACTTGTATCCATCCCAATTAACTCTCCACATGATCGATCAACTTGTCTCAGCCATGCCCGGTTGATTTGGCAGTCGTTGTAATCTACTGGTTCAAGTCGTCTACGGGTTAAGGGGGGTCACCTGTTTTGGTTCTCTCCTTTTCTATCTTTCCCTGGCTTGTATCCATTTGGCCCCATTCAGCCTACTGTTTTAAGACGTTTATCCCCATCCAGGTGTCAATTTCTTACTGGTGAGCGGTAGCGAGCCAGCATATTTTTTATTTTTGTTAGACAGCAGGCTAAATTTGTACATTTTTCGATAGAAAAATTTCTCCGGCGAAGCCGGATTTCTTCATATAATGCTGGCTCGCTATCGCTCGCCAGGAAGAAATCGACACCTAGATGGGGATAAACGTCTTAAAATAGTTGGCTGAATGGGGCCGAATGGATACAAGCCAGAGAAAGAGAAAATGACAGAAATAACAAAAAGCAGGTCACCCCCCTTAAGTGGAGATGGGCTGGTTTATCTGGCCCCCTTCTCCCTCGTGCTTAGCATCATTGTTTTTTAGAGTTTAAGACGTTCGGCCCATTAGTTTGGCGATTTTAAGACTTTACGCTCCATTTCTTTATTAATTTTAAGACCTGTCGTGCCATTTAGGTGTTGATTTTGTCTTGGCGAGCGATAGCGAGCCTCTAATTTTAAGAGGCGGGACATTTTTCTACCGAAAAATGTACAAATAGATCTTGAAAGGGTGTTTAAGTTTTTTTTTTTTTTTTGGTTAAGCTTGATGGAGGTCTAGTGAGGAAACTAAAAAATATATTATTATTGAATTTACAGACCCCCCCCCCCCCAAAAAAAAAAAAACAGGCCACTATCCCCAAAACTGAATTGTCTGGGAATCGTACACCTGGTTCGAAGGAGGTTGCATTAAATAACCCGGGCGGGGGAGAAGGAAGAGAGCGTGCTGGGGAATTAATGCGGGGGATGAAAATGTTGTGAGTTGGTTCAGGGGAGAGAGAGAGAGATTTACATCGATTTACATAGATACACTGGCCACACAGGCCTTGAGAGAGAGAGAGAGTGTATGTGTGAGTGAGTGAGTGTGTTGTTGTGGCTGGGATAATGCGAGATACTGCTGGGGGTGTGCATAATTTTATAAGAAATGTTAGTTTTCGTTTTATGCAGTATATGATAATTTAGTTTGCATTAAGTCTAATACAAAATACAATTTGCTAAGATAAAAGAGATTCTAAATTGGATGATTGTAAATTTAGACGTAGTGAGGCGTTTTGAAGTTGCCTCGTATATACAGTAATTTAACCCAATTTTGCCCGAGGGAGGCCCATTTGGATCTCCCCTGCTTCGCTCCATAAATTTTGGGATTTTAAGACATTCCACCCATAAATAATACGATAACAAGACGCTGTTCTTCTTTTTATCTGGTGTGTGGGTGGGTGGGTGGGTGGGTGGGCGTGCGTGCGTGCGTGCGTGCGTGCGTGCGTGCGTGTGTGTGTGTGTGGAAAGGGGGGGGGGGGGGTCCGGTGGAGAGATAGCGAACATTTAACTTAAAAGAAATCGGCCCCTGGTAGGGACATTTTTCTTTCGAAAAATTTACAAATTAAGCTTGAAGGCGTTTTGGGAGGGCATGTTGTAAGTTAAGACGGATGGGTAGTCTCCCCACACCCGATAGTTCTCTGCAACCACTTTATAAGAATTTAGAGTACCGGTAACTGGACAACAATTACAGAATCCTACCTGGGGACATATATTGGGTTAACCCCTTGAGAATTATGACACGTTTTGGCTGTTTTATTGTGGCTATTATTAGACGATTGTATTTAGATTAGAAAGGGTCTATAGAAGTCAGAGAGTTAATTGAAACACTCTTTACCCTTTTAATTCCCACAAATCCTTCCTAAGCTGTAAAGAATCGTCATGACAGCCAGAACAAACTGTCTAAAAGCGCCACGATCCTCAAGAGGCTAACCTGGAAAATATTGATTCGTCCCTGTGTACCAGGCTGGGTAAGAAAGGTACGGAAATGGGTACCGTAACTACCCACCACTTAGCATACGTCCCAATTTTACTTCTTTAATTCCTTAAAAAATAAATAAATATATGAAAATGAATGAGAGAGAGAGAGAGAGAGAGAGAGAGAGAGAGAGAGAGAGAGAGAGAGAGAGAGACAGAGAGAGAGAGAGAGAGAGAGAGAGAGATGCGCAAATAAGATATTTTGTCTGCTATAAAAGGATTTCATTGGCTATATAATTTATATCATATTATAGTCGGAATTCGGGGGGAAAGAACGGAGTCTTCTAAATTCACTCTAATTCGAATACACACACACCCACACACACTTCTAAATTCACTCTAATTCGAATACACACACACACACACACACACACACACACACATATACACATATACACACACACACACACACACACACACATATATATACACACTCACACATACACCCACCCACCCACAAACACACATTACACCTAATAATCATGGTACAGTGGATAGGGATGGAGCCTGTTTACAACTTGGCCAAGGGCAGCAATTATCCCCACACAGGCACTGCTTTGATCCTATGCTTTATTAATTAGTTCAATACCCTGTCTCTGTTCTCTCTAACTATTACTCCCTCTCTCTCTCTCTCTCTCTGTCACCCCTTTTACTCACACTATGTCTCATACTCACCCACCCACACAATCCATCAATCAATCAATCAATCAATCAATCAATCAATCAATCTCACACGCACACCCACCCACCCACACAATCAATCAATCAATCTCACACCCACACCCACCCACCCACACACACACACACTACACATTATAATCATGGTCCAGTGGATAGGGATGGAGCCTGTTTACAACTTGGTCAAGGGCAGCAATTATCCCCACACAGGCACTGCTTTGATCTATTGCTTTATTAATTAGTTCTATATCCTGTCTCTGTTCTCACTAACTATTACTCCCACTCTCACTCTCCCTCTCTCTCTCTATGTGTGTATCCCTCTCATTCAAACTATGTCTCTCTAACTCACGCACCCGCACCCACCCACACACACACCCATACAATCACAATCTCCCTCCCTCTCTCTCCCCCTCCCCCTCCCCCCCTCTCTCTCTCTCTCTCTCTCTCTCTCTCTCTCTCTCTCTCTCTCTCTCTCTCTCTCATCAGAAAGCAAGAGATAGGGATGGAGCCTGTCTGCAACTTGGACAAGGACAGCAATTATCCATTCACAGGCACAGCTATGATCTAATGCTTTATTAATTAGTCCTACCCCTGCCTCTGTTTTCTATAACGCTCTCTAACACACACACACACACACACACACACACACACACACACACATACACACACACACACAGCCCGTAGCCTAGTAGGTAGAGCTCTCGTCTCACACACGAGGGGTCGGGGGTTCAATCCCCGGCCGGGCGGAGACAAATTGGGCTTGTCTCCTTTCATGTGTTAGCCTCAGTTCATCTAGCTGTAAATAGGTACCTGGAATAAGTGGACGACGTTGTGACGTCCCATCTGGGGTTGGCAAAAATGGTACAAGGCGAGATGGGTATCATATGGTTCACCTAAGCTGATGGCTACCTAAGCCTTCGGGCGAGACGGTACCGTCTATAGTGAGAATGGTACCATACAGATCCACCCTAAGCCTTCGTTTCCGATGTCGCCAATTGGCTAAAAATACAGACTGCACACACATCCACAGCCATTTCAACGATACATATAACACCTACACATATAGGAGGCGGGAAATAACGAGCATGCTCACTCCCGCAATACAACTAGAGTAAGTACAACTAGAGTAAGTACAACTAGAGTAAGTACACACACACACACACACACACACACACACACACAATTCCCTAAATTATCTATCTATCTATTGCCGGATGCCGTGATCTCCGAAGGGATGGCCACGAACGAATCGGTCCCATACACCTCTATCTCCAGTCAGTTGACGCCCCTCCTCCCATCCAGCACCGCATTCACGCATATACTTCCTAACTCCATCCTTCCACCTCTCTCGGTTTACATCTCCCTCTTTGTCCTTCCACTTCACTCCCGTACACACTCATAGTCATTATCTCGCTTCCCATACGTTATACCCTGATAATATATACAGGGTGTTCCAGTAATGCTTTTCATAAATTATATGGTGGACTCATCAGACAAAAATAAGAATAAATTACTCTATGAACATGAGGTTGAGTATTTATAATAACGGAGTTATTACACAATTTAAGTTAACGATAGATACAATGCCATTCAGTCCAAGGGGTAATGTTGCCTTTTTAGTGGATTATATCCATTTGGCCTTCGCTATCGCTTGCTAGCCTCAAGATAGTCACAGTCTACAGATTAGATGTGAAGTTGGTTGGTGTAAGAAACATAATAATTCGTCTTCCCTATTTTTAATAGCTTGCATTTGTCAAAGTTAAAATTCATCTGCCAATTTACTGACCATTCGTGTAAGGTAACTAGATCCCTTTGGAGGCACTCTATGTCGCTATCACCAGTGCTACCAATATGGCGGAGGTTGGCCAATCTCTTGAAACTAGCCTGTAGGGTATCTCGATCTAGGCTATAGTGTACCCTAGTTACAGAGATCGGCTAACACGCGACACGATTCTGCACATACAATATACTCTATTCTTTATTCACCTTTCTTTTCTACAAGCCCCAACACTCTAAAAAGGTTGTCACTGAAGAAAGGTGTTATATGTGTAGCTATATACTTGTATGTTGGTACGCGCGTTTGTGTGTCGTAAATATAATTAAGTTACCCTATAAACTGTAGTTTTCTATGATTCAAGAAATATAGAAAATGACATTATATGATAAACTTAAGTATATATACTTCACAATAATTATTCTGTTTTAAATTATAAAACACTTGTAATCGGTTCAAAATCTTTATTATCTTCTTGATCATAGGTAATATGATTTATTTCAAAACTACACTCTATTAACTATCCTAATATAATATAACAATAAATCCATCACAACCTGTTCCCCAGAAGCGAAATGATAATTTTAAGTTTATGACTGCGTCATTCTCATTCAAACTTCTGCTCAGGTAAGACGTTCAAGTACTTACTGTAGTTTTTATAGTGATATTTGTACGTTTCTAGCCATAAATCGCGTGAAGTTTTTATCTACGAACTTCTTGAGTATTAATTAGAAGTACTGTACTGTACTTATATAACTATATTTACGACAAAGCTTAAGGTTTCGTCATAAAATAACACAAAATGACTGACCGTGGAGTCAAGCGGCCGCGGGACGGTTCCCATGCTAAATATAACGAAAGGTGTTACCAGAAGGATATAATGATGAAGAACTTTGCCAAGAAGCAAAAACTGGAAGTGATTAAAGTGCCTCGTCCGCAGACACAGGTGTCCCGGGGCCTCGTTAAAATTATCGACCCCAAACCTTTGAGAAAAACTCTGCCAAAAACTAATAATTATCGTCCCGGCCAAGGCAAGACTAACCCCGCTACAATGTCTCTGAGGCAGCGGTTGTTGCAAACCATCTCTAAGAATAGGTTCGCATTTGATCTGACTAACCCGTCTTGCAAGCTAAACAGCAAGCCAGGTAGCAGCTTCAGCGTGCGAAATACAGTCGCACCAAAAACCGCCTTCCCCAAACCAGTCCAAATGGTGGCGAATGAGGTCCGGGAACGAGCTGCCAGTAGCTGGAAGGCCAGGACTTCCCAGGCTATTACTGCACAACAAGAACGTGATAGCAAGAAACCCACCACATTTATATATTTTTCAAGAAAGGTGTCTTTCTGAAATGCTGTGGCGGTCAGTATTGCTAATAATCCCGAAAATAAGCATTTTCCGATTAAAACTCCTTCCCGGAAGAATCCCATTTTTATGTTGCATCTACGAGAATTAGGCATGCGTTAATTACTGAAATATAGTTATTTCAGTTGATTTGCTGTGATCCATTTATGTATTAGTTATTATATATAGTTATTTAATATGTGATTATATACGGAATGATTTGTTATAATAAAAGGAGCTTATTCTATAATTACTTTTCTGTTATGTTATCGTTAGGATTATCACACTTCAGTGAGGAATGTGAGTGTTTTTAAACTTTTAGTTACATTAAAATTGAAAACAAACTAAATCAAAACAATAATTAAATAAGCTAAGAATAGTTTCTAAATAAGTAAATACAATAATCAAGAAAGTTATAGACACTTTCTAAATAAATAAATACAATAATCAAGAAAGTTAAACACTAAATAAATAAATATAATATACACAAATAATAATAAAAAAGCACAGTAATCCCTCATACGATTTGTTTTAACTATTTATTAACCCATTTAGGATTCGATGACGCGTTTCTTTATTATCAAAATGTATATTTTATTTATGCAAATGTATACCGTACGTATTAAACCATATACACACATACAGTAGATATGCACATTTATCAGCATGCACACGTCCCACTTCCACACAAGAACACACAATCTTACACTTCCACATACACAAGCGATAGGCTATATACACTTACACATTTTTAAGCACATTTACATACATGCTTAAGCATACTAACAAACCATACTTACACACAAGAAGACACACATGCACATAAGAATACAAACACGCACACAGACGAGTCTACTGTATACACACGCACATTTACCCATGCATGTTCTTTTTTTTTTACATACACATACATCATTATATTGAATATAAATATATATTCAGCACGTAAGCAATGTAACAAAATGCTTAAAGTAGTTAAGTAAAACAGTTATTGCGTTGCTAATACAGTATAAATTCACAATCCTCTCTGAATTATTGTAAGAGACATTATTATTGTCCCCATATACTTCTCTTGTTTCTATCTATCTATCTATCTATATGCTCAGGCCCAATCCCCATTTTGGGGGTAGCCGACTCAAGAAAGAGCAAGAACAGGGAAAACACAAAAACAACATAAAACAAAAAATAAACACAGATAAAAAACACAAACTCACACACATCCAGGTCACCCAGGAGAAGACCCAGAGACCAGGGTTACCAAGGTCGCTCCAGCACTCCCCCGGCCCCTGACCACCCGGAGAGGTTCCGATCTCGGCAGGCAGACATGCAGCGGAGCCAAAGCCACAAGCCCTCCCACCACACTTCCAGGCACACCCTTCATATTAATCGTCCCCCCGGGCCAGGCGCCTGATGGACTATTATCTAGTCGAACTTGCGCCCGACCCCTTACTCCAAATGACCACGTGTTCACTCAACTATTCACAAGCATTCTCCATTCACTCCTGTCCACCACCACTTCCCCTGCCTAATCTATAGTCATTCCTCTATCATCCAAAGCCTTTCTTACACAGTCTCTCCATCTCAATGGGGGTCTTCCTGCCCTTCTATCGCCCCTTGTACCTGACTCACATATTCTCTTTGTAAGCCTTTCATCTCCCATTCGTTCAACATGACCATACCAGCTCAGCACCCTTCTGTCCACTCTGGCTGACAAATGTTCCTGCTGCCCCACTCTCCTATGTATCTCTTCATTCTTCAATCTGTCTCTATGAGTAACTCCACACATACTCCTCAAGCAGCTCATCTCCATCACATCCAGCCCTCTTTTCTTATTTTTCTTCAGAGCTCATGTCTCAGCCCCATACATCACTGTTGGCACAATTCCTTGATACAGTGCACTTTTTACTTTCACTCCGAGATTTCTCGTCTTCCACATACTTCCCATTGCTCCGAAAACCTTCCTTCCTTCACACACTCTCTGTTTTACCTCCACTTCCATACCTCCACTCCTGCTTATCGTTCCTCCTAGATATTTAAAACACTCTACTTGTTCCAATATTTCCCCATCCAGCCTCACATCTAGATTCACCCTATGCTCTCCCCTATTACACACCATTACTTTACTTTTATTGACGTTCACCTTCAGTTTCCTCCTTCCACAAACCACACCAAACTCTTTGACTACCCGCTGCAGTTTCTCATCAGAATCCGCCACCAATGCTGTGTCATCAGCGAACAGCAACTGATTCAACTCCCAATCTCTACCATTTTCTTCTCTTGTTAACTTAAATAATATAGTTTATATCCAAATGTTATTAGACTTTTAGTACTACCCTTGTTTACTCATCCTTTTTAACTGCTTTAATAATGCACAATTGAATTGCACATTTGCCTACAATGTGCAAGATTGAAAAAAAAAATATATATATATATATATATATATATATATATATATATATATATATATTAGTTGAATAGATAGAAACTTTTTTAGAGATAATATGTGATGGAAATAAGAAGTTAAACACACATGCAAACAACCATAAATATATAAAATATTCAAACACAAATGCGCTTAGGCTTCACATTCATCAACACACACACACACACACACACTATCTAACACACACAGAGGGGTCATCAATCAGTTTTGGTGGAGAGAGAGAGCGCGCGCGGGGGAGAGAAAGAGAGAGAGAGAATGAACTAATTGAAAGCGAGAAAGAAAGATAGAAGGAAAGAGCGCGCCTGGGACCGGTGACGTCAAAGGGTCGCCTGGTGGACCGACCTTATATCTGTAGACTGTGAAGATAGTGAGCAGTAGCGATCTGACTTTCTCTCTTCAGGCTAGCGAGCGGTAGCGAGCTGATTTTTTCGGTAGAAAAATCAAATCCGGCGAAGCCGGACATATTTTTTCTACCGAAAAGTCAGATCGCTACTGCTCACTATCTTGAGGCTAGCAAGCGATAGCGAAGGCCAAATGGATATAATCCACTAAAATGGCAACATTACCCCTTGGACTGAATGGCATTGTATCTATCGTTAACTTAAATCGTGTAATAACTCCGTTATTATAAATACTCAACCTCATGTTCATAGAGTAATGTATTCTTATTTTTGTCTGATGAGTTCACCATATAATTTATCAAAAGCATTACTGGAACACCCTGTATACACCACCCAGCAATACAGACAGACCAAACGAAGCCCCCTCTATATATTTCCAAACACCCGCCACCACCACATTCCTCAACGCCCCAACACATTCCGGGAATCCCACACTATCGCAGAAAATCATACGCCATTAAGGGGGGTCACCTGCTTTGTTTTTCTCTCCTTTTCCCTCTTTCTCTGGCTTGTATCCATTCAGCCTGTTTTAAGGCGCTTATCTCCATCCAGGTGTCAATTTATTCCTGACGAGCGATAGCGAGCCAGCATTGTATGGAGAAATCCGGCTTCGCCGGAGACATTTTTCTATCGAAAAATTTACAAATTTAACCTGCCAACAAAAACATTATAAAAAATATGCTGGCTCGCTGAAAAAATCGACACCTGGATGGGGTTAATAAACGTCTTAAAACAGTAGGCTGAATGGGGCCGAATGAATACAACCCAAAGGGAGAGAAAATAAAAGAGGTGGGCCCCATTAATAATATTACAAAAATACGCCTACACAGAGTAAATGGACAATGGAGGCAATTATTGGAACGCACTTTGCTTTAAGGTTGTTTGGCCGGTTGTACGTACATGCTTTATGGGTTTACAAAGGGGTGGTAAAATAATTGGTGATGTTTGGTCCCACTCGGAGTGAAATGGACGATATGTTTTCCTTTAATTAATGAACATGTTGAACGGAGTCACGATAATATTTTATACTTTTGCTTTCTGCTTCTGTCTGTCAATGTTTGTTTATCAAGAAAGGCAAAATATTGACAGAACGGAAAGAAGGCATTGTATAGCTAGAATGACAGGCGATGGGTGTCTCTCTCTCTCTCTCTATATATATATATATACATATATATATATATATATATATATATATATATATATATATATATATATATATATAAATATATGTTAGTAAAGCCAGGTAATAAATTTTCTTTAATACATACGAGGTTGAAAGAAATGGCAATTTCTGCGTTGGAAATTTTATTATTCAAAGTTTCCAGGTCTCTGATGAGTTTTCGCTGGGTGGCAGGAAGTAGATGAATGAGATGAGCAAAATTCATGGTGGTACAGGGTTACATAAATGTACATGATGATACAGGATATACGACGCGTTTCACTGGACAACCAGCATTATCAAGTAAGGGTAGATTGATATAAAAGGTAAACAGGAAGGGTATATATAGAGGGTGGAGGATCAGAGGAGGCGAAAATCAGGGGGCAAAAGTCTCCTATTGGTGGAGGGGTATTCTAGGAGTGCAAAAGGGGGAACCGCTTCACGCAGGCGCACTGGATGCGGGATGGTGTTGGTCGGTTGGCGGGGTCAAAGCTGATTGGCTGCGTGTTGAGGGGCGTGGCCTAAGTTGCGTGGTACGTGTGGCGCCGGCAGAAGACGAAGCTGAAGGAGGTAGCACGGGGGGCTGCGTCAAGGGCACCGGGGGGCGAGGGGGTTAGGTCCTGTAGGGTAGTGCCTTTTGGCAGAAGGAAGGATCTGAAGGTCCAGAGTTTGGTTGTTGATGTTAGGATGTAAGGCTTGGATATATAACGCTTCGAGTATAGGTAATCTCCTTGGGTCACTTTCTTTATCGAGTATGGTGGTGTGTTTCTCTAACTCGTTGCATGTGAGGTGGGGGTGGTTGGGGGTGAGATAGTGGTCTTTGATGGCTCCAGCCTGAAGGTGAAGAGTTAACCGACTTCACCTTTGAAAAATCAAACAATGGACAACTCCCCTTCCTCGACATCCTCGTAGCTCTGAACGACCATGGGTTCAAAACCACCGTCTACACTAAACCAACTAACACAGGACAATGCCTCAACGGCGATAGTGAATGCCCCCGCCGTTATCTTCTATCCTCCATCTCCGCCTATGTAAGGAGAGCCCTCACGCACTGCTCTACCTGGGCCGACACCCACCAGGAACTAGAAAGACTATCCCAAGTTTTAGTGAATAATGGATACTCCAACTCCGACATCTCCAGCACCATCAACCACCATCTTGAAAAATGGTACACCCAAAGCCCTCCCAACATTGACCCCCCCAATGAAATTAAGATCTTCTACCGCAATTACATGTCCTCTGAACACAAAAATGACGAGGCCGTCTTAAAAGAAATAATCTCCAAGCATGTCCACCCAACCAACCCGGAAAACAAAATCAAATTAATAATTTATTACAAATCCCCCAAGACCTCCAACCTCTTTCTCCGCAACAAACCAGCTTCCACCAAGATAAAGAGCCCGATGACCGACGATCACGTCATTTACCAACATACCTGTAATTATGAGGACTGTGGACCTCATTCCTATATTGGCATAACGCAGACTCGTCTTTCACGTCAGTTAACTCTTCACCTTCAGGCTGGAGCCATCAAAGACCAATATCTCACCCCCAACCACCCCCACCTCACACGCAACGAGTTAGAGAAACGCACCACCATACTCGATAAAGAAAGTTACCCAAGGAGATTACCTATACTCGAAGTGTTATATATCCAACCCTTACATCCTAACATCAACAACCAAACTCTGGACCTTCAGATCCTTCCTTCTGCCAAAAGGCACTACCCTACAGGACCTAACGCCCCCCCTCGCCCCCCGGTGCCCTTGACGCAGACCCCCGCGCTACCTCCTTCAGCTTCGTCTTCTGCAGGCGCCACACGTACCACGCAACTTAGGCCACGCCCCTCGACACACAGCCAATCAGCTTTGACCCCGCCAACCGACCAACACCATCCCGCATCCAGTGCGCCTGCGTGAAGCGGTTCCCCCTTTTGCACTCCTAGAATACCCCTCCACCAATAGGAGACTTTTGCCCCCTGATTTTCGCCTCCTCTGATCCTCCACCCTCTATATATACCCTTCCTGTTTACCTTTTATATCATTCTACCCTTACTTGATAATGCTGGTTGTCCAGTGAAACGCGTCGTATATCCTGTATCATCATGTACATTTATGTAACCCTGTACCACCATGAATTTTGCTCATCTCATTCATCTACTTCCTGCCACCCAGCGAAAACTCATCAGAGACCTGGAAACTTTGAATAATTAAATTTCCAACGCAGAAATTGCCATTTCTTTCAACCTCGTATGTATTAAAGAAAATATATATATATATATATATATATATATATATATATGTTAGTATAGCCAGGTAATAGATTCTCTTTTAAACAGACGAGGTTAAAGGCAATAGCAGTTTCAGGATTTTATTGTTACAGCTTTCAATAGTTCTAACAATTTTCCTCTGGGGTTCAGAGATGAGGTACAACAGGTTAGCAAAATTCATGGTGGATCCAACGTTTCACAAGTAAACATCTTGCATCTTCAGGGAAAGGAGAGGTAATGATTAGAATAAGGACAAAGCAACATATTTATACAAAATTCGAGGATCAAGAATAGGGAGGTGGGCTGAGCTACTGGGTGTGGGGTGGCTGTTCATTGGTGGAAGGCAGTCTATTCGCGAGACGGGCACTAAATCTTATCGGTGGTTGGCTGTTGGCTGTGGGTGGCTATGATTAGTTGGTGTTGTCAGTTGTGTGCTGAGCGCGGAAAGGTAAGGGAGGGTGGCACAGGGCGAGAGGAAGGGGGGCAGTATGCCTGTAGCGCTTGCCTGAAGGAAGAATTTGAAGGTCTTGTGTTTGGTTGTTGATGCTGGGGTTGAGTGTTTGGATGTATAGAGCTTCTAAAATAGCTAGTCTTCTGGGGTCTGATTCTTTATCGAGTATGGTGGTTTGTTTGTCTAGGTCGGCGCGAGTTAGGGCAAGATGGTGGGGGGCTTGATAGTGATCTTTTATAGCGCCCAGATTGAAGGTGGAGGGTTAGTCGACGGGAAAGGCGAGTCTGTGTCATTCCAACATAGGATAGGGGTCCACAGTCCCCAGAGGTGCAAATATGCTGGTATATCACATGATCGTCTTTCGGTTGGTTGGTGGAAATGGGGCGGTTACGGAGGACAAGGTTGGAGGTCTTAGGAGATTTGTAGTAAATAATGAGTTTTATTTTATTGTCAGGGTTGGTGGAGAGGACGTTTTTGTGAATTATTTCTTTCATAATGGATTCGTCTGTTGTGTGGTCGGAAGATATGTAGTTTCTGTAGAAAAATGTAATGTCATTGGCCGGGTTGGTGCTAGGGGGGTCTTGTTTGTACAGTTAGGACCCCCAATACACGATTCCACAATGCGCGAAAACCCTAATACACGAGTTACCCCTCGAAAATAACATTAATTAATTAAACATTAATTACGTGAGGTGGTACCACAATACACGAATCGAGAGCTAAGAAGGGGCCAAATCCGCTATTCCCGCTTGATACGCGAGCACGTCTACGTTTCGCGAGGCCCAGGCGTAGCTCCGAAAAGAGAAGAAGACGGGCATACGCCTGCCTTCCCTCCCGCTTACCCTCCCTCCCTCCCTCCCACAGTCCCGCTCAAGCGCTCATAGCCGTGCGGAGTGACCAAACGTTTGTAGTGCCTGCCACTTTTTTCGCCATGCCACGCCAATATAAGATAACACACAAAATGAAGGTGGAAGTGTTGGATCGCAAGAAAAAAGGAGAAGGAAACTGTGCAATAGGCTTGTCAGAGTAAACTGTTCGTACGATTTGGTCAGGGAGGGAGAAGTTGGAGAAAATCGTAAGTCCTACGGTCCTAGTCCTAGTCCTAGCCTATCTACTACTAATTTTAAGGTAAGGTTTCATATTTGTATTCATTGTTGTTCTTATATATAAGATATAGACTGTACTGTAGAGCCAAAAATTTCGAAAATAGGGCCAAAAATGTCGAAAATAGGCCATAATTGAGAGATGTCACCCAATCTAATTATTCCCATTTAAAGTTAGTTCCACAATACGCGAATTCGCAATACGCGATGCCTCCGGTCACCCATATTCTCGCGAATTGGGGGTCCTGACTGTACCATTTTTCTAGGTGGTGGTTGATGGCATTGGTGAAGTCAGTGTTGGAATACCCATTGTTGACTAGGACCTGGGTGAGCCTTTCCAGTTCATTCACAGTTCACTATCTAGCCCCCCACCATCTTGCCCTAACTCGCGCCGACCTAGACAAACAAACCACCATACTCGACAAAGAATCAGACCCCAGAAGACTAGCTATTTTAGAAGCTCTATACATCCAAACACTCAACCCCAGCATCAACAACCAAACACAAGACCTTCAAATTCTTCCTTCAGGCAAGCGCTACAGGCATACTGCCCCCCCTTCCTCTCGCCCTGTGCCCCCCTCCCTTACCTTTCCGCGCTCAGCACACAACTGACAACACCAACCAATCACAGCCACCCACAGCCAACAACCAACCACCGATAAGATTTAGTGCCCGTCTCGCGAATAGACTGCCTTCCACCAATGAACAGCCACCCCACACCCAGTAGCTCCGCCCACCTCCCTATTCTTGATCCTCGAATTTTGTATAAAATGCTTTGTCCTTATTCTAATCATTACCTCTCCTTTCCCTGAAGATGCAAGATGTTTACTTGTGAAACGTTGGATCCACCATGAATTTTGCTAACCTGTTGTACCTCATCTCTGAACCCCAGAGGAAAATTGTTAGAACTATTGAAAGCTGTAACAATAAAATCCTGAATGCTGAAACTGCTATTGCCTTTAACCTTGTCTGTTTAAAAGAGAATATATATATATATATACATTATACTGTGTATATATATATATATATATATATAATATATATATATATATATATATATATATATATATATATATATATATATATATATATATATATATATGGCAATTCAATTGGTATTTAAGCATTTTGAGCATTTAATTTGAATGTAATAAAACTAATATGTCTATTTTTCTTTGGCCAAACAATTTCCACATCAAGATCACTGAGCTGCATAAACGCCTTGAGGATAATGATACGTTTAATCTGGCTATCAATAGACGACTTTATACAGCTTAAGAAGGATCTGTGGGAATGAAAAGGGTAAAGGCTATCTCAATTAACCTTCTGACTTCCATTTATCTTGTCTAATATAAATACAATCCTCTATTGACCTTTTATGGTCCGGCGACGTCTTTTTATTTGTTATAGTTTAGCTATATTTAGAGGGTTTTTTGCAGTTTAAGAAGGATCTGTGGTACCGGTAGTAAAAAAGTGAGATAGTTGGAAGTCTGGTAATTGCTGGAGACCCTTTTAAAACGACCTAAAATCTTCTAATAGTAGCCAGAATAAATTGAAACGGACGTCGCCAGTACAGAAGGGGTTAATAAACAGAAAATAGAAAAACGCAGCTGATCAAATCCTGAAGGGGGTAAAATTGCAGTGGCTGACGTACCGAAAATATGGCATAGTGTTTGCTTCTTTATCCGTGTTCTAAGTGGTTAATGAATTTATGGAAGTATATGTACCGGTGACGTCCATTTCCATATATTCTGGCAACTATTAGATGAGTTTATTCAGCTTAGGAAGGATCTCTAACAATAAAATACTACAGACTATCTTAATTATTCCTTTTTGCTAAAAACAGATCCCTACCAAGTTGATTATAATCATCTATTTGTAGTCAGAATATGATGAAAAGGACGTCACCGGTACTGAGTAGGTTAATCGTGTAGAATTAAGATCCACAGACCAAATTATTCATCCTGTCCCAATATTGCCAAGTATTAAATATGGGCCTGGATATATTTGAGTGTAAAGAGGCGCTATAACGACAAGTAGCTCCAATATGGTGGAGTTGGCCCTTCTCTGTTACTATAAAGTCTCTTTTAGATATTGGCCCGTATTCCTAGATTAATCTGTTCATTATCGGCAGCTATTATTAGAGTTTTGCCGATTTCCTAGCCTGTCAATATGATAGGCTACGCTAGTTGCTGAAATTGTAAAGACGAATGTACTATTCCCTGTTCCAAATAGGTAGTCCAGAAATCGTAAACGCTAACCTTAACTCTAAATCTAGTGGGCTGCAAATTTTCACCCCTATTTCCTGGCTGACTCTTTCCAAGTGGTATTAATATTAGCTTAATTACTCTAGTTGGTTGTGAGTTATAGAGGTTAATGTTCATGAGTTTTGGACTTCTTACTTGGAACAGGGTGTAGTCCATTACTTCTCGTTGGGAAACAATGTAGCTGAAGAGGTATGTATATGCAAGTCTAATTTGGAGTATAAGTATATATAAATGAGAATGTAATTAATACTAATTATACATTTACGTGTTGAGTTTTGTCCGTGCCTAATACAAAATTATTCAGTTACCGCTCAATGTACAGTTTTCTTTAAACCTTAAAACTGCTCTATCTAGTTTTCTTTGAGATTGTTTATAGCAGTAACAGTGTTATCTTAAGTGTGGAGACGAGTTTTACTCTTAAAAATACACACCCTTTGAGCGTCATCGTTCCCTAGTGTTTTGGGGCTTGTACTGAAGGAAGATTATGTAATTAAGGGGGGGCGGGGGGTATGAAACATTTCTAGACTCCCTTCTCCCTCATGTTTAGCCCCATTAGATTAAAATTCTTAAGACGTTCACGTACCCTAATAGTTTCTCGATAAATAAGACCTTTCACCCAATTTGTTGTCTATATTAAGACTTTCGTGCCATTTAGGTGTCGATTTTTTTTCCTGGCGAGCTATAGCGAGCCTGTAATTTTTAAGGAACTGGCTTTCGGCCAGGACATTTTCTACAAATTAATCTCTAAGGGGGATGTTGAGGATAAATTTTTAAAGCTTGATGTAGGCCTAGGGAGGATACTAAAATAGTATATATATGAATATATAAATATGTAACACTCACCCCCTTAAATATAATAAAAATAACAGAGGCGCACTGACAACTTTCATAAAATGTTATATAATTTCTAGTTATGATAGGGGATATAGACGAGAACGTTCAAAATTCTAGAATTACATCTTTTGCGGACGACACTAGAATAAGCCGAAAAATAACCCACAAAGTCGACGCTGATCATCTACAAAAAGATCTGGATACCGTGTGTAACTGGGCCCAGTCAAATATGAAATTCAATAGTGAAAAATTTGAGGTAATACGGTATGGGAACAGGAGAAACTTTGAAGGCACTGCATATCAGGTGGGAGACCAGAATATTATGGAAAAGGATGCAGTGAGAGACCTGAGTGTGGTCATGAGCAAAGACTGCACCTTCTCTGACGATATTGAGAGCATTGCAAAATCTGCCAAGCAAATATCCGCTGGATCCTGAGAACCTTCAAATCAAGAGACCCTGACCACCTAATCCCATTATGGAAGTCTTTGGTGCTGTCAAGATTGAAATATTTGTGCCAGCTGTGGTCCCCTGGCAGAACAGGGGTCATCCAAAAGCTGGAACAAATCCAAAGGGCCTTCACCAAGAAACTGAGGAATCTCCAAGACACATATTGGGAGAGGTTGAATAAACTGAAACTGTACTCTCTACAGAGGAGGGAAAGGTACTGTATCATATACACATGGAAGATTCTTGAAGGTATGGTACCAAACCCTCTCCGGGGTGAAGAGAAAGGAGGCATCAAGAGCCAACGTCTGCCACGACTGGGGAGGACTTGCTACAGACGAGTAGTAGATTCATCCTCCCAGCATCACAGGACCCTCCTCTCAACAAGCTTCCTGAACGTCGGTCCAAGAGTATTCAATAGTCTCCCAAAGGACATTCGTGACCTGACGGACTGCACCACGGAGGCCTTTAAGAGGAGGCTGGACAAGTTCCTGGCGCAACTGCCAGACGAGCCTCCCATTCCACACGGTCCTGCCTCAAGAGGAGCAGGGTCAAACTCGATCCCCGATCAACTCCTGTATGCCCGGATCGAGGAAAGGTGTGGAAGCGGTGGACTTCAAAGTTGACCGAGGTGAAGACGCCTGAACTACTACAAGTAAGACAAGTAAGTAAGTAAGTAAGACCACATAATACAGTACAGTACATTGGTATATACTGTACCGGTATGTCTGTAATGTCGGAACTGTATTACAGTGGAGCACCGAACTTCGCGCCACCTAAGTTTGCGAAATCAAACCGCGCCATACCAGTACCCCAAATATTCTCAAATTCCATGTTAGCGCAAAAATATTCTATCTTAGCGCAAAAATCCCAGTTGAAACCCCCCCAAAAAGAGCAAAAATAAGGTAAGGATGTAGTATTCGGGCGTACCGCCCGCCTTCTATTCACGCTCGCGGCACGCGATCAAGTTCCATTCTTT
The DNA here is from genome assembly GCA_032716605.1 of Paralithodes platypus. Taxonomy (NCBI): domain Eukaryota; kingdom Metazoa; phylum Arthropoda; class Malacostraca; order Decapoda; family Lithodidae; genus Paralithodes; species Paralithodes platypus. The sequence continues at coordinate 13,363,845 of CM064504.1, forward strand.
TTTGACTGCCGTGGAATACAATAATAGGTTGAGGGGTTTCACCCCCCTATACCTTATTGTCATCATCATATATATTGCCAGCAGGAGGCATGAAGAAGTGCGGAGAGAGTGCAACAGGGGAAGAGGGTTGTAGGAACATTGAAAGCAGTACGGTAACAAGAAATAGGGTGGTCAGTATGGAAGTGAAGAAGTCCTTGCATGACAGTGTGGTAATCCCGACACTAACTTACGGAAGCGAAGCATGGACGTTCGGGAAGAGACTCAGACCAAGAGTGAGAGCGGTGGAAATGAGTTACTCGAGAAGTGCGTGCGAAGTTACATGGAGGGATAGACAGACGAATGAGGAAGTACGGAGGAAGTGTGGTGTGGAGGTAGATGTGCTGGAAAGTGTGAAAAGGAACAACTTGAGATGGTTCGGCCATATGGAACGTATGGAAAGCGAGAGAATGACTAAGAGGGTGTACGAGAGCGAGGTGGAAGGACAGAGAGGGAGAGGTGCACCGAAGGAGAAGTGGAAGGATGGAGTGAGGAAGTATATGGATGAAGACAGTGCTGGTTGGGAGGAGGGGCGTCGACTGACTGGGGACAGAGGAGCATGGGGGCGGTTTGTTCGTGGCCACCCCTTCGGGGATCACGGTGTCAGGCAATAGATAGATAGATAGGAGGTATGTAACAGAAAAATTAGCCGTCAAAATTGACGGGAATGTACGGTAACCGCGAGCACACGACCCCTGTAAACATGACGACCGTACGCCTGGATACTACACCCTTCCCAAAAATAATGAAAGACTCGACATCAAACTAGAAAACATAAATAAAAACAAACAAACAAGTGAATTGAACTCCAAGAATCTGCCATTGTCAAGGTGTTTGCTGCTTGGAGACTAAATGAGAGTGAATCCGACATCCGAGCGTCACTTGCGCAAGATACTGCCGCCATCTTTTAAAACTTCAAAACTAGCCAGCCGCTCAAAATCCACCCGCCATTGAGTTGGAAAACAACCTGTTTACAAGCTTTATTGTGCCCGAGACTCGTATCTCTCGCGTTTATTATGGTCTCTACTGCATTCTGTGTTAGGGATGGTGGGCCTGGTGGTAATGATGAAGGAATGCCCAGGATCATCAAAACAGAGAGCAAAGGCCAGTCAGGAGTGCCTACCGTGTCAGACGAAAGTTGCGGAAATATTACGATGAGTTAGGTTATCCTAATTATGACAATGTTTTAAAATAAAGTCTGTGTGGTAAGTAATCTCTTCATAAAAAAAAAATTATAATTAAGCCCCCTCCTCTTCATTATGGTCTTGGAGGCACTGTCTAGAGTTTTTAGAGGCGGACTCCCGTTGGAACTGTTTTATACAGACGATTTAGTCCTAATAGCTGACAGTATGCAAGATGCTGAGGCCAAATTCAGAGAGTGGAGAGAGGGCATGGCGAGCAAGGGTTTAAGAGTTAATATTAACAAAACCAAGGTTATGCATTGTAGATTGAGATGAGGCAATGTGAAAAAGAGCGGTGCATACCCATGTGCAGTGTGTGGAAAGGGAGTGGGCTTTAACTCAATTCAATGTAGCATCTGTCGATGTTGGGTACACCATGGGAGTAAGCGCTGTAGTAGAATAAAGGGACCCCTGCCGAAGGATAAGTCAGAAATAGAGAAATTTGAGTGCGTAGTGTGCAAAGGCGAGCTTGTGTTAAGTGATGATCCTGTGGCTGTGAATTTTGGAAATGAGTCTTTGGAGCTGGTGAACAAGTTTTGTTACCTAGGAGATACCATCTCTGCCGGTGGTGGGGCCGAGGCTGCCACTGTTGCTAGAATTAGGTGTGGCTGGGGGAAGTTCAGAGAACTGATGCCAATCCTGACCATGAAAAGAATGCCTCTCCCCCTGAAGGGAAAGGTGTATGCCTCATGTCTTAGAAGTGCAATGACGTATGCCTCAGAAACATGGGCCGTTAAAGTAGAGGATGTCAACAGAATGGAGCGTAATGAGATGAGAATGGTAAGATGGATGTGTGGGGCCAGGCTACAGGATAGAATAACAAATGTTGAGCTGAGGAGACGTTTAGGTATAAAGAGTATTAGCGAGGTGATGCATACAAGTAGACTGGGATGGTATGGACATGTGGAGAGAATGGATGAACAAAATTGGGTGAAAAAATGCAGGTCTGTGATTGTGGAGGGAGCTGCACCAAGGGGTGGACCGAGGAAGACCTGGGATCGGACTATAACGCGCCGATCTCAAATCCAAGCACTTGACAAGTGAAGCAGCCCTTAACAGGGTTGCCTGGAACACCGCCATTAGGACAAGAGACTGAAACTACACTTATGTGTGGAACACTCGGTCTTAAAATTTTATGTATGTATGTACAGTATGTATGTATAAAATGTGCTTATAAGTATATATATTCCCCTCATAATATGTATTTATTGGATGTACTGTATATGAGGGGAAGTGGGTACTGTGGATGACTGGACAATTTTGGAACCAATTACCAATTTTCCTATAATAATAATGCTTCAATCTTTGCTAAATCACCTCTCGCGCGCTTTTTTCGTCACCAATTAGCCGCGAAGATCGGTGCACCGCTGTACAGTACTGTATAATGGAGTTTTTACCCCCTGCTGTTAAAATATATGAGAATGTCAATAGGTTCTGAGCGGAGAGCGTGAGGGAGGAGCTTGCCCCCCCCCCCCCCTCAACTAATTCTGTATCCCACAGCAAACGGTTGTTGCCAAATAGATTTCATTTTTTCCTTTTTATACCGGTACTCTTTACTCTACTTCTTCCCAGGTCTTCAGAGCCCTCCCCACTAGTGAGGGTCGTGTTTAGCCTGTTAATTGTTGGATAATGGGTAAATACTGTACTAATTTCCTACAGTCCTTGCTATAAAACCAGACTGTATACCATATCAAAGAAAAATACAAATAAATAATAAAAAATAAACGCTAAAACTCTTGGCTGTCACACGGTAAAAACTTGCCAAAAAGTTTACGGTGACCACCATTGGCCGATGCTAGGCTCGGGGAGGATAAGGCCCTGTTTATTGAGAATTTCACACCCTTAGTAGGGCCGGGAAATATTTATATTGTATTTCTCCCCTTTATTATACACTTTAAGCCCTATTTTATGAAGAAAAACAACTCCTGGTGCCACGAACGAACCGCTCCCATGCACCTCTGTCCCCAGTCAGTCGACGCCCCTCCCCCCAACCAGCACCGCCTTCGTTCATATACTTCCTCACTCCATCCTTCCACCTCTCCTTCGGTCTACCTCTCCCTCTGTCCCTCCACCTCACTCTCGTACACCCTCTTAGTCATTCTCTCGCTTTCCATAAGTTCCATATGGCCGAACCATCTCAAGTTGTTCCTTTTCACACTTTCACTCTTTCTTCCCTTTTATGGCTTGCAAAATTGTGAAAATCCATAGTAATAAAAAAAAAAAATCTTAGATATAGGCCTAGCCTACTTAACTGTTAATAATATTTGAATATTTCCATGTTATGAATATGTTTATAATTTTGACCACCACTTTCAGAACAAGAGGTAACAAGTCACTTCTCCACAGCGGGAGTTTAGAGGCAAAATGCAACTTGTTATCAACCAGCAACGTTAACTTTTTGAAGACCTGTAAGTGGGAACGCAATGAGCCAGCATAACCTTAATGACCTAGTACTGCCGCATCCTGTTACAGTAATTAGTAAGATATTTTCAAAGCATACCGGTATTACAATTACAGTACAGTACAGTATTAGGAAAGTATATTCAAAGCATTTTAATAAATTTGCTATAGCATTATCATACATTAATTTTGCTATAGCATTATCAAATAGAAGTGATCATGTTAATCTTGATGTCGACATCTTTGTACAATTACTGTGATTGGTGGCTAAAAATAGAGCATCATAACTTTAATCATAATTTTAAAGATCAAGTGGTCCACACAAGGTGTGGTTTCAGTCTTATGTCCTAATGGCGGTGCAGCCTAACTGGCAGCCTTGTTCAGAGCTGACCCGCTTGTCAGGTTTTTAGTTTTGAGATCAGATAAAACAATTTCATCCCTCATCTTTCTATGTATATACTGTATATACCGGTATATATTTGTATAGTATATTTGTTATATTTAAACTATTTTGAGATGTTATTCAGCCTAGAACCACATTTCCCTGTTAGCTGTATTACAGGATGTGTATGTATTATACTGGTATAAGTTTATACAGTAGTTTTGAAAGAAATGTTCACTTAATATACCGGTATACAATTATTTTGCACTCATAGCCTAATTAGGATGAGTTAATCTGTGATGGATGTAGATTCCGGGCATACGGTCGTCATGTTTACATAGGGCGATCGCCGCGGTTAACTTCGCGTCTATTTTGACGGCGATTTTGACGGCGATTTTATTCGGTTATTTGCCCACTGCTGGCAATATATATTATGATGATGACAATATGTCATGGGGAGGTGAAGGGGGGGAAAAGCCCCCCCTCAACATATTATTATATCCAGTGTCATTCAAAATAGACGGGAACATGAATTGCAAGCGTCCGCCGCCGCCCGCGCCGTCATGTTTACATTTGTCGATCGCCGTGGTTAAGTTAGCGTCTATTTTGACGACGATATTTTCGGTTATTTGCCCCCTGCTGGCAATATTTATGATGATGACAACATTTAATGGGGGGGGGGGAGGGAGGGGGGGCAAAGCCCCCCCCCCTCAACATATTGTATCCAAAGGCAGTCAATATACTGTACTGTATAGTATATTGCCTACCCATCATCCCATGTTAATAGTGACTTTCCGCCGCGCCCCAGGACCCCTAAATGACCTAGATGAGTGTTTTGTTGTTGTTTTTCCTTCATTACTAACCCATCCCATGAGTTTTCAGGAAAACAAATTTACAAGTGGCTGGGCCTGGAGTGTACATTTATATTAAATCGCTTGGGGTCCAGGGGGTTAAAAGATAGTTTGTCTTTTAATTGAATATGCCTTGGTTATTTGATGGCTGCTCTCAATGTTGTTTGATCCCCTACATCATCCCAAACCATGATATCTCCCCTCAGGACTTCAGTCTAAGTCTTCCTCGGCCTGTTTACTGTAATCTTAACCTTTACTTCCATTCTGTAAGTGTTCTTCACTTAATTACCAGTATCCTCATTCATTTTCTTCTCATGGTCAAAACACCACTGATACACTTTACACCAAGTCACTGTTCAACTCTGCTCTTGCTGTGCTCTCATTGTCATATTACTCATCCATGTAACCATACAGTACTCCTATCGGTGAGCTGCAAGTTTATAGGAAGTTTTAAGTTTACCTGACCAAAACTAAATGCTGTTGTGGGTATACCGGTACATAAATTCTAGATAGATGGAAATGAATGGCAAATTGCTTAGGGTCAAACAGAATGTATCTGCCCCATTGAGGTGGTGGTGTTGTTAAGACGAACAGAACATAACTGGCTAGCTTTTTGGCCCCATCATTAATAAAGTGCGTAAATGTTCCCACCAGTTTCTGACGCCTCCACATGACTCACAAGCAGCCCCTCTCATTTTATCCTCTCTTAAGTAAGTAATTGACATACTGGTACTTGATAATTGCAAAAAGGGAATCAGAGGTTAGCTGTTCGTATAAACCTTGTTCCAGGGATTCTTCAGTGCATTAGGTACGGTACTGACTATGCTCATTTAAGTACCGTACATTCAAGTCTATGTGTATTTTCCTTATCAACTGCCCATGTTTTCAAACCTCTCACACATACAGGATACAAAAAATTTTAACATGTCAGAAGAGACCCTTTGTTTTCATTAGTGGTAACTACTTCATAACTTATTCCACCCCAAATAATTGGCCTCTGTACCACCCCAGCACTGAGTATGTTCTTCAGGTAACAGTATACTGTACTGTATATCAACATATTCCAGAGATATCTTCTCAAATTTGATTCTGTTCAGCTTTGTGATTTCCACAATATATACCGGTACATGATAAATCCGCGACATCACTATGCCTACCTATCACACTGTTTTATCTAATGTACCAAAGCTCCACATGAGATCAAAATGACTACTCACACCAGTTTTACATACAGTGCATGGTCAGACACTACTCTTCCTTTTCAAATGTTATGCAGAAATTGTCCCACAATCTTGCAAACCATATAAATCAAGTTTTTCCCCACAGGTCTCTGGATTTGAGGAATCCTAGCTGTTCATTGCAATTCATTCTCAAATCTGCTTTAACGTGTTGGGGATCTTTGAGTAGGGAGAAAGTTTGGTCCATTACTGTACATCAGTCAGTATTGATAATAAATAAAATATGCAGAAATATGATTTTCATTACCGTATTACATTTATATCCTTTAACATACCGGTACTGGTACCTAAAGTTATTGTTGCATTTCAAACTCAGTAGTAATACTGTTCCATTTAGCTATGTTAAATATGGATAACATTATCTATTTAATCCAACAAAATAAATGATGACTAGAGAAAGTGTGATGACTAGTATATTAGTACCGGTAGTCTAATAAATGATAATACTGTACTGTATATTACAGTACAGTACTTTAGTTTTATTGGCTACCGGTACTCAAAAAATGTAATTAAAAATTAAAAGTTATTTCATGCATTATTATAAGCTTACAATTTAAGCAATTACAGTATTCAATAAAGTGCAAACAGGTATAACAGATTCTAAAAGTTGATGTATAAAGGGGTTAAATAAGGGGACTACATAATCAGGATCATACTTTGCATCACATTTGAGTATACCAGTAAGGTACTTTGGTCTTACAGACCAGGCTACAGGAGGATAGAAAGCCTAGTATGTAAATTTGTGAGAACTTGTACCAATTTCAAACTTGCCTCAATCATTGGAACACACAGTACGGTATATACATACATACAGTATAAGGTAAAAATGCAAGAAAAGTTTTAAAAAAATAATAATTTACCGGTATATTAGTTTCAGAATCTCTCATTTGTATTTTGGACAGTTTGAGACAATTGTCTGAAAACTGACTAATTCCTTGAACATGACGATAGTGCGTTGTTATATGTGACGTTAATTTGCTTGGAAAACAGATTCACTTGCTCATGTAGTGATGTACACCCTATGTGGTGGTTTTGCGTTATTTCCGCATAGCGATTTTGATAAGTTCATTTGTCTTTGTATTGTGTCGTACCTGTTTTGGTTTGTTTATTTTCCAAGTTTTACATTATAATCCATCTGGAATTCTCTTCTTACCTCGGCCTTCGTCGGAGGGAGTGAATTTATTCAGAGCGACATGCTATTAGACTTTTCACTGTAAGATTTACCCACATTTAGTCTATTAGTGAAGGCTTTTACAGTATACAGTACGGTACTGTATATTATTATAAGCTTTCTGGCATCTAGCCAAAAACCTCTTCAACAATTTGTCCTCCTCATCTCTCCCCCCCTCCCCCCTCCTTTCCATTCTGATGGCACAACCATCACTTCTCCCTCTGACAAAGCTGAACTCTTTCACTCAAACTTTTGCTAGAAACTCCACCTTGGATGATTCCAGTGCTATTCCTCCCTCTCACCCCCCTCTCTCCTACTTATGTATAATATCCTAATCTCTTCTAAAGATGTACTTTCTACCCTCTCTGGGCTAAATACTAAGAAGGCATACGTTCCGGACGGTGTTCCTCCTGTTGTACGGTACACTACTCAAAAACTGTGCTTCCGTGCTGACCCCCTGTCTAGGCAAATTCTTTCGTCTCTGTCTCTCCTCTAACGTCTTCCCTTCTTGTTGGAAGTTTGCTCTCATTCAATCTGTCCCAAAGAAGGGTGACCGCTCTCATCCCTCCAACTATCGTCCAATTGCTCTCATCTCTTGTATCTATAAAAAAATAAATAAACTATTCTTGCTTCCAAATTTCTTAAGCATTTCTCTTTTCATAATCTACTCTCAGATTGCCAGTATGGCTTCCTTAAGGGTCGCTCTACTGGTGATCTTCTTTCATATCTTACTAACTCTTGGTCATTCTCCTTTCGAGACTTTGGTGAGACCTTTTCTATTGCACTAGACATATCGAAGGCCTTCGTAGAGTCTGGCACAAATCTTGGAATGAGTTGTGTTACCGGGCGTACGTCGTGTAAACACGTAAGTTGATGTCAAACAGCGTGGGTGTAGGGGCCGGGGTGTGGGGGTGGCAGCCCCCACCCATAATACTAGGATAGGTTAGGTATGGTTGTTAGGTTAGGCTATGTAATACCCTGTACCAGCAAAAATCCCGCAACCACAAAACTACCCGAGTTGACGTCTGGAATAGCATAAAATAGTCGTTGGTGGCGAAGTCTAAGAAACCCACCACGTGTATCACCACGAGACTATCACCTAGTTCTTTCAAGGAGAACTAAGGTTGCTATATTCTATTGTACGTCCGTGGTAGTACAGTGGGTTAGCGCGCGGACCTGGGGTGACCTCAGTCACCTATTGAGGTCGCTAACCAGTGTTCGAATCCCGCGGCAGACATCTCAAAACCTGGGGATTTTCGGGAGGGTTAAATTCCCATCGCACCCAGCATTTCACTGGTGGCAGTCAGGGTGCGCGATCCGGTAGCTAGATAGAGCACCCATCACGAGAACCTGCACCAGGCATCTCAAAGCCTAGACTATTGAAAATGCTGGGGTGATATGGCTAAAACCTCACGACCTTTAAATTAGGCTAGGGTCTAGCCTTGTTAAAGAAGGATGCTATGTAATACCCTGTACCAGCAAAAATCCCGCAACCACAAAACTACCCGAGTTGACGTCTGGAATAGCATAAAATAGCCGTTGGTGGCGAAGTCTAAGAAACTCACCATGAGACTATCACCTGGTTCTTTCAAGGAGAACTAAGATTGCTATTTTATTGTACGTCCGTGGTAGTAAAGTGGGTTAGCGCGCGGACCTGGGGTGACCTCAGTCACCTACTGAGGTCACTAACTAGGGTTCGCATCCTGCGGCAGGCATCTCAAAACCTGGGGATTTTCGGGAGGGTTAAATTCCCTTCGCACCCAGCATTTCAGGCTAATGTCCTTTCAAAGGGGTATGGTAAACACTAGGATATACCCGGTCAGAGGTAGGTGATACGCCCGATAACACAACTCTTGCCCAAATCTTTAATTTCTAAACTACCCTCCTTCGGTTTCTATCCCTTCATCTGTGCCTTTGTCTTTAATTTCCTTTTTGTCATTATCATATAGGCTACTGAACCTGTATATTGCCAGCAGGGGGGCAAGTAACAGAACAAAAAGTAAAAATAGACAGGAACGTAACCCCGAGTTCAGTGTAAACATGACCGTACGCTTGGATACTACATCCTTCCGCGTTTTTGCCCCCTTATAGATCAACATATAGGCCTATGAGGGATAATGACAATAAGTCAGGGGGGGGGGGGCCGAGAGGGGGCAACATCCCCTCAACCTATCATGTATCCAATTCACTCCACAATTTCCCTTACCTACTGTAAAAGTGCGATTCACCCAATAAATGGCGCCATTTGACACCGTATCTTCAGATTGATGGATAATGGGAAGTTAATGCAAATCCTCCACTCAAACCATGAAAAACAACAATAAAACACTATATACAGTAGGCCTACCTAGCAAAATCATAAAGAAAACTTGGTAAATAAGGCAGCAAGGATGTGCCGGTAGTATTCAGGCGTACCGCCAGCCTTGTTTACACTACGCAGACACTCGCGATCATGTTCCCGTTTATTTTGACTACCATGGGATACAAAAAAACAGATGGAGGGGGGCTTTGCCCCCCTTTACCCACCCATGACTTATTGTAATCATCATATACAGTATACAGTATTGTCAGCAGGGGGCAAATAACAGAAAAAATAGCTGTCAAAATAGACGGGAGCTTAACCCAATGGATGAGGGGATCATTCTGGAATGCCAAGGCAATTTATAGCAAATTATAGGCTCTTAACACTCCAGCCGCGGGGCCCGACATATGTCGGGTGAGATAACCATGGCCATCCCTGCGGGGCCCGACATATGTCGGAAGTGATGTTGAGCACATTATCGGCTCTAAGAGAGAATCCACGCGTTGGGAGGACGATAGGCGGGCTCTGACCGCTCAGCATGGACCGAGTGAGGTGACGGAGCTCCCCACCACAACATTCCATACCCCTGGCCTCTCGAGACAAGGAAAACACTCGGGAATTTACCGTATTTTAGGGTTTTTGCCCTCGTGTTGCGCAATTGTTGCAAGAGAACCTGTGGTTGTACAAGGATGATTCAGGTGTCATTGGAAAGCTCTATTATCGCCCTTTCACGGATACATAATTGTATTACGCTGTGGCTCTTGTTTATGCATGAAAACGAGCATGGAATGAAGCTCGTTTTATATACCCGCCAGGCAGGTAGTAGAAGTTACAAACATCCCCGTTTGACAGGGGTTAAAGCCTCTTAAAGCCTGTGGAGACAAGTGGTAGTGAGCGGGAGCGCGGTAGGCCCCCGTCTGCTCTCCAGCCAGGCGGCCGGGGCACTGAGGAGGTTCAGCCATGTCTCGCTAGACATATGCAGTGCTGCCAAAGGCAAATGTAGTGTGACGTTGCTCATTATTAGCGATATTTGCCAATGTCTATGGTAGCACCAGCTCGTTCTGGTGTCATTTTGAAGCTGTTTTCGTCAAGTTTTTGGCTGAATAAATTTAATTTCATTCATACATTTGATTAATCATTCAGGAGTGCCTGAACGAGCCCTAATATAGCGGGAATATGCCCACATCGTAAGTGTTAACCGCGAGCGATCGACGCAAAATATTACCGAAATTACCACTAATTTTCCCAAGGTTGTTAGGTACAGTCCCGGACAGATGAAACAGCAACACCTCGTCCACCTGCTATGTGGTGAGGGGCTCTGCGGATTTGGTAACACTGGCAGGAGGTGGGAGGGATGTGGGTGGGTGGGTGATGAGGGGAGGTATGTCCCCCACATAGGGGGGAATTGGGAGGGTGAAGAGGCAGCAATCATGGTGTGGCTGGTGGGAGGGAGCAAACAAGTGACAGGGTAGGGGAGAGCAGACTATTAAATTTGTTAAATGTAGCATACAGTGATATTGTAGGTGTGTGTAATTTAAAATCCTGTGGGACTAGCTTGTTCTATAGGAAAATATGCTTGTCACTCTGTTCTCCCCTACCCCATCACTCGTTTGCCCCCTCCCACCAGCCATACCAGTGTGGCTGGTGGGAGGGGGCAAACAAGTGACAGGGTAGGGGAGAGCAGACTGTTAAATTTGTTAAATGTAGCATACAGTGATATTGTAGGTGTGTGTAATTTAATATCCAGTGGGAGTAGCTTGTTCTATAGGAAAATTTGCTTGTCACTCTGTTCTCCCCTACCCCATCACACGTTTGCCCCCTCCCATCAGCCATACCATGATTACTGCGCGCACCAGTTGGTATGCCTGAAGTAGTAAACAAACCTTGTCAAACAAACGTTGCCAAGGGTTGACTTGCATTATTGTTGCCCAAAACATGATTTAGACCACAAATATTGTCTTCAAAGCATATTATGTTGACTTGCACAAACACAAGAATGAATTGTCAACATGATATTAATAAATACAGGATCCTAGCTCTAAATCGCGCATGTACACCAAGCCATATTTTGTTGTAGTATTTAGACCTAGCCTATAGGCTATTATCCAAGAATATAATTACATATAAACTGATATGATAAGAAACAGGGATGGAGATAAATTAGATTAGCCGAATGTAGTGCAAATTAGTGTACCGTATATCAAGCATGAGAACTTTTCAATTACAAGGTCAAGTCTTCCATTTCTGACCAAAACTTAACAACTAGGCTATAGGAATCTACAATAACCCACTATTGAGAAGTATTTACCTTCAAAGTTCAATACACATTAGAGCCTGACATATTCTGGTGCGCTGAGTTCAAATACTAACTTGAACTTCTGTAGGCCTAGCCTATATATTATATAGGCCTAGGCTAGATTTGTTTTCTATTCAGCGAACAAAAAATAAAAGCTAGGCTATATTAAATTTTGATCTGGCCCAATTTGGTAAAAATTGCAATTTATGGCCCATAGTAGATTTACTGTGCTATTGAAACTAGGTTTTTTCAATGTTTATATTTAGGCTACCGATATTTATTTATTAATTATCTAATTTGACCGTTTTTTATTTTTATACATTATTTTGGGGCAAGAATGTAGTTACCAGGTGTACCGGCAGTACCGCCCACCTTGTTTACACTATGCGGATGCCTTTGGATATAAAAATACATTACCCTAACCAAACAACCTAACCTAGTATTCATGCAGTAATGACAGGGGGCAAATAGCAGAAAATATAGTGTCGAAATGGATGGGAACGTAAGTGCGAGCGCACAACATGACATCCTTCCCTGTTTTGGTAAGGGTTGTGTTAGCGGGCGTACCGCCTGCTTTGTTTCCATATTAGCACACGCGCAGTTACATTCACGTCTAATTTGACTGCTGTTATTTGCCCCGGGTAATATACAGTATATGATGATGAAAATGTCATGGGGGGTGAGGGGACATAGCACCCCTCAAACCATTATTGTATCCCACGGCCAGGTGTTGGGTAAATTGTTTTGCCGTGGGATACAATAATGGTTTGAGGGGGGCTCACCCCCCATCATCCCCATGACTTGTTGTCATTATCATACATATTACCAGCAGGGGCAAATAACAGCAATGAAATTAGACGCGAATGTAACTGCGAGCGTGCGACTGTAAACAAAGTGGACAGTACGCCCGCCCGCTAACACAACCCTTACCATTATTTGTTATTTGCCCTTCTGCAAACAATATATACTGTATATTGATGACAATAATTCCTGGGAAGGTGAGGCCCCCCTCAACCTAAGAAGCGGACATAATAGAAGTGAACTTAACGGTCATGGCCCAGAGCATGCAAATCGACACGGAAGGTTGCTTGGATAATACTGAACCTTTAAATAAGATTCTTCCAATTTTTAAATTGATTTTTGTTCTCTGAATAAAAGATGAATCACCAATAGTTATGATTTAGGCATCAATGAGTAGGTTATTCATCATATTAGCTATCCATTAGTATAGTTTTGAAGATTGGGTGATATTCTTATGTTCTTTACTCTCCCCTCAAAGGCTAGGCTATCATATAGTTTGGCAAAGGCTAGGTTATCATGTAGTTAGGCAAATATCTTTGTAAGGCCTCGCCCAATTTCTTACCGATTACTCACATACACCAGTGGCTTGCACTATTTGTTTCACTAACTGGCCTTCCTTGTGCAGCCCAATATAATGTGCAATTAGATCCGGTGTCACGTTCTTTCGCTGACCCGTACACACTAAAAACTGACGGGGACTTGTCCACCACTGCCATACTGATCATAATAATGACTGATACCGATCCACCCACCACAGCTGCTGGAAGCACTGATGTTCCAACACTGTATGTACTGTATGTAATAATACCATAATTATTCCTAACCTTCAAGACTAGAGAATACTAAGGATGTAAAGTAAATTCAGACAGAAAATCCACATATTTTATTTGAAACAGTGTGCGGGGACTCTAGTGACTAGTGGGGTTTTCCTTACAAACATTGAGTAGGCTATACAGTATTTGACTATTATTGCTTTGCTGATTCAGTCCTTTCAATGCATTAATATTGTGCACAGTGTGACTACATTTTGACACATGTTAATGTAATAAGTTTGAAAATTCAGGTTTTGAGGCTTGCCAGGGATCAAGAACAATCCCAAGTTTTCAACAAAATCTCATACCATACTGTATACAGCCCAAAATAAGTAGCCACATCTTTTCATTAGCAATTTTGGGCTCTAATCTTATAAATTTTCTTTAGCCTACCAGACTTTTAGCTACTACCAATGTTAGTAAGTTAGCCTATACACTCGGCATAATCAAACGCTGTATATTAGCATAGCCTAGGCCTATCTTAGGTTCTCAGCCTAGGCCTATCTTAGGTTCTCAGGTTAAGTTATATTGTTTGGATATTTAAAGAAAGTAGAGAGATTAGGCTAGGATATACCGGTACTGTAATGAAAAATTAGGGTAGCCTATAATTGTACTGTACTCACAACCAATAGTATTGAATAGGCTAGTGTTTACAAATATGTTTTTCAAGGGATTTTGTTTTGATTAACCCTTCCTGCCCGGGTGTCCGTGTGAAAGGACACCACGAAATAAGGGCAGGAGCCCGGATGTCCTGTTACTAGGCAGTAAGCTTTCAAGCCTATTCAGCTTGGTCTGAACGCCGTGCGTCCGACGCATGTAAACAAAGCCAATCGTTGCGTCACCGCACCTCCGAAAACAATAAGGAGACGTCGGATCAATGTTATTGTTGTGATGTCAGACGAAATTAGTGTCTGAAAAGCTCTGATATTGTCAACATCACGGCAAAATTCGCTCCACGGAAATCGTCATCACAACTGAACCAGTTGACTTAGAGAGCTCTACTCAACGCCAGTCTACAGATTGGAAACCGTACTACATTTATAGATGCGCGAGAAATTTCTAGCAGTTAAACTAAACAAAAATACGGTAGCCTAGGCCTAGACGTTTTTTGGCCAGATCGCCCGGGTAGCCCACACTGTCCTTTGGAGATACAGCCCGGGCCCGGAGGGTTAGGCTAATATGATGACAATATTCAAGCAGACACTGCGGCAATATTAGCACGCTCTATGCGTCAGATTTTGCCACTTTTTTCTGAAATCATCCCTCGGCGAGTGGTTATTTGCCTCCTGCTGGCATTATATATGAATATGATAATGACAATTATGTCCAGGGGGGGGGGGGGGGGGAGTTCGAACACCGTCAAATTAAAAATAAATGCAGAGAGCGTGCAAACTGCTGCTGTAGTCTCATTGAACTGTAGTTAAGATACCCGGTAGCTACCGAATAATCTAAAAACACGCTCCCTGATAGTGTACAAGGCTATGAAAATCAGGGAAAATATTATAGTGAAAAGGTAACTCGGACTTTCTATAACATAAAGTAATAAAGGTAAGGATGTAGTATTCGAGGAATTTCGAGCTTATCGCCTGCCTTGTTTACACTACTCGCACGCTCGCGATCACGTTTCCGTCTATATTGACTGCCGTGGGATACAACATTAGGTTGAGGGCCCCCCTCACTCCCCCATGACTTATTGTCATCATCATATAGGCATTTTGCCAGCAGGGGGCAAATTACTTAAAAAAAGCAGTCAAAAGTCGTGAATCGTGAAGGATGTATCCAGGTGTACGGTCGTCATATTTACATAGGTAGTGCGCTCGTGGTTACGTTCCCGTCTATTTTAACGGTTATTTTCCCCCTGCTGGCAATATAATATATGATAACAACATGTAAGGGGGGGGGGGGGGGGGTGAGGACCCCGTCAACCTATTATTGAATCCTGCGGCAGTCAAAATAGACTGGAACATGATCGCGAGCGTTCGCTGCTGCCGCCGTTCCGCGTAGTGTAAACCAAGGCAGGCGCCATGTAGTATGTCCAAATACTACATCCTTCCCATAGGCCTAATAAATTCACAAACATTTTAAAATCCAGATAGCCTATCTGAGGTGAGCCAATTCTGACAAAATCTAACAAATGTTGGCTTGAACATTATGATGGGCTAGCCTAGAGGGACAGAGGCTAGCCTAGGTTAGTTTATTCAGTGGGGATGTAGCCTAAGAAAACAAAAAATTAGGCCTACAATCCTGTATGGGTCATGAAATTCATAAGAAAAATAGATTAGCCTGGGCTAGGCTAGCTTACATGATGATGTAGCCTACTGTAGGCTGTAGGCTAGGCCTAGCCGCCTAGCCTAACCCAATATGTGGTACTGGTATGTAGGTCCTGATGTGGCTGCGTCTACGCCGTGGGACCACCTCCCGAGGCTGCCGACCCTCCACGGCCTAAGACAAAATCAACGACCAGTGGAGGAAAACCGGATGCCGGCCGCGGGGAGCAGTTTCGAGAGCCAAACCGTCACAACCATCCCCTGCCCCCTCCCTGGGGGCACGGGTCCTTGGAGCGGCTTCGGTCGCGCCGGGAATTTCCACACCTCTCACACCACACACACACATCACACAGTTTTTCCTACACCGAGAAATGACTCTCCGGCTGTCATTTCTCGAAGACTTCTTCTAGCCGGAGACATTGAGAGCAACCCAGGACCCACGTACACATACATATGTCCAACTTGCTCAAAACCCATCACTTCGAGTCGCCATACCAAGGGTTCAGTTCTCTGCAATTCATGTGGGAACTGGACCCACTTCACCTGCACAACACTTGCCTCCAAGAAACACTACACAAACACCTGGACCTGTTCCTCATGCCCCTCCCTCTCCCAGTCAAATCCCTCAACTAAAACCCGTCCACCTCTCCTCCCCAACCCACCTAACCTTCCCATATCATCCACTCCCCCCCCCCTAAAACCCGTCCACCTCTCCTCCCTAACCCACCTAACCTTCCCATACCATCCACATCCTCAACTCAACACACTACACCCCATCCTAATCCATTCCAACCCCCATCTCCTGCTCCCCAATCCCCACCCCCACCTCACCCATCCCAACCCCCAGCCCCCCCCCCACCCCCACCCCATCCTCGTGCAGCAGCACCCAACATACATCGTGCACATAACATTAACATTCTTCAACTGAACATAGATGGCATCAACACAAAGAAACACGAACTCTCACACTTCATCAAAAAACACAACAAACACATTGCCATCTTACAAGAAACAAAACTCCGCATAACACAAAAAACACCCACATTTCATAATTTCACCACCATCAGACAAGACCGGGCTGTCGGCGGGGGACTCATCACCCTGGTACTCAAAGAAATATCATACATAGTAACCAGTGTACAAACCAAATCCCTCCTCCCCCCAAATGATAACACAACAGAAATACAGTCAATTAAAATACGCACTGGCAACAACTCCAACATAACCATCATAAACACATACATCCCTCCCCAAACATCCCCTACAGTACCAAATGAATACAGACCACACTTACAACACATCACAAGCACCCCACACACCCCACACATCATCCTGGGTGGTGACTTCAACGCCAAGACGTCGGCCTGGTTTGTCGACAACCCCGACACAGACAGAGGGCTGGTACTACAAAACCAAACCGATAACCTCATCATCCTTAACGACATCCATCAACATACCCATATTCCTCACCAAGCCCTCTATAACCCATCATCTCCAGACATCACCTTTTGCTCCCCAGAACTCGCCCCTACAACATCCTGGAGGGTGGTCAGAACCTAAGGCTCTGACCACCTCCCGATCATTATCACCACCAAAACCAGACTCACCCCAGCTAGCCACAAACACACATACACCAATTATAAAAGAGCTAACTGGGAAGCATTCACAAATGAGACAGAACAACACTTCACAACTCTAAACAGTACACCCATCACTAACATCAACAATGCTGTACACATACTCAATAAAACTATCCAAAACGCTGACAAGAAACACATTCCAAGAGGTAACATACATACATACATACATACATAACATTTTAAGACTGAGTGTTCCACACATAAGTGCAGTTTCAGTCTCTTGTCCTAATGGCGGCGTTCCAGGCAACCCTATTAAGGGCTGCTTCACTTGTCAAGTTCTTGGATTTGAGATCGGCGCGTATAGTCCGATCCCAGGTCTTCCTCGGTCCACCCCTTGGTGCAGCTCCCTCCACAATCACAGACCTGCATTTTGTCACCCAATTTTGTTCATCCATTCTCTCCACATGTCCATACCATCCCAGTCTACTTGTACGCATCACCTCGCTAATACTCTTTATACCTAAACGTCTCCTCAGCTCAACATTTGTTATTCTATCCTGTAGCCTGGCCCCACACATCCATCTCACCATTCTCATCTCATTACGCTCCATTCTGTTGACATCCTCTACTTTAACGGCCCATGTTTCTGAGGCATACGTCATTGCACTTCTAACACATGAGGCATACACCTTTCCCTTCAGGGGGAGAGGCATTCTTTTCATGGTCAGGATTGGCATCAATTCTCTGAACTTCCCCCAGCCACACCTAATTCTAGCAACAGTGGCAGCCTCGGCCCCACCACCGGCAGAGATGGTATCTCCTAGGTAACAAAACTTGTTCACCAGCTCCAAAGACTCATTTCCAAAATTCACAGCCACAGGATCATCACTTAACACAAGCTCGCCTTTGCACACTACGCACTCAAATTTCTCTATTTCTGACTTATCCTTCGGCAGGGGCCCCTTTATTCTACTACAGCGCTTACTCCCATGGTGTACCCAACATCGACAGATGCTACATTGAATTGAGTTAACGCCCACTCCCTTTCCACACACTGCACATGGGTATGCACCGCTCTTTTCCACATTGCCTCGTCTCAAACTACAATGCATAACCTTGGTTTTGTTAATATTGACTCTTAAACCCTTGCTCGCCATGCCCTCTCTCCACTTTCTGAATTTGGCCTCAGCATCCTGCATACTGTCAGCTATTAGGACTAAATCGTCTGCATAAAACAGTTCCAACGGGAGTCCGCCTCTAAAAACTCTAGACAGCGCCTCCAAGACCATAATAAAGAGGAGGGGGCTTAACACTGAACCCTGATGGACTCCAACACGGACTGCGAATTCATCACTCAGTACACCTTTCACCCTCACCGAACTTCGCGAATCCTCATACATCTTCATTATCACACGCACCAGCCACTCTTCCACACCAAGTTTCCTCATAGCCCACTGTACAACATCTCTAGGTACCCTATCAAAGGCCTTCTCCAGGTCCACAAACACAAAGTAAAGATCCCTGCCTTTTAGTAGGTATCTTTCCTGTATCTGCCTGACTATGAAGATAGCATCGGTTGTACCACGTCCTGGCATAAAACCAAACTGCATATCATCAATAGAGATGCTTTGCCTGATCAAACCCTCAAGGACTCTCTCACAGACCTTCATGATTTGGTCAAGCATTTTCAGGCCCTATAATTTCCTCTATCTAGCGCATCCCCTTTTCCTTTGTATATATTTACTATTACACTTTTGAGCCAATCCTCTGGGATTTTCTCATCTTTAATAATGGTGTTTATCAACTCAGTGACTAAGTTTACACCAATCTCCCCTGAGGCTTTTATCATCTCAGCGACAATGTCGGAGCAACCTGGAGCTTTACCGTCCTTCATTTTATTGATTGCGTCGCTCACTACAGCTGGTGCTATCAAAGGAGGGGGCCCAGATATTGGTTTTTCGATACTAAGCTGTTCCTTATCCCATTCAAACTCTACATTTAGCAATCGTTCATAGTGTACCTTCCATGCTTCTCTGATTTCATTTTCTGCATACACAATCTTCCCATTATCATCTCTAACACACTGTTCACCTATAATATCCCTACTGTCATTTTTAACTCGCCTAGCTAGGTTGAAGATCCCATTGGGATTGTCAGTGTTACACACTTGTTCGAGGACCAGGTCCTTAATGCGATTTTTAGCATTGTAAATAACTCTTTTGGCAGTTCGTTTAGCTGCCTGGTATTCCTCCCTGCTGCCTCCTTTCTTCCATGCTTTGAAGCATCTCCTTTTCTCTTTCACAGCATGTTCTACCTCATCGTTCCACCACCAAGAGGTCTTATTCCTGGGGTGACCCTTTGTTTTCCCACAGACTTTGTCAGTGGCAGCGATAAGGCTATGCTTAAGAAAGTTCCATTGGCTATTTACATCGTTAGGCCTAGCTTCCTTATTTCTATTCATTTCCTCCAGTTCATTATGAAACCTATCCCTAACTTCCTTGTCCTTCAGCAGCCACACTTTCCTTTTGGGTATGTAAACCTTCTTGCGCTTAGGATCTCTGTATAAGCTCATGTCGCACACAAGTAGCTTATGCTGGGGGATACATTCTTTGCTCGGGATGACCTTTACATCTCGAACTAGTTTCCAGTCTTTCCTGTTAACCAAGAAGTAATCTATCTGGCTACTGGAGACCCCAGATTTATATGTGATCAGGTGGCTCTGTCTTTTCTTGAACTTTGTGTTACACACAACCATGTTGAGTGCAACGCAGGACTCCAATATATATTCGCCTTCTAGATTTCTCCTTCCGTAACCAATTCCTCCATGTACCCCCTCGTATCCATCTGCAGATGCTCCCACAGAAAAAGACAGAAAACACAGAAAAAGACACAACCCCAACTTCACACCAGAAATTCAAAACCTCATCAGACAACGCGACATACTGAAACACTCCCCAGCACCCCACACACAAGACATCACACAACAAATTCAAGCACTCAACACCCAAACTAACAACAAAATACAAGAACAACAAAAACTAAATTGGAATAACTTCCTACAAACACTTTATCACAAAACAAACCCCAAAAAACTCTACAAAACACTAAACAGCATCACACTTTCCAACAGCAACACAACACAATCACAACAACAGACTCTACTCCTTCATGTAAACAACAAGCAAACACTCTCATCAATCACTTCTCACATGTCAGCCACCTAAAACCTCACAAAGACGACCGACGTGCCATCCGACGTAAGAGACAATTCCCCACAGACCCTGACTATACACCCTTCACCAATCACCAGACAAAGCATATCATCAACAATCTCAAGCACTCACCCGCCTGTGGCCTAGACAAGATAAGCAACATACACCTCAGACACCTGGGACCACAAGGCATACAAGCACTCACTAACATATCAAACTACAGCTATTCACACAACACAATACCAGACATTTGGAAGCATGGTATCATCATCACATTCCCCAAACCCAACAAAGACCCCACGCTACCCTCCTCGCACCGCCCCATCACAATCCTTTGCTCCCCCTCCAAAGTCATGGAACGCCTAGTATTACAACTAATTACACCTGACCTACCCCTAGCTCCAACACAACATGGCTTTAGGCCACTGCACTCCACAAACACTCTTCTCACAGACCTTACACAAAGAGCTTTCGACGGCATCAACTCAGCTAGACCACCACACAGATCACTATTAGCCACACTCGACATTAGTAAAGCCTTCGATGCCATCCCCCGCCACAACCTAACAAACAAAATCTACAACACAAACATGCACAACAACACAAAAAGGTGGCTGGCCAACTTCCTAGCATGCAGATGTGCACACGTATCTTTTGCCGGTCAGTCATCTAAAATCAGAAACTTTCCAAACGGAGTCACCCAATACGCCCCAAATAAACTTAGCCTCCTATGCAGATGACAACACTCACATGCACACACCATGACCCAAAAAGAGCAACAGATCTCCTTCAACCCTATCTCAACACACTACATGGCTGGTGCACTACAAACAGACTTAATCTAGCCCCAGCCAAATCCACCGCAACCCTGCTCACAAGTTGGACAGGAGAACACGAATACATCCCTCAACTCACCATAAACAACACACCCCTAACACATACACACACACCCAAAATCCTAGGAGTAACATATGATACTCATATGACATTCAAACAGCACACCACAAACATTAAAAAGAAACTGACACCCAGACTTAACGCCCTCAGGTCACTTGCTCACACAAAATTTGGACACAACAAAGAAACTACCACCACAGTATATAAACAATACATAAGATACGTGATGGAATATGCAAGCCCAGCCTGGGCTTCTAACCTAGCTGAAACACATCATAAGACCTTACAGACTATTCAAAACAAAGCCCTGAAGATCATTACAGGCTGCACTGCTACTGCACCCACAGATCACCTACATCAAGAAACCAAAATCCTCAAAGTCAAAGACCATCTGGACATGAGAGGCACTCAATTCCTGGCAGCAGCCTCCATGAACCAAGACCACCCACTAAACTACATGGCAACACACCCACAGACACCAAGAAATATCAAAACAACACCCAGCACACGGTATCACACACAATTATTGTCCTCTCTCCCTCCCTGCCCACCCCGAACCAACTTCCAGAAGCACATCCATACTCATATCTCTCACCGATCCATCCACTCACTCACAGACAACACGCAGCTGCATGCACGACCTCCCGAAATCCATCCTTCCGAATCCTCCCTTCCTCGCGAGGACAGAGTCCACCTGGCCAGGCTGAGATGCGGACACCATCCAGCTCTCCTGAGCTATCAGAAGAGACTGGATGACTCCGTTGTCGACGCCTGACCGGGATGTAACACAGCACCCCATACCATTAAACACATCATAGAAGACTGCATTTCACACAACCACTTACGCCAACAACACAATCTACACTCAATGAGAGCTCTGTGGGAAAGCCCGATTGTGGCCATGGCCTTTCTCAGGGACTCGGGGCTGTTCGGCCAGGCAGCTTAGGGAACAACAACAACAACCCAATATGTGGTACTGGTAAGGTAGGCTAAATTAGTATATAAGATGATTGACCACTAGGCTATTACTGTTAGCCCACAAATTTATATTAATATTACAGTACATGCCTAGCTATTTTTAGTTATGTAAAGTATGGTATTACTGGGAATTGTTGATAGCGTATCTCTGGCAAGCCTCAAAACCTGGTAATGTTGACACTTATTGCATTAACACGTGCCAAAATATAGTCACACCGTGCACAAAATTGATGCTTTGAAAGGGCTACATCAGTAAACCAATGAAAATCAATAATAATCAAAATATGTATAAGATGAGGAATAGGCTATCAGCTGGCAGCCCGAAATTGCCCGAATTGTCCGCACGCGAATTCACGCCGAGATCAGTGGTCTTCTAAAACTTTTAACATTACTTTATTTTCAATATCATTTTCAATATCGTGCATTATATCATGTTAATAAAATTACATAGTGGTCAAATCCAATATTTAGTCACACTGACTCCAATTATATAAGAATGTTATGAACAAAATGACGAAGGGAAAACTGAAGACCTGCCTAGTGAGAGTCCTTCAAATTCCAATATTTTCCCCTGTTTAAGGGAAAGATTTTCCCTTCCCAAGGGAAAGGAAAGGGAAGGATTTTTTAAGAATACCAAATCGAAAGAAAATTCCTTCCTTTCATTTTCGAAGGGAAAGAATTGTTTAAGAATACGACTCTTAGTAAGCTCAATACAGTACTGTACTGGCAAAATTGAGGCAAGAGTTGTGTTATCGGGCGTATCACCTACCTCTGACCGGGTATATCCTAATAATCCGAGTGTTTACTATACCCCTTTGAAAGGACATTAGCCTAACCTAACTTTTCCTAACCTATCCTAGTATTATGGGTGGGGGGTGGGGGCTGCCGGCTGCCGCCCCCACACCCACGCCGTTTGACATCAACTTACGTGTTTACACGACGTACGCCCGGTAACACAACTCATTCCAAAATAGATGCTGATTTCAATAAGTCATGGGGGGGGGGGAGGGTGAGGCCTCAACCCATCCTGTATCCCAAGGCAAAATATTCTTGTTTTTTTACTCTGAAACTGACAAGTTGCTCTGAACTACTTGGATGAGACCATGGTAGCGAAAATTATGAAGAGTATGATTAGACCAAGATTGGAGTATGCAGCAGTGGTGTGGTCCCCGCATCTAAAGAAGCATATTCACAAGTTAGAAAGAATCCAGAGAGCAGTTACTAGATTGGTTCCAAGTCTCAGAGAACTGCCATATGAAGGGAGGCTAGACAAATTAAATCACCGAGTCTAAAAGAGAGGAGAGAGAGAGGAGAGTCATGATAATGATGTACAAATGCACCCGGGGGCTGGAGAGGCTGGATAGGGAGGATATATTAATTATGGATACAGGAATAACTAGAGGCCACAGCTACAAAGTAAAAAGACCCACCTGCAAGAACAATATCAGGAAGTTTAGCTTCCCCTATAGATGTATTGACAAATGGAATGGGCTGGAGGAGGAGGTGGTAGGGGCAAGGAATATCCATATTTTCAAGAAAAAATTGGATACAAAGTAGACTGAGAGACGGGACAACACGAGCTTAGCTCAACTCCTGTAAACTACAATTAGGTAAATACAATTAGGTAAATATGCCTACATGAGTGTTTTAATATCGTTGGATAACAGGGAAAAAACATTGGGATGGATGTAGATTCCGGGCGTACAGTAGTCATGTTTACATAGGGCGATCGCCGCGGCTAACTTCGCGTCTATTTTGACGGCGATTTTTTTTCGGTTATTTTCCCCCTGCTGGCAATACAGTATACAGTATATGATGATAACAATATGTCATGGGGAGGTGAGGGGGGGGGCAAAGCCCCCCTCAACATATTATTGTATCCAATGGCACTCAAAATAGACGGGAATATGATTGCAAAGGTTCGACACCTCCCCCGCCGCCGTCATGTTTACATTTGTCGATCGCCGTGGTCAAGTTCGCGTCTATTTTGACGGCGATATTTTTCGGTAATTTGCCCCCTGCTGGCAATATATATGATAATGACAATATGTCATGGGGGGATGAGGGGGGCAAAGCTCCCGCTCAACATATTATTGTATCCAAAGGCAGTTAAAATAGACGGGAACATGATGGCAAAGGTCCGACGCCACTACGCGTAGTGTAAACAAGGGTGGCGGTACGCCCGAACTTAACATTCTTGCCAAACCATTTTCCGGGGATTGTAACTAATTTCAAGTATTGTACCGGTACTGTATAATGATGAAAACTACCTAAAACCATATAGAAAAATCATGGGAAAATTAGTGGTACCGGTAGTCTCGGAAATATTTTCTGGATGGATGTAGTTACCGGGTGTACGGTCATCATGTTTACATAGGGCGGTCGCCGCAGCTAACTTCGCATCTATTTTGACGGCGATTTTTTCGGTTATTTGCCCCCTGCTGGCAATATATATGATGATGACAATATGTCATGGTGGGGTGAGGGTGGGCAAAGCCCCCCTCAACATATTATTGTATCCAATGGCATTCAAAATAGACGGGAACATGATTGCAAAGGTCCGACGCCTCCCCCGCCGCCGTCATGTTTACATTTGTCGATCGCCGTAGTTAAGTGCGCGTCTATTTTTATGGCGATTTTTTTTGGTAATTTGCCCCCTGCTGGCAATATATATGATGATGACAATATGTCATGGGGGGGGGGGGGGGGGCAAAGCCCCCTACATATTATTGTACCCAAATACAGTCAAAATAGACGGGAACATGATGGCAAAGGTCCGACGCCAGTACACGTAGTGTAAACAATGATGGTGGTACGCCCGCTCTTAACATTCTTCCATATTTTTCTTTTGTTTTAGGTAATTTTCATCATTATACAGTATATGATGATGACAATATGTCATGGGGGGGTGAGGGGAGACATATTATTGTATCCAACGGCAGTCAAAAATCAAAATAGACGGGAACATGATGGCAAGCGTCTGCCGCCGCCGCCCCGTGTAGTGTAAACAAGGCGGGAGGTATGTACGCCCGAACTCTACATTCTACCCGAAAAAATGGCGGCAATCTTGGATCAGCTAAGAACAAATATTTTTGATAATCAAGGACACTACATCTGCCCTATTAGAAACAATGTATTAGGGAAAATAGGGACCAATAGACTCGCCATATTTTTCTCATTATAGTCCGCATGGAGGAATTTCGTTATCGACGCTTGAAAAAACCCGATTACACCGAAAAATAACACCAAAATAATAAGTCCCGACCGTAAACAAAGCATTGCGCACAATGAATCCTTCGACTTGACTCCTTCTTGTTTTGAAAGATGCGGTGGGTGCGATTCACCCAATAAATGGCGTGAGCGTTACTCACAAAAACGAAATACCGGCAACCTGTTTTTGCCCCCTTACAGATCTACATATATGAGGATGACAATAAATCAAGAGGGGGTGAGGGGGGACAATGCCCCCCCCCCCCCCCCCCTCAACCCATCATGTATCCAATTTACCCCACAATTTCCCTTACCTACTGTAAAAACGCGATTCACCCAATAAATGGCACAATTTGACGCTGTATCTTCAGATTGATAGATAATGGGTAGCCTATTGGGTAAGTTTATGCAAATCCTCCACTCAAACCATGCAAAACAATAATGAAACACTATATTCCTTGAGGAATAAAACAAAAAACATGGTAAATAAGGCCGATGTAGTCTTGAACGCTACCATATTTTTAACTTTTTCACCGAATTTTGAGTACCGGTAGGCTATTTTGTCATATACAGTAGGGTCCCGCATAAAACGAGTATATGGTCGATAAACGGGGGCGTTTTATGCGATTTCGTTTTATGTGAACACAGCATTTTGGTGGCCCAATATCGTCCATGTTCACTGGAAGCGTAAATTTCCGTCAGGAGCGTACGCTATTTTGTACGTTTTGTACGATATTTCGGCGTTCTATATGAAAGCGTACGATATTTCGTACGTTTTGTACGATATTTCGGCGCTCTATATGAAAACTCCTCGGATTTGCCCCACTTTGGCGGCGGACTCGTTTTATGTGATCACATTCGTTCTTATCGAAAATTAAATATTAATATTTTAGGTCGGTCGTTTTAATCTAGACACGTTTTATGCGAACACGTTTTATGCGGGACCCTACTGTATATCAATGCTAACCCAGCGGGGTCTGGGGGCGTCAGCCCCCAGGTTGGGTTAGGTTAGGGTAATGACAAAATATGGTTTTCGGGGGGCATGTTTTGATATTGCTAAATAATGGGTAAAAATGCATTTGCAGAAGGAAAAACGGAATGAGTTGTGTTACCGGGCGTACATCGTGTAAACACGTAAGCTGATGTCAAACAGCGTGGGTGTGGGGGCGGGGGTGTGGGGGCATCAGCCCCCACCCATAATACTAGGATAGGTTGTTGTTGTTGTTGTTACACTCAGTGAGAGCTCTGTGGGAGAGCCCGATCGTGGCCATGGCCTTTCTCAGGGACTCGGGGCTGTTCGGCCAGGCAGCTTAGGGAACAACAACAACAACAACAACTAGGATAGGTTAGGTAAGGTTGTTAGGTGAGGCTAATGTTCTTTCAAATGGGCATAGTAAACACTAGGATATACCCGGTCAGAGGTAGGCTAGTTGATACGCCCGATAACACAACTCTTGCCGGAAAAGCACCTTAAAACACACTAATCAATGAAGGAACTGTTGAGAAAAAGGACTATAGGCCTAGGCCTAATACAAAAACCACATATGTGACCTAAAATGCATATTGACCCTTCTTGATATTAATGGGGAAAAAACGCTAGCCTAAGTCCAATCACTCTCAGAGCTCCTTCAGACATGCTCAGTTTATAAACGTTCATTATGGAGTATAATCGATATTTACCCCCTGCTGGCATTTCCTGGCTACATAGATGATGATTTCAATAAGTCATGGGGAGGGGAGGGGGCCCGGGGGGGAGGCAAAGCCCCCCCCTCAACCCATCTTGTATCCCACGCTGGAAATAGGCTAGGCCTAACTAAAACCATGAAAACACTCACTTTTCAAATTCTGGAGGAAAATAACATGAAAATTAAGGGTGCGAGCCTTTTCCCTATAATTACTGACTTTTGGCCTAGGCTAATATTAGTGAATAACAGGAACGTCTTTTAACCCTTCCAGCCCGGGTGTCATTTTAAAATGACACCAAAACAAAAGGGCCGGAACCCGGGTGTCATTTTAAAATCTTTGGGCTTGAAAGCGTGCTTCAAAATTTGCGCGGCCAATTTTGGCATGATACGAGCGACCGCAGCGCCACCAAGCCTCAACTACTAGTGTTATCAGTTCGTACGTGGCCGCCATAGCGAGTAATACTGAAAAAATGTTTTCCGACGTGTCCGATTCGTTGCAACCTCCCGCGGGCCCCAGTGCTACCCCACTCGCAACTTCAACGCCTGTTCCAACTGAGAAGAGAGCTCAACAAAAGAAAGTTAAGCGTTTGTTGAGTGATAGCGCTATACAGCGACAACTTTTTGAAAGTGATGAAGAGAGCAGTGGCGAAAGCTTGGTGGACAAGGTACAATTTATAAGTGAAAGTGAAGACGATTTCGTGGGCTTTGGAGACGACGATAATGTCGATTTATTTGAGGGGGGAGACAGTAGTGATGATCCTGATGTGGAAGTGTTTCAGGAAGGTGCCATTGAGCTTCCCAGTGTGCTAGAACCTAGGCCTACCCCCTCGCCATCTTTGCTAGGTCAGCCTAGGCCTAGCCCTAGGCCTAGCCCTAGCCCTACCCCAGGACCTTCCCCTTTGCCTGCCCGTACGCCCTTGAAAGTGGGCAAATATTTCTACAAACAATCATTGATCAAAAGTGCAGCTAAAAAAGCACGCAGGTCAGCCGCAGAAAAGCATAGGGAAGCTGAAGATAGCGATAATGACGCCGACCCTGGCCTAGCAACCACCCGCATTCCATTGTCCTGATGCCTTGACACGGGACGCCGCGTGGGTCACCCACAGCCCTCGCCTTCATCTCTCGTTCAGGATGACCAAAGGGCCTCTTCAAGTGGTATTGGTGATGTGCCACAGGCCTCAACACACCGCAGAGCATTATTTCCTGCTGAAAATCCCTCGGCTCGCCGCAAAAGGAGCCCAACTCCCGAGGCCTCGGCTCCCATTCTTGAAGCTCCCGCAGCCTCCCGCGCCCCACACCGCCGACGCCCGGTCACTTCTTCACCAGAATTGTCTCCTGAGGAAGATGCTGACGACCCCAACATTTCCCCAGATGACCTGACGTCGCCTGAGGAGGAAGAGGAACAGGAACAGGAAGAGGAAGAGGATGTGCCGACAAATCGAGGGAGAGGGCGAGGTCGTGGACGTGGTCAGCCTGCCGACGCCGCTGCCCCTGGGCCTGGGCCTGGGCGTGGGCGTGCAGGGCGTCCGCCTGGCCAAGGGCGTGTGCCAGGGCATCCAGGGCGTGTGCCTGCTGCAGCACGACCTCGAGCATCAGCATCCGACCTGTTTGTGTGGACAGATGGAGCTGATTTTGAGCCAGATTGTCCTGCCTTTGACGAGGTACAGATGGGTTCTGGGGTGTCACCAGCATATCCCTGTGGCCCAGATGCTACCCCCAGTGAACTTTTCTGTGGCTTCTATGACAATGAAGTCATGGAATACCTCGTCAAAGAGACAAATCACCACCATGCTATCTGTGCCAACTTTCTTGGGAGGAAGACCAGTGCCAAGATGGTGGCATGGAGAGCTCTCACTGTGGCAGAATTATGTGTTCTTGGCACTCACAATGCTGATGACTCATATAAGGAAGCACGTTCTGGCTGACTACTGGATCACTGGCGACATCATAACGACTCCATCATTTGGCAAATACATGTCCAGGGACAGGTACTTCGACATCCTCTCCTATCTCCACCTGACAAACAACATGGCAGTCCACCTTCCCGACTCATTATGGAAGATCAGGAAGCTGTATGACATGATACGTCATCGGTTCACCACATACCTGATTCCTTTCCAGAAGATGTGCCTCGACGAGTCTCTGGTCCTGTTCCGTGGTAGGCTGCACTTCTGACAGTATATCCCGTCCAAGAGACACCGCTTCGGCATCAAGCTCTTCGTCCTCTGTGACTGCTTGACGGGGTATGTGCTGGACTTTATAGTCTACAGTGGCAAGGCTGGAGAAGTTGTGACTGACCCTCTCATTGGTTTTGGTGGCGCTGTAGTGAAAAAGATGATGGAGAGGCACTTCAATAATAACCACATCCTCTACACAGATAATTATTACACGTCGCCTCTCCTGACCAAGTACCTCCATGACCGCAAGACCGGAACTGTCGGCACAGTCAAGGGCAAAAGGAAGGGCATGCCAGGCTACCCAACCAAGACGAAGAAGGCTGACATCTTCCACAAGAAGAGTGGCCCCATCCTCTCCATCCACTGGCATGACCAGCGCAAGGTCAACCTCCTCACCACATGCCACAAGGCCCAGATGGTCGCCACAGGGAAGGTGGACCGAACAACCAAGAACCCCGTCCAAAAACCAGCTGCTGTCCTGGATTATAACATCAACATGCGCCTCGTTGACAAGTCCGACATGCAGATGGGCTTCATCGACTGCCTGCGAACATCTTGCAGGTGGTACAAGAAGTTTATCCTGCATACGGTAGATATGTCGATCCTCAATGCCTACAACATCTACTGTCTGAGGACTCCAGGAGCCAAGAAGTACAAGTCCCTGCGGAAGTTCCACAAGCAGGTGCTACTTGAGCTCCTGGCTAAACATGCGGGTACACCAGGCAGGCCAATACAATGACCAGGCCACCTTGACAGAACGGGGTGTGCTGAATTCTTCAGGAAGCACCAGCTCAGCGCCCTTCCTTTCAAAACGCCAGGTAGTAATGTTAGGAGTCAGAAGAGGTGCCATGTGTGCAGCCACACAACTCGCAGACCCCGCAAACCCACAAAAACCACTTGGGAATGCCTCGAGTGTCAAGTTGGACTGTGTGCTGGCACCTGCTTCAACGACTTCCACACGCTAACAAACTTTTGAAGTGGAAGTGACAACAGTGAAAGTGACACTCAAATGTAGGCTAAGAATAATAATATAACTAAGTATAAGTGAAAAGGACACATAAGTAATAATAAGTGCCTTCAATAACAATATGAACAAGTGAAAGTGACACTAAAATATATATTTCTAACAATAAATAAGTGAAAATGACACTCAATAAGCCTAGGCCAGTCAAAGTGACAGTATAATAATAATAAAACTAAGTATAAGTGAAAGAGACACACACAAGTAATAATAAGTGCCTTCATAACAATATGAATAAGTGACAGTGACACTATATATATTATTAGCTTACCTAACAATACATAAAAGGGGAAATGACACTACCAATTATCAAAGTCCAGTGAAAGTGACACTAATAATCATAATAATAATAATAAAACGAAGTAATAAGTGACAGAGACACAAATAAGTTCATATAAATAACTTTATTGAGTGAAAATAACATAATAACTATAATAAATGACAGAATAACCAATAAAACACTATCAAATCGCTTCCTGGCATAATTGCGGGTGGAGCGACGAGTGCAACTGGGCGTCGTAGCCGGGGCCGCGGTTGAGTGTTCGGACGCGCCGAGGTAAATACGCGGCAAAAGTTACCTCCACTTCCATCACCATCACTCCGGAACCAGTTGAGCTAGAGAGCTCTACTCAACGCCATTCTACGCAGGAAGGTAAGGCGCTCATTTCTATATATGTTTGATTAATGTAGGTCATATATTAAGCGAGATTAGCCTTAGTTTACTTTTGTTGATATTCGACCAGATCGCCCGGATACGAGCTCCGTCATTAGGAGAGCCTGCCCGGGCCAGGAGGGTTAAACATGGATTTAATCTACAATTAGACGATTTTATGAAGATCAAGAAGGATAGGCGGAACAATGTTATTTTAATACCACGCATTTTCCGAGTGTTTTATATAAAAATAATGGTTCATTTACATCAATATATAGTGTTTGTAATTAATTAGAAATCTCGGGAAAACATATTTTCCACAATAGGCCTATCGATCCATGTTGAGACACGGCCCCCGATAGTGATTTGAAAAGACATTAGCCTAACCTAACAACCTTACCTAACCTAACCTAGTATTATGGGTGGGGGCTGCTGCCCTCTGGTTGAGTACTAATCCCTTAGTAAATAGAAAACAAAAAATTGGCTGTCGATTATACGAAGGTGAAAGAAAAGTCGATGAAGTCTACGGTGTTTACTCTGCAATCTTCAGCGTTGATTGTACATTGATAATGGGAAAGTACCGTATTGACAACCTTGTTACGAAAATTAAATTTTAGTACCATACTTTTATATTAGGTTTTTCCGAGGGTTTAACACATTTTCATATGATCTTTAGAGTTATTGATAACTGGAAGTACCGTATTGACAACCTTGTTACGAAAAAGACATTTTAGTACCATACTTTTTTATTAGGTTTTGCCGAGGGTTAAAACAAATTTTCTTATACTCTTTAGAGCATATAGATTCATTATTAATCTTCAAATATATCAACAAAATTTGTGGTATTAAAATAACATTAAACCAGATAGGCTATAGACTATGGTAGCTAAAATTATTAATTGAGATAGGCCTAGTCTGCAGCCTTTAACCTAAGAAGTGCGCATGGGGGTAATTAGAAACGTCCCCCTGTGCTGACGTATTTGAGCTGTTTCCATCACTAAAATATTCATTTTACCATAAACAGCATTAATACTTATCCATACGTGCCTATTATGGGTTGATTATAAAGGTATTAACCTGAAACAACAATAAAACGAGTGAAAACAGCGTTTGGATGGTCAAAATCGGAGATACAGGCCGCGAGTTATATAATGTATGGGTGAGGCAACCTGCTTTCCCGCCAATTTACCCCAAGGCCACTGAGACACAGTCGATCGATACTCTCTCTCTCTCTCTTGCACTCGCTTGCTAACAGAGATGACAATGCCCTGCTTGTAACTCGCTAATGTTTGCACGAAAATATACCTCAGAATAAGGGAATAACAGGGAAAATAGGTGATAACTGAAGGAGGGGAGGAAAGTGGGGAAGGAGGGGAGGTAGAGGAGTGATATTTTGCATGGCCCAGGGGCCCCCAAAAAAACAAAAAAAAACAAAAAAAAAAATCGGTTTAAAGTTGATTTTTTTTTTCTCTGACTCTTAAGAGTCTTCACGCAGTCCGCCGGGGGAACTCTTAAGAGTCTTCCCGCAGTTCCCGGGTTAAGTGTGTTTACGTCCTTCCTAAGCTGAATAAAATAGTCTCATAGTGGCCAGAATATAATGAAAAGGATGACACCGGCTGCCGGCACTAAATGGGTTAACTGCAGCCAATAGCCTACTATTCTAACCCTGTCTGTTACCGTTTCAGTACCAGTGCCGTCTTAACTTCATTTTGACAACTAGGCCTAGGCCTATTTCAGGCTAATATGGAGAATGTAGCTTTAGTATCAGCATTTCCACACATGATTTACAATTGTGAATAACTGAACGTTGTGTATGACAACGAGGAGCTGCTTAAATTGGTGAAAATAGGATAATATCGAAACAATTCTGATGGCCTAACATCGACTTTGGTAAGTATTCGAATTAAGTATTACAGTATTATGTGACCTAGGTACAAAATATGCATATATATGCAAAGCTGAAGGCTTTCTGAATCATATGTAGAGGGTATAAGAAAGATATGAATTAAATTACCAATGTTGTTGTTGTTGTTGTTGTTGTTCCCCAAGCTGCCTGGCCGAACAGCCCCAAGGCCCCGAACAAGGCCAAGGCCATAACCGAGCGCCCCCACAGAACCCTCCCCGCCGACCACAATAAAGCCTGGGTGACCGAAGCCACTCCATGGCGGGGAGCTGAGGAGGGTGCGGAAATGCCCGGGAAACCATAGCCCCACCCAGGGCCCTGTGTCCCTCAGAAATTTAGAGAAAGTTGAGGGGCAAGGGAAAAATGTGACGCTTTGGCTTCCAATCTTGGTAGATTGGGAGGTCAATCCACGTTAGAGACGCCGTCACTTGAGATCTAGAAAATATATAAGTAAAAGGAACAGTCAGAGTAAGCTATGGGTATGGCAGAGATTGCTCAGTTCTCACTCTGATAGACCATCCCATCACCACATGACTAGAACCCAATCCTCTCAGCATCAGCTAGGAAAGGCCCTAGAAAGCCGCCTATGGCGGGGGGATAGCTCCCCTATTTCAACCCTTTTCGGGGTTGGGCACCCGCCCAAAAATTACCAATGTTATAGGTGGTACCAACATCCGGTAAACCCAGAACTTTCCACCATCCACCAATAAATTCGCCGTTTTGCGCAACTTTCACGAAGGTTCACCATGTTATTACATGGCTACCGTAAGCCGATTTTAGTGTTTTAAGTGACTTATGAATAGCTTAGAGTATGCTCTTTATGAATATACCAATGAAAGTTATATACAGAAAGATTTTATATGCGTAGGCCTAGCTTAGGCCTAATGTGCAAATGAAAATCTGTATTTTTATTGACCGACGGTACTTTCATCGGCGTTTTACCCTATTAGCCTAGGCTAGACAAATTTATTCAGTTTAAAAAGGGTCTCCAACAATGGTCAATATACAGGCGGCGCTACAATATAGGTAGCAAAATTCTTATGGTAGTTTTGGGTTCCTATCATCATATGCTTCATTTCTATATACGGTAAACCTGACTTTTTGGACCGACAGCGATTTCAGTAAGTTTTATTTTGTTTTGTTTTTATTTTTCCTTCAGATATAGCCTAGTGTTGTTTTATACTGAAGAGGAGCGGAAATGAGGGTAAGATTTTACGGTGTGACAGTTACAAGCCCCATCGATGTTTGTGTAGCCTATAGGTATGTTATAATTATAATAGTCTTCAGTCCTATATATGTCCTTCCCGTCGCAAATGTATTATAGGGGAGATATAGGGTAAAACACAGTCTTGTCTGCATAATGACAAGTCCTGTTTTACGGGATTTCTGCTTTATAGATTTTTTTTTCCCTCCTACCTTACTCGGGGGACCTTACAGTTGCGCGATAAAGTGCTGCTTTGGTAATTG
This sequence comes from Paralithodes platypus, assembly GCA_032716605.1. Classification (NCBI taxonomy): domain Eukaryota; kingdom Metazoa; phylum Arthropoda; class Malacostraca; order Decapoda; family Lithodidae; genus Paralithodes; species Paralithodes platypus. Next base: position 13,398,364 of record CM064504.1, read on the forward strand.
CGTACATTTTAGGTTAGTTTCTATCCACGTATTACTTTTAGGTTAGGTTAGGTTAGGTTAGGTTAGGTTTCTTATTTAGGTTGTTGTTGTTGTTTTTCCTCAGGCTGCCTGGCCGAACAGCCCCAAGGCCCCGAGCAAGGCCAAGGCCATAACCGAGCGCCCCAACAGAACCCTCCCTGCCTACCACAATAAAGCCTGGGTGACCGAAGCTACTCCATGGCGGGGAGCTGAGGAGGGTGCGGAAACACCCGGGAAACCGAAGCCCCACCCAGGGCCCTGTGCCTCAGTAATTATGAAGAGAAAGTTGAGGGGCAAAGGAGAAATGTGACGCTTTGGCTTCCAATCTACCAACCTCTGGGTTGGCAGATTGGGAGGTCAATCCACTGAAGAGACGCCGTCACTTGAGATCTAAAAAATATATAAGTAAAAGGAACAGTCAGAGTAAGCTACGGGTATGGCAGAGATCGCTCAGTTCTCACTCTGATAGACCAGCCCATCACCAAATGACTAGAACCCAATCCTCTCAGCATCAGCTAGGAAAGGCCCTAGAAAGCCGCCTTTGGCGGGGGGATAGCTCCCCTATTTCAACCCCTTTCAGGGTTGGGCACCCGTCTTATTTAGGTAAAACAACACTGTAGGCTATAGGCTATCAAAGAAATAATGCAAAAAAAAAAACACACACATGCTAAAACTCGTGACTGTCACACCGTATCAATTTACCGAAATGAGTATTTACCCATTATCCAATAATCTAACCCCCCCCCCCACCCCACACACTAGTGGGGAGGGCTTTGAAGTTCAGGGAAAATGAGGGGTTAAAAGCGTAAAATAAAATAATATAGGCCTAGCGTTTTGTATCAAAACTTGGCTCGGGTTTTCCCAAATTGCAAACCCATAAAACCCAATTTTGTGAATACCCGAGCCAACTTTTGACGAAAGCTGGCTCGGATTTCACAGGGTGGAGTGGGTAGCCTAATATCTTATGTTGTAAAAATAGTCAACTTTGGGAAGACATAAGCCTAACCTAACAACCTTACCTAACCTCTCCTAGTATTATGGGTGGGGGCTGCTGCCCCCACACCCTCGCTGGTTGGCTGAATAACTTATTGTTTTACAGTATAGGCATAGGCCTAATAGGCCTATATGTATTTTAGCATTTTTTTTTTTTCTCCCTTAGGCTATAATACATTTCAGCTCTTAATGACATATATAGCAATGATGTATATGCTCTACCGGACCTATTAGGCCTAATAAGATCGATGGGCTAACTGTCGGTCCAAAGCATCAGTATAACCCTATACCCTTTTGGTACGATTTTAGTTACTGGACACCTATTTGACAGGTACCGCCAACGATTTAATACATATTTGTTTTCGGTTTCCACGCATCCAACACCAAGCTACACCCTTTTCTGGTGTACGAAACACTAAAAAAACAATGGGGACACTTTAATAATGATAATATGAGAAAATATAAAGACAACTCGGTTGCGTTCGTGGAAGTAGCGTCGCTTTGTTTACTTTACGCTCGGAGTGACTTCCTGGTCCCGCCGCCTTCGCGGTCGACTTCAAATGGCTAAGCTTGTTGGGTCAATTTTTGTATAAAAACTTGCGTTATAGGGCATGGGATACAGGACAGGGTTGAGGGGGGCTCTGCCCCCCCTCACCCCCCCGTGAATTATAATAATCGTCATCTATGTGGCCAGCAGGGGGCAAGTAAAACAGCTGGCCATAGTAACCTCGAGCGTCCTGGGTAAACAAACCGCGACGATCCGAAGTGACGACGGACTCCCCCCCCGCCGCCGATTTTCGGCCCAAACGCCCCGTTTTATTCTCGTCGAAAACCACATTTAAAAAGTTATTATATCGTTTGGTACGATTTTAGTTACTGGACACCTATTTGACAGGTACCACCGAGGATTTAATACATATTTTTTTTCGGTTTCCACGCATCCAACACCAAGCTACACCTTTTTCTGGTCCGGTAATAGTATTGAAAACGATATAATAACTTTTTAAATGTGGTTTTCGACGAGAATAAAACGGCACGTTTGGGCCGAAAATCGGCGGCGGGGGGAGTCCGTCGTCGCTTCTGATCGTCGCAGTTTGTTTACCAAGAACGCTCGAGGTTACTACGGCCAGCTGTTTTACTTGCCCCCTGCTGGCCACATATATGACGATTATTATAATTCACGGGGGGGGTGAGAAGGGGCAGAGCCCCCCCTCAACCCTGTCCTGTATCCCACGGCCTATAACGCAAGTCTTTATCAAAAAATGGACCCAACAACTGGTTATATAAGCTTAGCCATTTGAAGTCGACCGCCAAGGCGGCGGGACCGGGAAGTCACTCCGAGCGTAAAGTAAACAAAGCGACGCTACTTCCACGAACGCAACCGAGTTGTCTTTATATTTTGTCTCATATTATCATTATTAAAGTGTCCCCATTGCTTTTTTAGTGTTTCGTACACCAGAAAAGGGTGCAGCTTGGTGTTGGATGCGTGGAAACCGAAAAATAATATGTATTAAATCGTTGGCGGTACCTGTCAAATAGGTGTCCAGTAACTAAAATCGTACCTATCGTTTTCAATACTATTACCGGACCAGAAAAAGGTGTAGCTTGGTGTTGGATGCGGTGAAACCGAAAACAAATATGTATTAAATCCTCGGTGGTACCTGTCAAATAGGTGTCCACTAACTAAAATTGTACCATACTTTTTATCCCCGGGAAAAAAAACAAATCTTGGGATTTTTCATTTATTTTCTTGGGATTTTTTGTTTTGGTCATTAGATGAAGAGGTGCGGGAGAGGGTACAACAGGGGAAGAGGGTTGTAGGAACGCTAAAAGCAGTAACAAGAAATAGGGTGGTCAGTATGGAAGTGAAGAAGTCCTTGCATGACAGTGTGGTAATCCCGACACTGACTTACGGAAGCGAAGCATGGACGTTGGTTGAGAGACTCAGACCAAGAGTGAGAGCAGTGGAAATGAATTACTTAAGGAGTGCGTGCGGAGTTACATGGAGGGATAGACAGACTAATGAGGAAGTAAGAAGGAGGTGTGGTGTGGAGGTAGATGTGCTGGAATGTGTGAAAAGGAACAACTTGAGATGGTTCGGCCATATGGAACGTATGGAAAGCGAGAGAATGACTAAGAGGGTGTACGAGAGCGAGGTGGAGGGACAGAGGGGGAGAGGTAGACCGAATATGAGGTGGAAGGATGGAGTGAGGAACTACATGAACGAAGGCGGTGCTGGTTGGGGGGAGGGGCGTCGACTGACTGGGGACAGAGGTGCATGGGGGCGGTTCGTTCGTGGCCACCCCTTCGGGGATCACGGCGTCAGGCAATAGATAGATAGATAGATTAGCCTAACCTAACCAAAAAACCTAACCTAACCTAATAGCCCCCAAATACATTTAGGTTAGGTTAGGTTTTTTGGTCAATTTAAAGATGATGTAATTAAATTGCTAAAAAATCGTTTCGATTGTTTTTATCTAGTTTAGAGTTGTGTAAGGGTGTTTTGATGTGTGAAAATAGGCGTAAATGCATATTTACCCATTAAACAACAATCTAAAAACACGTCCCTTCACTCGCGAAAAATAACTATATGGCCATAACCGTTTGTCGTTGGATACAAAATATGTAGGGGGGGGGGGGGGGGCAAGCCCCCCCCCCCAAGATTTATTGAAATCATCATATATTTAAACAGTAAGGGGCAAAAACCAAATTTTCCCCAACGCTTCTTCTTCTTCGCGGCGGATGTAAACAAAGCCACCCGCCTCTTGCGAGGTAGGCGATATAGGGGATATTTTTTTGATAATATTCAAGGACACTAGTGCGACGTTATGAGAAACAATTTATTAGGGAAAATAGGCACCAATAAATTCGCCATATTTTTCTCTATATAGTCCGCATGGAGGATTTTCGTTATCAACATATTGAAAAATACCCACTTCACAGACAAATACACCAAAAATCTAAGTCAAAGCGGGGGTATGGGGGCGGCAGCCCCCACCTATAATACTAGGATAGGTTAGGTAAGGTTGTTAGGTTAGGCTAATGTCCTTTCAAAGGGGTATAGGCTAGTAAACACTAGGATAGCTTATACCCGGTCAGAGGTAAGAAGAAGAAGAGTCCTGGGAAAAACTCCATTTATTGGTCACCAATTTTCCCATGGATTTTTTTATTTTTCCCTGTTAGTTTTCATCAATATATAGTGTTTAGAAATAATTAGAACCCTCGGCGAAACCGTTTTCCCCATTATACAACGATCTTAAGACACGCCGCCCGATAGTGGGGAGGGCTATGAAGTACAGGGAAAATGAGGGGTTAAATGCGTAAAACGGCGATACAAACGTATTCAAGCAAAACTTGGCTCGGGTTTGAAGGTATTTCAAAGGTCTAAAACCCAATATTTCGAAAACCCGAGCCAAGTTTTGGTCAAAGCTGGCTCGGATTTTGCGAGTTTGTAGACAACAAAATGACAGTAACCTCATTTAGAAATTTGGCTCAGGTTTCCCAAAATTGCAAAGCCATAAAACCCGAATTTTGGAAAACCCGAGCCAGGTTTTGGCCAAAGCTGGCTCGCATTTTGCGAGTTTGTAAACAAACAAATGACAGTAACCTTATTTAGAAATTTGGCTCAGGTTTCCCAAAATTGCAAAGCCATAAAACCCGAATTTTGGAAAACCCGAGCCAGGTTTTGGCCAAAGCTGGCTCGGATTTTGCGAGTTTGTAGACAAACAAATGACAGTAACCTCATTTAGAAATTTGGCTCAGGTTTCCCGAAATTGCAAAGCCATAAAACCCGAGCCATGTTTTGGGAAAATTGTCTCTGATTTTGCGAGTTTTAAGAGTAAACAAATTACACTAACCTAATTTCGATTTTTGGCTCATGTTAAGCTATCATAGTGTTTACAAGCCTATACCCCTTTGAAAGGACATTAGCCTAACCTAACAACCTTACCTAACCTATCCTAGTATTATGGGTGGGGCTGCCGCCCCCACACCCCCGCTATTTGCATCTTTGACAGATTGTTTGTGTATTTGTCTGTGAAAAGGGGGTAATTGTTTAGTGTATGGCCTGCTAAAGAAAATGGATTTTTGAGCACAGACTAAACCAAATGTTCACTACTGTATTTACATAGCTGGTCATTAACCTAACCTAACCTAACCTAACCTAACCTAACCTAACCTGGGCATCCTGCCCCCAGACCCCCGCTGGTCTTGGGATGAAAAGTGATAAAAAACACATATCTCTTACCTCATTATTCAAAGTTTTGTATTTGGTTTAATATACACTTACCAGGTCATTTGAACAGTTATATTGCTTCTATATATCATATAATACACCATAGAATACGTTTTTAATAACTAGAAAAAAAAAGAGTACTTCGATTAAACAATTACGGAAATACCTTAAAACACGAGCCAAGTTTTGCTTAAATAAATTTGTTTTCGCCGTTTTTAAACCCGCGAAAATAAGAAAGCGTAATTGCATACCATATTGAGATGTGGAGGGAGTAGGTGAGGAAGAGATGCGTCCACGTTTTCGACGAGGAGTTACGACGAGTAGTGGTTTTATTTAAAAACCAATAATGACCGCATCGCCACTGGTCTGCCGGTTCATAATAGTAACATTCGTTTGAGCAGAGTTTGCAGGAAACAGAGGTAGGCAAACAACCATGGTCAGTAAAAACCTTAAGGGCTGCACTATTGTTCCTTGTAGTGTCAATAATCACTGAATGTGGGAGGGGTGAACAACCATTACAAGCGGCGTCCATGACTAAAGTGAGGAGAGACTTAAATGAAGGTGTGTAGCTGTGATTGGTTCAGTGCAATGATGTAATCAAGGTCAATAAACTCACCTGATAGGTTGCTGGTTGTATGCGTGACGGAATCTATGAGTTTAATGACGTGGTCAGAAAAAAACCCCAATAAGAATCCAGAAGTGTCTCGTGACGTATTGCGCAGGAGTTAGGAAATGAAACTCAGTATTTCCAATGAGGATTGGCAGATGGCGTGATAGTATTACAAAAGTTGAAGGATAGAGCTCTCCAGTTCACGAAAAAATGGCGTCGCTGAAAGCCGCGCCGTCTATAAGAGAGTATTGACAACCGTTTTACGGTAGGTAGACATGTTGTTACCGTTTTTTTTAATAGGTTTTGCCGAGGGTTGAAACTAATTTTAATATGATGCTTAGAGCATATAGATTCCATATCTGTCTTCAAATATGTCAAAATAATTGGTGACCAATAAATGGAGTTATACTGAGTCCTGCAGTAGTCTCCTTGAATGTTACCATTTTTTTTTCAGGATCAGTAATAGGCCTAGGCTACATTTTTACGCGCATTTAGACACATATAGGAATGAAATAGCCTACATGGTATAAGGAACCTGTAGGCCACGATAAAATCGATGTATGAATTTAATTACATCATCTTTATATTGTCCGGTTTTTTGGTTAGGTTACTCCTAGGCTAATAAAAAAAAAAAAAAAAAAAACAGGATTTTTTTTTTTTTTCCCAGGGATAAAAATTATATAGCCTAGAAATGAAGCATATGATGATAGGAACCCAAAACTACCATTATAATTTTGTTAACTATATTGTAGCGCCTCCTGTATATTGACCCCAACAATTAATAGGCTGTGAACTAGCCTATCTCACTTAGGCTAACCCAATTTAGTACCTCAGATCCTTCCTAAACTGAACAAAATCGTCTAAATAAAGCAATATTAGGCCTAGGCTAATATGGAAAAATATGTTGCCGGTACAGAAGGGGATAATGGCCAATACATACCAAGGCTCCACAGTTCCTGCTCTCCTCCAGGATCTGTGTTTAAGGGGAGATGGGAATGGGATGGTTGTGGTTTGCTGGCCCCCTTCTCCCTCATGTTTAGCCTCAGGTAGAATACACTGAACTTCTGAAGAAACGCGTCCTACGGTCCTTGCATCCTGAAGAAGTTAATTATTATAGCCACCAAACTCCCTGCCTTCTTCTTCTTCTTGTGGAGTTGCTGTCCCTTTTTCTGAGCCAGCTCACCTATTCACCGGTGACGACGCAATACGCATGGTGATTTTTGTAAACAAACAGACGACGCACCACCGATGCCTTATAGCGCATTTTTCAAAGACACTGTGGACCATAGAGCTTTTATGTTTTGAAAAACTGGCAAGTTGCTCATGGCAGACCTATAATTGTTAAATATATATAATAAAAAAGCATAATTCAGAGAAAAATGTGTTAATTAAACAATAATATTACTTCCCAACTCTATAGGAATGCAAAGGACTCTAATTCATTCGAAATAATAATGTTAAGTATATGAAGGATAAAATATTTACAACACTCACCAAGATCACTTAGGAAATATCTCCTTACTAGATCCTTCTTTGGTGAATCACTCAAAAGCCTTCACGGACCGGGTACCGAAGCTGACTGAAGCTTCATTGATTCAACCACCGAATCTCATTACTTAATAAAGGAAACAAAACCATTTCTACCGGATTAGCCTACAGCAAATTTATCTTAGAAAACTGATTGACTAATGTCATTGTATATAAACTATTGGCAAAGGCATGTGTATTATCTGTAGGCTATAGTGAAGCATGATGTCCAAAGCTTAATGGAAGGCAATAGAACAAGGGTGCAATAGTCGCGGTGGGCTTCGTTGCAGTCTTGAGGCTTCACTAAGGGGAGATTTGTATTTATTAATAAATGTATTTAATTCTATGTTCTATAGCTCCTCCCAAGACCTCAATTAAGCTATAAAATACCCCCAAGACCCCACATCGAGATAATATGTAAATTTGTCGGTAGGTAAATGTCCTGGCCGAAAATTACAGGCTTGCTAACGCTCATCAGGAAAAATTCGACGCCTAAATGGCTATTAGGAAGAAGGTGAGAGGTAACCAAAATATCTCCTATCTGTCCACCACCAAACTACCGAATTAACTGCTAACTGTCCACCACGAAACTACCGCTCCACACAGATACAGTAGTTCGTTTATGTGTGTTGGCCAATCACGAGCGGCCTTCTTTACTTTATCTCAATTGTCTTGCTTAAGGGGGTGAGGGAAGGTTGTTTTTTTCTGGCCTCCTCCTCCTTCATGTTTAGCCCCATTAGTTTTGAGATTGCATGAGGTTGGTCCCATTAGTATGGAGATTTTAAGAACTTTTGCCCCACTTGTTTGTCAGTATTAAGACCTTTCGTGCCGTTTAGGTGTCGATTTTGTCCTGGCAAGCGTTAGCGAATCTGTAATTTTATACCGAAAAATGTATAAATTTATCTAAAAGGGTGATCTTGGGGATGTTTTTTCATTCTTGATGGAGGTCTAGGGAGGGAACTGCAAAACAAGATAATATATAAATAAATCTATCGACCAACAATAAATCCCTTTCCCCTTAAGTAAACAGGGTATAATTGAAAACAAACACCCGGAGTAATATCAACACCCTCACAACATAATTCATAAAATGCCAGACCACAATTACCTGAAATAATTGCCGGAAAAAAGCGCTAGTGTGACACCGGCATACTTTACGTAAGTACAAGGTCCAGACTAATTTAACTGTTGTTGACTAATTATTATTGAGGTAGACTCTTAGCGATGGTTTTCATAATTAGTTACTGTGGTCCATTCATTATAGGTAGTGCGGAAATCTTTACTGCTAATCTAGTTAAAACAAAATAAGGGCTTAAGCAAATGGGCTATAAATTGCCACACCTATTCCCTGGCTGACTCCTCCCAATTGATAGATATATTAGCTCAATGACTTACATACACTCTTACTAATCTAAATATAATCGCTTAACCCTTTGAGGATCATGGCGCGTTTAAAAAAATTTCTGGCTATCATCAGACAACTTCATGCAGTTTAGAAAGGATCTGTGGGAATAAAAAGGGTAAAGACTATCTCAATTAACCCTCTGACATACATACACCCTTCCTAATCTAAATAAAATAGTTTAGTAATACCCAGAATATAGGCCTACTGTCAAAACGCGTCATAATCCCTTCTTTTTCATATTTATATATATTTTTATTACCAGGTGTTATATACTGTATATATAAATATTAGTTTGCTTCCTAAACCTGTACCAAGCTTTAACAAAAATAGAAAACCAAAATAACTACAAATAAAAACCTTCGATATACAGTAAATATGTAAATTTTTCAGTTCGGTTCCTACTAGAATAAAGGCTCGCTATCACGCACCAGGAAAAAGCGTCTTAATATTGACAAAGAAGAAGTGTTAAAATATCCAAACTTAACCCGTTCAAGATCCAATAAGCATTTGTTTTCTGTTTTCCGGCTATAATAACACAATTATATTCAGATTAGGAAGGGTATATGGAAGTCAGATGGTTAATTGAGATAGTCTTTACCATTATCATTCCCACAGAGCCTTCTAAGACTGTATAAAATCGTCTAATGATAGCCAGAATAAACTGTCAAAATGCGTCACCATCTTTTACCTATCCGGCCAACGTACGGCATAGGTGCGTGTGCGTGTGGTGCGTACGTGGCGATTCGTAAATCTTGCTTTCTTAACCCTATATGGTCCGATGGGAGGTCTTTTGGGCCCTCCCCATGTTTCGCTCCATTAGTTTGGAGATTTTAAGACGTTTCACCCCATTACTTTGGTGATTTTAAGGCCTTTTGTTCCATTTCTTTGTCTATATTACGACCTTTCGTGCCATATAATAAGGCTCTTTACTCCATTAAGGTGTCGATTTATTTCTGGGAGAGCAATACCGAGCCTGGAACTTAAAAATAACTATGCCTTCGGCCTTGACATTTCTATATCGAAAAATTTACACATTTAGGTTGAAGGGGGTCTAGGTGAACATTTTGTTTTAGCTTGAAGGAAGTCTGAAAAGGCGTTCTTGATAGCCTAGGGGACAAACTAAAATACATTGCTCGAACATGGCAAAACCAAGGAAAATCCTCAATAATATGTAGATAGGATATCCTATCTATCTATCTATCTATATGCTCAGGCCCAATCCCCACTTTTCCATTTTTTTTCTTCTATTTTATTCTATTTTATTATTATTTATTTTTTAGGATATCCTAATAACCCACAAGCCGTCGGACGTACGTATGAGAGAGAGAGAGAGAGTTTTTGTGTAGGTGAGTGAGGGCGTGCTATTGACAGGAAATAATAGATGTACCTATACTACTTCCTCTGACGTTAACCTGATCAGCGTACTTTACGTCCTCTGATAATATTTACAGACAATTCATAGGCCTTTGTAGTGCGTCATACTGAGACCGTTCGATCCTGGGCATTTATGTTTGTTTTTCCTATTAATATTCAACTATACCTACATAAATTATAATTTTCCTATTAGTATACAGTTATGCCTATAGAAATCCTAATATATTCCGGGTGGATCATATGCTTTCATTAATTTCATTGGGAGGTGTTTGGTGATGGGAGTGAGACTAATTAATTAGATTTTATATATATATATATATATATATATATATATATAATTATACAGTATATATAGTTATATAGATCGGCCAACCACCGCCATCTTGGTACCACTAGTGACATTTTCCTCTCTTTAAACTCATATAAGTCCATTACCATAATAATCATTCGACAATACTCATACAACATAATTTATATAGTTTGGTCTTTGGATATACACATTGTACATAATTAAATATAAAATTGAGGTTCCAAAATGGCGTCCATAGACAAAGGTATCCACTCTCTCTTGTTACAGGATCTCTACTCATTAGACTATTTTATTAACCCTTTCTTTACCGGCGACGTCATTTAAATTCTATTCTGGCTACTATTTGTCGATTGTATTCAGTTTTAAATAGCCTCCAGCGATTAGCAGGCTTCCAACTATCTCACTTAACCCTTTTAAATACCACAGATCCTTCTCAAACTGCACAAAATCGTCTAAATATAGCTAGAATATAAAACAAAGACGTCGCCGGTACAGAAGGGGTTAAGCTTAAGCAGAACTTGTGGGAGGTGGAGCGATTTTGTTTAACCCTGTGATTCCTAGAGGTCCTTCCTATACTATATTAAATCGTCTAATAATAGCCAGAACAAACTGTCAACATTCGTTTTTACTTTTTTCTTTGTACTCCTTTCTACTTCTTTGGGTTTTGTGCAGGTAATGTCCAAAGGAGTCCAGAAGAGTACAAAGGAAAACAAGCAACAACATATTTATTGATCCTTGTAACTAAACTACCTAACCTATGTGAAAACAAGGTAACAACAGCACAGCAAAGGGTGGTGCTATTCATTTGTAAACACAGTTACACATTTATTATTTAAAAATATATATACTGTATATATATATATTTTTTTTTTTTTTTTTTTTTTAAGAGACAATGAACGGAGGAAGGAAAAACAAAAATAAAACGAAATGGTCCATGTGCCTAAAGGCATCCTCCATTCATAAAATGTGTGTAACAACTGGATTTAAACATTTGTAGATTGTAAGTTTGTGGAAAGCAATTCGAGGGAAGTGAATTCCAAAGAGTAGTAGCTCTGGGGATAAATGAATTCTGATAAGCAGAAGTTCTGCATTGTGGAGGAGAAAGTGTAAATTCATGGGCGCTCTCAGCTGCCCTAGTTCTACGGGGAAAGATGTGGAGAGGCGGCACAATTGAAGCAAGTTCCTCGGAACAATTGCTGTGAAAATATCTGTAGAATAATGCAAGGGATGCAACGTTTCTTTGTATGGATAATGTAGGAAGGTCCTGTGTGATTGCAGGGTTATTGATTAATCTAATAGCTTTATATATATTTTGAATATATATTATATATACTATATATATATATATATATATATATATATATATATATATATATATATATATATATATATATACAGTACAGTGCCATCCGAGTGTCCATATCAAGTAATGTATATCCTATGACCTATGACATTAAACAGTAAGCGTTTGTTCGTGTGTGTGTGTGTGTCTTATCAAACACAACTCCCTTCCTCTCTCTCTCTCTCTCCCTCTGTCTTGCACCTTGGCTACTCATTCCACCGCAACTCACGAAGCTGGTCAGACGTGCGGGGGTTCGAGCCCTGAACTACCCACAACTAACGATAAATATTACACAGAGTAGTGAAATTTTACACGCGTGGGTTCGAGTTCTTAACTATCCAAAACTTACGAAAAATAGAACACATCTTAGCGACATTTTAAGTGCGTGTGTTCGAGTCCTAACAACTGAACACTTACGAGAAATAGTACACATAATAGTGATCTTGTCAACTTTGTGTGATATTCCGAACACAGTACTACATCTTGATTCCTTACCTATCCAACAGCTACCGTGCGTATAGGAAAGATCGCAACATGAAACTAGCACTCACTTTAATTTTAGTGGTGCCTGCCCTGTGTTCTAATCCTGTTGAGAAAGGTGAGTCTTTTGTTTTATTTGATTTCAGCTAAATTTAGACGATTTTATGAAGCTTAGAAAGGATATATGGTAGCTAAAAGGATTAATTGAGATAGTCTGTTAGCCTTTCAATCGATGGACGTCCTTCCCAAGCTGAATACAATCGTCTAATAGTTGCCAGAATACAACGGAAAGGATGCCACCGGTACAGAAAGGGTTAATCTAGGTGTGTTTTACCCATTCAGCACGATGACCCCTCTTTATCTTTAAGAGAGTCCACCTCGCTTTTTTAGCTCCTTTTTTCCCTTTCTCTGACTTGTATCCATTCGGCCCCATTCAGCCTACTGTTTTAAGACGTTTATCCTCATCCAGGTGTCAATATTTTCCTGGCGAGCGGTAGCGAGCCAGGGAAAGAGAGATAAGAAGAGAAAGATAAACAAAACTGTGACCCCCCCTTAATTCTGGCTAAAATTAGACGCTTTTATGCAGTTTAAGAAGGACCTATGTTATTCAGAGGGTTTATGCTGGGGTCACACATTCCCGTATATGCTCCCGTACGAAGGTTTATTGGTAGTTGGCAACCGATTACGTAAAACGTAAGGGCATAGTACGCAAAACGTAAATGAAATTGTGTATAGTCGTGGGGGTTGGTACGCATGACGGGAGTAGCCACGCTGGTCGGGGGGGGTGGTGGGTGCGGCCAAGGCCGTCCAGTATGTTTTGAATTTGAAATCACAGTCGGCTCACGCGCTCCCGTATGTCAAGAGTCGGAAAATCTTACGTCTGACCGGGCGAGCGGCTACGTCTGACGGGAGCAGCCCCGTCAGACGTAGCCGCTCGCCCGGTCAGACGTAAGCTGCTCCCGTCAATCGTAAAATATTCCCGTCAAACGGGAGAGTTTACGTTAGTCCGGGCGCATCTGGCAGCCCCGCCGCACTGCGGGTTGGCGGTAAAACGCGGCAACGTTGTACGGGGGGGTATATAAGGACCAGCGGGGGACACTCCAGTCACACCTCTCACCACACCGGAGCAGCAACCAACAAGCCAACCCTGCCACTCTGCCACCCTCTGCACCCTGCCCTGCCCTGCCCTGCCCTGCCCTGTACCTCCAGCCACCCTCTGCACGCTGCCCTGCCCTGCCCTGCCCTGTAGCATGCATAAGAAAGGTGTGAAGAAGGCCAGGAAGGCTTCCCCTGCCATCTCGACGCCTGCCACCTCTCCACCTGCCACCTCGACGTCTGCCACCTCACCGCCTGCCACCTCGACGTCTGCCACCTCAACGCCTGCCACCTCTCCGCCTGCCACCAAACAAAGGAAACATGGAAAAAATACAAAAATTGAATGAAATATAAAAGTCAAAGATGGAAAATTAAATAAGCATGGTACAATTTAAGTAATTAACGGAAATATAAAAATATATAAACTGGCAAAGACTCGATAACTGAAATGTAAGATGAAACTAAAATATAAAGCAAAATAATAAGTAAACAGGGGAAAATCTTACAATTTTCAATGAAGTATTAAAGTAAATGTAACTCACCTAAATCCTGTCATCCTGCCAAGCCACAGATCCTTGAGGGGAAGAGAAGTAGGTCTTGAGGTAGTTGCGTTGTGCCTTGACAAGCATGGTTGCAGTGTTGCGGGACACGGGTGGGTTGTTGTTTCCTACAGGTGGGTCACTCCTCCAGGCGGCAGGTATGAGTTGGTGGGTGTGTGGGTCCTCTTGATCTACCTCTGATTGAGGTGGGCTTCATCCTCGTAGGATGTTGTGCAGAATGCATGAGGCCAACACAACAACCTTTACACGTTCAGGTTTCAGAGATATTGCAGTGTGGAAAACCCGGAAGCGGTTGGCAAGAATGCCAAAGGCGTTCTCTACCGTCCGGCGGGCCCTGCTGATTCTGTAGTTGTATATTCGTTCCGGTTTCGTGAGGGATCGTAGGGGGTAGGGCTTCATCATGTAGGCGCGCAGAGGGAATGCATCATCACCTACTAAGAAGTAGTCCGTGGTTGGTCCAGTGGGATCGGTAGAGATGACCTCGGCGGGTGGCAGATTTGCATTCTGTCTCTCAAGCAACTTAGACAGACTGGTGTGTGCAAAGCCACCACCATCAGACTCTGACGCTATAGCACCAACGTCGACGTAAATGAACTTGTAGTTGCAGTCAACAATTGCCATCAGGACAATGGAAAAAAACTTCTTGTAGTTGAAGTAATATGTGCCACCAAAGTTTGGGTTTTTGATCCGTATGTGTTTGCCATCAATGGCTCCTACACAATGCGGCAGATTCCATCGTTCCTCATAGCCGCTGGCAACCTCCTTCCATTCAGCAGGCGATTGTGGTGTCTTGATCTCCTGATCTCCGTATACAGAAATGATGGCCTGGCAGGTGTCTGGAACAATTTGGCTGATGGTGTTGTGGGCAACACGAAAGTTGTATTGCAGGCTCTTATAGGAATCACCTGTAGCGAGGAAACGTAGGGTGATGGCCACCCGCAGACCAGGAGCAATGGGTTCCCGCCAGAACGTAGGTTTCCTCTGAATGAGGGGGGTGACACGTTCCACTATCTCATCAAATAGTTGTTTGTCTACCCGGGTGAAGTTTTTGTACAGTTGTGGACATTCTGTGGCCAACTCTTGCATTAGCTTCTCATAATGGCCATGTTCAGGCCTTCGTTGTAGATATGGCCACACCCACACTGTCCTCTTGCTCCTTTCCTTCTTCTTCTCTTGTTCATCTTGATGGATGTAGTTTGCTATTGCAAGCAGTTCTAACATTTCTATGTAGGAAATGATCCATTTCATGAGCCGAGTGTTATGCCTGTTCTCCGGTTTGATTAGGGAGTTCACCATCTTGAACTCCTCCAGGATGTATTCCGCCATGTTCTTCATGGTGCCGAGTCAGGAGTGGGAATGGGAAAGTTGTGGCCAGCCCTGCCCTTTTTGTAGTTCCCAGATTCCAACCCAGACCTACGTGGTTGACAAAGAGTGTCTTTGTCTGTGTTTGGACAGACGGGGTGTGCCTACGCTTGTCCGGAAACGGTCCACTTAAATCCTAAACACTCCCAAGACGTACGGCCTCAGCTACGCAGGTCTTGTGGGGGCGTGGCCATGGGCGTGGCCTGTGTTCCCACAAATCGGGCAGCCCAGGCGGACTAATGGGTACATGCTTACGCAAGTCGCAAGCACGTACGTAGTTCCATACGACTACATTACGTCTGACGTAACACTGGCCCCGTCACGGTACGTCTGTCGGGAAGTGCAATATTCGTGCTCTATACGGGCGTACACGGCCGGACTACGCCCGTCAGAACACAAAATTGGCGATTACGCCTGACGGGAGCTGTCGGGAACGATATACAGGAATATGTGACCCCAGCATTACTGAGATCGTATTTACCCCTTTGAGTCCTAGGGTAGATTATAAGCTAAAGAAAATCGTCTAATGGTACCCAAAATATGTAGAAAATTACTGTTCTTTCCTCTTTTCTGACTATTATTATATGATTTCATTCAGATTAGGAAGAGTATGTGGAAGTCAGAGGATTAATTGAGATGGTCTTTACACTTTTCATTCCCACACATCATTCCTAGGTCTCTCTCTCTCTCTCTCTCTCTCTCTCTCTCTCTCTCTCTCCATGTGTGTGTATGCAGGAGACAAAAGGCAAAGCTGCCTATAACAAGTGTCTTCCCCAAAGTAAAATGAGTGAAACAAATTGTTTTTGTATTTAAAAGGAGTTTGATGTGCTTGTTTAGTATAGTGAATTGAACAGGAGAAGGAGGCGTTTGTGAGAGCTGGCAGGATTACTCACTGAGTACAGTAGGTGGGTCACAGAGAGAAACAGTGAGGGAGGCCACACAAATGAAACAGGAATTCCAGCAAACTCCTTATCATATGCCTATGAGCCCTTACCTGGCTATTTGCATAAAATCGTCTAAAAGCCCCTTTCACACATACACGATCCAGGGCCCGATTTGGCCCAAGGTAAGGAACATGGTACATTGGCAAAGACAGGGGCAAGATGGGAGTGCGGGGCGACGAAGATACGTAGGTGACACGTCAACAGCACGATGAGGCCGAACGAATTACGAGTGCCACAAGAGTATGGGACGTCATAGCCTGAAGGATCAAAAGTACGGTCATATCCAGTACCCGACTGGGCACGATGGGAACCCAATGAGGGCCGACGGTGGTATGATGGTGACACGTGGCCGACCCGAGTAGCACAACGACAGGCGGCCTGACAGACATTTATGGCAGCGGGTGGGGCTTGAAGCGGCGGCAGTTGGTATGCATGGTGCAGTGCTGTCACATCTCGTCGGTATCGTGCAGCACGTGTTGTTGTCGTGTTGTTGCCGAGTTGCTGGCTTGTTGGTGTCGGCTTTTGATATGCATTCCACAACTAGTATGCCATATGCCATTACGTCCACCACACGTCAGTGCCCGACATTCGTATGTGTCATGTGTTGTTGTCGGATGTATACGTGGCAACTTCGGGTGTTGGCGGGGCGGCGGCGGGGAATTAGAAAAGTCGTTAATTTTCCCGGTGAAAACCGATGCCGACACATGTATCCCGATGCAACCCGATGCCTACACGTTGTCCACACGGCAATGACACGACATCAACACGTGGTACCCGAAGCTACCATGGCAAACTTTTGTCGGCCTACAGTTTTGGGTAGCCACAAAACATTCTCCTGCCAACACAAGTTGAACCGAAACGCCTGGTGTACAACGCGCCGCTCCCCGCTATCTCACGATCACGCGGCTGATTGCACCAGGTGTGCCACATTGTCTAGGTTGGGCCTAATAGGGCCCCGGATCGTGTATGTGAGAAAGGAGCTTAATGATAGCCAGATCAAATGTCAGTACCCTTCATAATCCTCAACTGGCTAATAATATAGATTAACAGGCTGTGGGACAAAAAATTTAACATATTTTTTGTCTTTCTGTTTTTAATTATTTTTTCCTTTTTAAATCTTTAAGAGCCTAAGAATCTAACTTAATCTCTCCTAAAGACTTTCCTAATCTCCCAGTATATATAGGTAAGGTTAAATTTTTAGTTTATTCATGCAAGCAAATAATAAGTAAAT
This sequence comes from Paralithodes platypus, assembly GCA_032716605.1. Taxonomy (NCBI): domain Eukaryota; kingdom Metazoa; phylum Arthropoda; class Malacostraca; order Decapoda; family Lithodidae; genus Paralithodes; species Paralithodes platypus. The sequence continues at coordinate 13,415,849 of CM064504.1, forward strand.
AAATAAATAAATGAATAATAATAATAATAATATATATAATAATAAAAATATTAATGCCGGAATAATAACAACAACAACAACAATAATAATAATAATATTAATAAATATAATACTACTAATAATATTATAAGATAATATTAATATGAATATGAATAATATGAATAATATTTTTCTCTCCTAGAACCGGAAATTAGGACCATCAGCCATAAGTCAGGACTAAAAAGAAACATCAAGGATCCTAGCTACCACTGGCGGTTGATTGTTTTTGGTGATGGTGGGGGAGGGAGGAGAGGTCAGTTATTACAAATAGCCTATAAAAGCCCCGAGGATAGCTCTTCTAATGCAGTCTTCTTCAACTTGACCAGAGCACCTGTGGGACAATGGCTGACGCTGGATTTGAATAAGGTATGTTCTCATAATTAAGGTATATTGAGGAAGGGGGGAGGGGGGGGGGGGAAAATCTGGACCCCCACCACCAGAATTTACTCCCACTAAGGAATCAGAAAGCCTTTTCTTACTGATCCTCCCTATCCCTTTAAGGGGAGGTATTTAGTTTGTTCCCTAGACCTCCATCAAGCTTAAAATTACACCCCCTTGAGTCCCTTTCAAGATAAATTTGTACATTTTTCGGTAGAAAAATGTCCTGGCCGAAGGCCGGTTCCTCTTAAATTACAGGCTCGCTATCGCTCGCCAGGAGAAAATCGACACCTGAATTGCACGAAAGGTCTTAATATGGGGTGAAAGTTCTTAAAATCGCTAAACTAATGGGGCAAACGTTTTATAATATCAAAAGCAATGGGGTTAAACATGAGGGAGAAAGGGGTCAAGAAAAAAATCCCTCAAGTGGAAATCTCCCCTTAACGCCTTCTGTACCGGCGATGTCTTTAACGCCTTCTGTACCGGCGATGTCTTTTTATTTGTTGATAGCTATATTTAGACGATTTTGTGCAATTTAAGAAGGATCGGTGGTAGTAAATAAGGATTCAGTGAGATAGTTCGAAGCTTGTTCGTTGCTGGAGGCCCTTTTTAAACTGAATAAAATCGTCTATTAGTAGCCAGAATAAAGTTAAAAGGACAGCACCGGTACTGAAAGGGTTAAGGTAGTACGGGGTTGCCTCCTGCCTTTACTGACTTAGAAGGACTTGTGTTATTCAGAAGGTTTATCGACATCGTATTTACCCCTTTGAGTCGTAGAGGTATATTGTAAGCTAAAGAAAATCGTCAAATGGTAACCAGAATATGATGAACATTTCGGCATCGTACTGAAGGAATTAAGAAGGACCTGTATTATTCAGAAGGTTTATAGAGATCGTATTTACCTCTTGAGTTGTAAAGGTAGATTATATACTAAAGAATGAAGGAAAATTGTAAACAAAAAACACAAAAAACAATAATACCGTAACAATTTTAAGAAGGAAGGAAATTGAGTCATTTTTAGGTTGGGGTATGTTTGTCATGTTTTGTGCTGCGTAATCATTGTTATTAGTGTTATTATTATTGATATTATTTTCATAATTATTATTATTATTATTATTATTAATATTTTTATTATTATTATTATTATCATTATAATAATAATAATAATGATTTATATGTTATAATATCATTATTATTATTTTATTATCATTATTATTATAACTATCATTATTATTATTATTATTCCCATTATTGTAATTGTTCAGTCCAACACCTTCCGCTTTAGTGAATAAAAACCCATTCTATGTTGTATTTTATGATATTTAGAACCTCCAGGAATGTTAAAATTACACCGGAAGTTTATATTTTACCAGATAGAACGGTTTGATTATCGAGCGTGATATATCTGCCTAGCTGTTTTATATATAGCCTATATTTTGTGTTTGTTATATTATATAGGTTAGTAGCTGTTAGGTACAGGTTAGTAGCTGTTAGGTAAAGGTTAGTAGCTGTTAGGTAAAGGTTTATTTGCATTTTGGTAAAGGTTAGTAGCTGTTAGATAATGGTTAGCAACTGTTAGGTAAAGGTTAGCAACTGTTAGATAATGGTTAGCAACTGTTAGGTAAAGGTTAGTAGTGTGTCATAATTTAGCCTACTAGGTTAAGTAATTAGGTTAGTTAAGTCAAGCTAAACTAATAATAATATTAAAACGTTGGTTGTAGGGGGTTGGTGGGGGAGGGGGGGTTGAGAGAAGGCGCAGTTCCAAAGAATTACCATAATTATTATTATAATATCATCCTCTCGAACATGTGCTCTCGACGACACTTCCTCTACGTAAGAGAGCGAGTGGTCATCTTTTCTTTTGGACGCCATCTTGGTACCCTAATGATCAAAGAACGGGATGATATGTTGTTATTAATCAGGTAGAATATAGATCCAAGGGACAAGAGTAATCCAGTTAGCTCTCACAAACATCTCCTATTCATTCCACTCCACTAAGCAAGCACACCACAATTCTTTCTAATACTTACAGCAAATAGACTATAGCAGAGAGGCTCCAGTTCTGACGCTATTCTTGACTTAGTGTGCTGGCTTAACCCCTTCAGCACCATGACGCCTTTTTACCTTAGATTCTGGCAATAATTAGACGGTCTTATGCAGTTTAAGAAAGACCTATGTTACTAAGAGGGTTTATTGAGATCGTATATACCCATTTGAATCATAGAGGTAGATTGTAAACTAAAGAAAATTGTCTAATGGTAACCAGTATATGATAACATTACGTCATGGTGGTGAATGGGTTAATAATCCAATAGGGTCGATAGTCTCTGAAGTCCAATCTTAAGGGGAGACTGACCGTTTGTTTGGTCTATTAATTAAATTCATATATTTTGTTTAGTTTCCTCCCTAGACCTCCATCAAGCTTAGAAAAACACCCCCTAGGTAAAAATCGACACCTAAATGGCACGAAAGGTCTTAAAATTGACAAAGAAATGGGGCGAAAGGTGTTAAATTCGCCAAACGAATGGGCCGAACGTCTTATAATCTCAAAACTAGTGGGGCTAAACATGATGGAGAAGGTGGTCCAGAAAAACGGTCTGCCTCCCCTTAACTAACTAACTAACCAATAACTTCTCTCTTTCCCCAGACCCACAGTGGACAAAACATGACCCTGACCTTGAACAACACCAAGAAAGTCAGCACCCACAGTATCCCGTCACCAGGCCCCATCACCACCTTAACCATATCCCTCATTGGCAATGGGACGATCCGCGTGTGGTTTAATCCACGTGATCTTAAAGGTAAGTATTATGAGATGGATTATTAGTTTGACCATTTTGAGACGTTTCTTCCCATCAGTTGGGTGAATTCAAGACGTTCATCCCACTAGTTTGTCGATTTCAAGACGCCTTTTCCCTCTAGTTTAGTTATATTATGATATTCCACCTCAATCAGGTATTTAATTTTTCCTGGCGAGCGATTACGAAGCTGCAAGCTAGGAGAAACCGTTAGGAGAAAAGATATTCGCCTCATTAGCGTGAACATTTGTAAGACCTTTTGCCTCATTTCTGTCAATTTTAAGATCTGTTGTGCAATTATGGCGTAGATTTCTTCTTGGCGAGTGATAGCGAGCCTGTAATTTATGAGAAACCAGCCTTTGGCCATGATATTATTCTACCAAAAAATGTACAAATTCATCTCGAAGGAGGGTCTGGGGGGGTATTTTTTAAAGCTTGATGGAAGTCTAGGGAGCAAACGAAAAACCTCCCCCTAACAAAATCTTCTCTTCACAGCCACCAAGTCTTCTCTCAGCTGGCAGACCTGGTGATGCTGCAGCAGGGGGCGGTGGGGAAGAGAGAGAGAGAGAGAGAGAGAGAGAGAGAGAGAGAGAGAGAGAGAGAGAGAGAGAGAGAGAGAGAGAGAGAGAGAGAGAGAGAGAGAGAGAGAGAGAGAGAGGGGGGGGGGGAGGGGGGGAGTCATTGTTCAAAGTCTTAACAAAATCGTCTCTCCACAGCCACCGCCTCTTCTCTAGGCTTGGTCATCTCCCTGGCAGACCTGGGGGCGCTGGTGAAGGAGGAGGGGTACCTGCTGACGGTGGAGTGTGCCGTGGCTACCGTCCTCGTCTGCGTCCTGGTCTTCATACCCCTCCACCTCGCCTGCACGAAGAAGAAGAAGATAAGCGGTGAGGCTAAGGGTTATATAATATATAAACTTATGGGGAAATGGGCCGTTTTTCTGGTCCCCTTTCTTCCTCATGCTTATCCCCATTAGTTTTGAGATTTTAAGACGTCTGCCCCATTAGATTGTCTATTTTAAGACCTTTCGCCCCATTTCTTTGACAATATTTAGACCTTTCGTGCCCTTTAGGCGTCGATTTTTTTCCTGGCGAGCGATAGCGAGACTATAATTGTGGAGGAACCGGCTTTCGGCCGTGACATTTTTCTACCGAAAAATGTACCCTTCCTACTCTGAATAAAATCATCTAATGATAGACCGAAAACAGAAAATAAATGCGTAATCGGATCTTGAAAGGGTTAAGATTGCTCTAGATCCCCTCTCCCTCATCTTTAAGATTTTAAGATGATCGCCCCATTAAGCCTAGGTCCCACTTTCACGACACGTTGTGTGTGTTGTGATGGTACGTGAACATATGTATGTAATCGTGCTGTGGAAAATGGCCACGATTATGGAAGATGTAGTCACTATGTGCTAGGAATGCTCACAATACAGTATAACACAACGTGAATACAACCAAAAAAGATGACGTGACGACGATGCCAAGACGTGACAACACTGGTATTCTGGCTGTTATTAACTGATTTTATTCAGTTTACATGTCCCATTTAGGCAAGCAATACCAAGCTTGCAATTTTGTAGGCGCCGGCCATTGCCCGGGACATTTTTTGTCCGAATAACATACAAATATATCTCGAAGGGGGGTCTTGGGGGGATTTGTATAAGCTTGATGTAGGTCTAATGAGCAACCTTCAAGAAAAAGAAAAAAACAAAAAAACACTCCCTTTAGTAAATAATAAGTATTAGTTAAGATATAATAGTTCCTTGGCAACAATATTATGGGCTTGTCACATCAGAACGGGGGTCGAACCTTTTCTGATTAAAGTATGGTAATTCTAGTTCATACATGGTCTTAGGTTATAAGCAAGGTCTTATGGGGATGATTTTTTGTTTTTTCTTTTCTTCTATTTCTTTCTTCAGTTTGCTCCCTAGACCTCCATTAAGTTTATAGAAATATCCCCAAGATTCCCCTTCAAGATATATTTGTACATTATTCAGTAGAAAAAAAAATCCTGACCGAAGGCCTATTCCTCCTAAATTGCAGGCTTGTTATCGCTCGCCAGGAAATAATTGACATCTAAATGGCACGAAAGGACCTCTAACTGACAAAGATATTGTTTGAAAGGTGTTAAAATCGCCCAACTAATGAAGGCAAATGTCTTAAAATCTCAAAACTAATGGGGATAAACATGAGGGAGAAGGGAGTCCAGAAGAAAAACAATTAAAATAGGTGAGAGGTGTCTTCAAAACTTCAATAGATATTAACCAATTTTGTTCATCTACTTACAATATGCCCCATAATGTTGTAGATTTTGACGCAGCAATATTTATGTTTCAGTTTCTCGGGTGCGTATCATTAGCGCCATCCAGAAAAGATGGAGTCGACAAAACATACCCAAGCCGACCATCAGCAATCCGGGACCCTTCTCTCCGCACGGCGTTCACTTCAACCCGCCACTAATCTCAACCCCAGAAGTCCCTTCCCGGCCTGGAGTCAGGAAAGTAATGAAGAGATGGTCCTGCAGAAGGAATCGCAAGCTGCCCGTGTCTAATGAGTTCTCGTCTCGCGCAGGAATGGACAGAGGGATACATGGTTTGAATTCCAACAGAGAATTAAGTGGTCAGATTCCCATCCCATCTTTACATGCATCTTCCCACTCAAACACCAACCAGAGAGTGAATCCCTTACTGACTGGGCCTCAACCCTTCCTATCTGGACCTGAGGGTAGAATGGGCAGAGGTACGCAAAAGCCTCTCCCACAATTGCAGACAACTTTCCTTCCTCGACATGATCGCAAAGCAAGTAGAGGATTGTGGAGCAAAACTTAATTTTCGTCCTCAAAACCTACCACATCCTCAGTTTCGGAACGCGGAAGGATTAGCGAAAGCCGAGACCAGAATAACATCTTTACACTGCACGAAGACTCGCATTCCTATTCTCCCCATGGTGGTACTGCATATGATCCTGTTGTTCATTACGACAATACCATCAACTCGGTCAATATCACCAGGAATAAGCAAAGTTCCAGCGCCCCCTTAGACACAGCGTCACTCCTCCATTCTGCATACTCTACAGAAAACCTTCGTAATAGCGATCTTTACGTTGACGTCTTTAACTATGTCACCTCTAATTCTGACGTTATCTATGATAACGTCTATAACACAGTGTACCCTTACTCTGACAACGATGATCTTGACACAACGGAGTCTCAACACCTCATCAACCAATAGTGATATTGGTGCATGTGTAAGATGAATGTCGTATTTCATCAAAGTGGGTCCGACTGGTTTGCAATCCCATTTTCAATGACTTGGCCACAGCAGATAATGAAGACGGCAACAAATGCACTTTCAAATGTGATATCCTCTCAGATTCCTAATTGAGCCTTACTGCACAAGAAAACTTCAAGCCGTACTATTTAGCATTTTGATTTATAGTGTATGATTATTGTATATGCTTTATGGAAACGTAGCTTGTTAAAATATATACATGAAATTGTGTATTGCATATGCTTTATGGAAATGTATTTTTTTAATATAAATACATGACATTGTGTAACTTTTCATTCCTAATACAGAGCTTAACCCTTAGAAGATACAAGGACGCATTTCTTTTCTGTTTTCTGGCTATTCTTAAAATATTGTATTCATATTTGGAAGGGTCTATGGAAGTAAGAGGTTTAGTTGAGATATGTTTTACCCTTATAATTCCCACAGGCCCATCCTAAATTTAAAAACATCGTCCAATGATAGCCAGAATAAACTTTAAAAATGCGTTATTCTCTTCAAAGGGTTGAATAATATAATTGAATTACGTTAGGTACAAATGCCAAACAAAATCTGAAATCAGTTGAATACATAATGGTCTCTTTGTAACTGATTGTTTGATGCTTAAGGGGGTATTTTTTCTAGACCTCCTTCTCCTTCACGCTTAGCCCCATTAATTTTGAGACTTTAAGACTTTCGCCTCATTAGTTTGGTTATTTTAAGTCCTTTCGCGCAATGTTCTTTGTCAATTTTAAGACCTTTCGTGCTATTTAGATTTCAAATTTTTTCCTGGCAAGCGATAGCGAGCCTGTAATTTAGGAGGAAAGCCGGGATTTTTTTTTACCGAAAAATGTACAAATTTATCTCTAATAAATTTATCTCTAATTAAATTATTTGGGGTATTTTCTAAGCTTGATGGAGGTCTAGGGAGGAAACTTATTTTTTATTGTTCTAGTTTCCTTCGTAGACCTCCATCAAACTTTAAAAAAAAAAACACCCCCTAGACCCCTTTTCAAGATAAATTTGTAAATTTTTCGGTAGAAAAATGTCCTGACCAAAGGCCGGTTTCTCCAAAAAAAAATACAGGCTCGCTAGCGCTCGCCAGGAAAAAATTGACACCTAAATAGCACGAAAGATCTTAATATTGACAAAGAAAAGGGGTGAAAGGTCTGAAAATCGTCAAGCTAATGGAACGAACATCTTAAAATCTCAAAACTAATGGGGCTAAACATGAGGGAGAAGGGGGTCCAGAAAATAGAACCATTCCCCCTTAACACTGTATATTCAACACATTTCCTTAAAACCAGTAGAAATACTGGGTAGAATTCTAGGAGCCCTTAGCGCCCCTATTGCTTAGTATTATGTTCATATTAAAAAAAAAAAAAAAAAAAAAAAAAAAAAAAAAAAAGGAAAAGTGGGGATTGGGCCTGAGCATATAGATAGAATAGACAGACGTTCATATATTTGGGTCAACATATCACATGTAACAAAGTTGTAGTAGGATTTACAGAGTCTTACCCCTTTATATGTTAAGTAAAATATCTATAAAAGGATAAATAAATGAAAACATCAATATTTGTGATAAATAACAAATATACTAACTGAATAAATAGCAAGCTATACTCTGTTACAAATAAATAGGCTAAAACTCTTGAACATTAACCTCTATAATTCACAAGCGACTAGAGTACAGTAATTGAGCTAATAATAATAGGGTAGTTATTGATAGGGGTCACTTGAGGCATGCTATGCTTACAGGTACCTACCCGATAGCACTATCGTTAGTGAGTGCTGTACTGTATTATATATTTTGTAATAGTATAGATATCTTATCAATATTTGTATTTTGTATTATTGTTAATGTCTTGTCATGTTGCAAATTTGATTTTAAATAATATTTTGACATTTAACATGTAGTTTCTTTATTCATGCAGAGTTTAGTAAAATTTGCCAGAACGTCCCGGACTTCCCAAACTTGACTACTTCCTTTAACGTGACGATAGTGCGTTGTTATATGTGCGATTAGTTTGCTTGGGAAACAGATTAACTTGCTCATGTAGTAATGTACACCCTATGTGGTGGATTGTGTTCTTTTATTTAATAATTTTCATTTTAGTAAGCGTTGTTTCCACATAGCGATTTTGATAATTTAATTTGACTTTATATTGTCCTTGTCCCAATTTTGGTTTGTTTAGTTTGCAAGTTTTACATTTTAATTGCTACCATTTACAAGAATGAAAGTTTACAGCCCATTTGCTCAAGCCCTTTTTGAATTACAGAGGTTAGGGTTTTCGAATTTAGGCCTACCTACTTGGAACAGGATATAGTACCATAATCATAGATAACACATAAATAACAAGACGATAACAAAGCTAATTGGTAACAAGTACATCTATACGGTTCTATGTAATAATGTTCTTTTCTATGTGAATAAGGGAGATAAAAGGCAATTAACCCATTGACGAGCTAAGACGCATTGCTTTCATATGGTCTGGCTATTCTTAGAAATTTGTATTCAGAATAGGAAGGGTATATGGACGTCAGGGGTTGAATTGAGATAGTCTTTACCTTTCTAACTCCCATAGATTCTGACTATCTATCTATCTATTGCCTGACGCCGTGATCCCCGAAGGGGTGGCCACGAACGAACCGCCCCCATGCACCTCTGTCCCCAGTCAGTCGATGCCCCTCCTCCCAACCACCACCGCCTTCATCCATATACTTCCTCACTCCATCCTTCCACCTCTCCTTCGGTGCACCTCTCCCTCTCTGTCCTTCCATACATTCCATATGGCCGAACCATCTCAAGTTGTTCCTTTTCACACTTTCCAGCACATCTACCTCCAAACCACACCTCCTTCTTACTTCCTCATTCGTCTGTCTATCCCTCCATGTAACTCCGCACGCACTTCTCAAGTAACTCATTTTCACCGCTCTCACTCTTGGTCTGAGTCTCTTCCTGAACGTCCAAGCTTCGCTTCCGTAAGTTAGTGTCGGCATTACCACATTGTCATGCAAGGACTACTTCACTTCCATACTGACCACCCTATTTCTTGTTACTGCTTTGCTTTCAACGTTCCTACAACCCTCTTCCCCTGTTGCACCCTCTCCCTCACTTCTTCATCAATAGTCCCATCTTTACTCATCACACTACCCAGATACTTAAATGAGCTGACAATCTCCATAGCCTGACCGTTCAACTTCACCTCACACTCTGTGGCTTCACCCCTTTCGAAGACCATAACCGTGCTCTTCCTCGCATTTACCTTCAGATTCCGTTTTTCGCACACTGTTCCAAACACATTTACCAGACCCTGCAACTCCCATTCATGGCAGCAGCCTCCACGAACCAAGACCACCCACTAAACTACATGGCAACACACCCACAGACACCAAGAAATATCAAAACAACACCCAGCACACGGTATCACACACAATTATTGTCCTCTCTCCCTCCCTGCCCACCCCGAACCAACTTCCAGAAGCACATCCATACTCATATCTCTCACCGATCCATCCACTCACTCACAGACAACACACAGCTGCATGCACGACCTCCCGAAATCCATCCTTCCGAATCCTCCCTTCCTCGCGAGGACAGAGTCCACCTGGCCAGGCTGAGATGCGGACACCATCCAGCTCTCCTGAGCTATCAGAAGAGACTGGATGACTCCGTTGTCGACGCCTGCCCGGGATGTAACACAGCACCCCATACCATTAAACACATCATAGAAGGACTGCATTTCACACAACCACTTACGCCAACAACACAATCTACACTCAATGAGAGCTCTGTGGGAAAGCCCGATCGTGGCCATGGCCTTTCTCAGGGACTCGGGGCTGTTCGGCCAGGCAGCTTAGGGAACAACAACAACAACAACAACTCCCATTCATTATTGCTCATCAGAACTGTATCATCAGCAAACAGCAGTACAGGTAGCTTCCACTCATTTCCCTCCCTTATCAGCGACACACCAACATCCACTGCTCTTCCTTGCATTTCTTTTATGACTCCATCCATATATACAGTAAACAACCACAGGGACATCACACACCCCTGTTTCAACCCAACATTCAGATTCTTACTAAGCTGTATAAATCGTCTAGTGATAGCCAAAATATAATGTCAAAATGCGTCATGATGCTCAAAGGGGTTAAGATGTAAATATCGCACCACTGGGACCAGCTAACAAGACTGTAATGTAGGTTATAAATAGCTAATAAAGTAACGTGGTAAAAATTTGTAACAAAATGAGTGGAATTGTGCACATTTAGATCTATAGCTTTAATGACTCGGATGTACGACTAAGATTATTCTAATTTGTAAATGTGGTAATTTTCTAGAAGATACTTGCAGCGTTATTACTGATTATTTTCAGACTAAATTTTGAGAATACTCCTATATATCACTATAGTGCACAAACATGCTGTGGGGAAACATAATTTAATTAAGATTTTCAAAAAAATTACTATTAATCTCTAGTTTCAGAATAACCTAAAAACCTAACCTTACCTTTTCTGAATAGCCTATACAGGGAGATTAGGAAAATCTTTAGGAAATTGCAGGTTAGGTTTTAGGCTATTCTTAAACTAAAAATGGAAAAATTTATGATAAAAATCAGAATTTAATAACATGTTCTCCCACAGCATTTTTGGGTATTATAGTGATATATAAGTGTATTCTGAAAGATTGGTAATAATGCCACGAGTGTATTATTGAAATTATCATGTCACTGTAATTCCCATAAATCCCTGAACCACAGCCACAGAGCTATACTGAGTTGACGTCTGGGGGTGTCACAGTCAAGAGGCCTAGCCAGTCCTATAGTCTATTCGCTGTAAGTAGGCGAGAAATCATGACCTCTAACCTCTGTAACTAAAAAATGACTAGAGTAATCGAGCTAATATATCTACCATTTGGGGGAGTCACAGTCAAGAGGCCTAGCCAGTCCTATAGTCTATTCGCTGTAAGTAGGCGAGAAATCATGATCTCTAACCTCTGTAGGCTAACTCAAAAATGACCAGAGTAATCGAGCTAATATATCTACCATTTGGGAAAAGCCAGTCAAGGAATGGATGTGGACATTTACAGCCAATTTACTCTAGTCCTTTTTGAGTTATAGAGGAGAGAGGTCAAGATTTCTTGCCTACTTACAGCGAATAGACTATAACGCTCCTTTTGGGTGTCGGAATGTGGCTCAGTCGGTAGAGGGTGAGTTTGGTACGCCAGAGATCTGGGTTAAAAAACAACTTGTGTCAAGCAGCAATTCTGGGCATACCTTGGGCATTCCCGGCTAGGGCCAGATTTTTTCAGGAGAACAATCATCTTTAATCAACCGGCATTGCAGCCAGTATAGTCTGTCTATTTTCAGATACCACTAAATTGCAATTTCTTCACCCTGGTCGTTTTGCTATTTCAAAGCATCTGTAGTGAAATGTGTTGTTAATTGTGAAAACTTGGTATATACAGTATATGATGCAGAGACATAATATTTTCATATTTGTCCATTAAGTGTCGATAAATCAGCTGGTAAAGGATTCAATTTGCCGTCAGCTGGAAATAGATAGACTGTATAGTCACAAGAATCTGTGGAAACAAATATATTGGAATGTGGCAGTTTCATCTGAAGTTTTGTATACCCAAGGCCCATCATCGGACCAAGACCACTATTTAAAAAACGGACACACCTTCCGTTGTTATAGACAGATTGTTACCCAATTTAGTCAAAACATACAATCCAAAAATAGCGCAGGGAAACGTGTCATTGACCCAAGTATCGGAATTGATGACCTTCGTTCCCACTGTAACTTTAACTTCGTTACAGGATACTTTGGTGACATAGGTTCGTGATACTGGGGTAGATATCGGTATTTGCCTTCGCAGATACCTAAGAGGTATTTTACATATATTAGCAAGAGCCTCGGGAATAAAAGTGGGGATAGTGCCGGTATCCATTGAGCCAGGAATACTAAAGCCATTCATTATCACTTGTGTTACAACAGGATTATTCGGATACGGTATTTTGTCTGTGGTCGTAAAAGACAAATATGGTGCAAGCCCTAGTTCTGGCCTGATATTATAGAGCTTTGCATTGTAGCATGCCAATACATCTAACCCAAGAAGATAAACGTTTATGGTTCTCGAGACCACTATGTGTGACTTAATACAAACATGTTTATCTACACCTTCACATAATAGATCAATATTAATTAGCTCCCCAACTATGTTGGGATTATACTTCGTGAATTTTGAAGGAGTTATATAGTCAAGCAAGCCACATTCCTTCACCATTTCTAGTGACACTTGGGTAGCATAGCTTCCAGTATCCACAATAAAATCAATCCATTTGGTGCCTAGTTTTCCTTTAACATGAAGCAAAAGATCATTTCCTAGGCTCACTTTAACATGCCTGCATGCCATTCTCACTCGCAGAATATATAGGCTACCTACTGTAGATATGTAGGCTACAGAAGCTATATAGCCTACAATCACAGTTTAGAAAGGCTCAAATAATATTTTGAGTCAAATTCCTCGCACACGTATAACAATATAACCGACGAGAAACAAAGCACAAGTGGATCAATGAACTTCCTGAGTGATAATGATACGTCTCTTTCCTAAGAGCGCTCCTAAACATACTTAACCTAACAAGTGCGCATGGGGGTAATTGGAAACGTCCCCCTGTGCTGACGTATTTGAGGTGTTTCCGTCACTAAAATATTCATTGTGCCATTAATAGCATTAATACTTATCCATATGCGCCTATTATGGGTTGATTATAAAGGTATTAACCTGAAACAACAATAAAACGAGTGAAAACAGCGTTTGGATGGTCAAAATCGGAGATATAGTCCGCGAGTTGTATAATGTATGGGTGAGGCAAGCTGCTTTCCCGCCAATTTCCCCCAAGGCCACTGAGACACAGTCGATCGATACTCTCTCTCTCTCTCTCTTGCACTCGCTTGCCATCAGTGATGACAACACCCTGCTTGCAACTCGCTAATGTTAGCTCGAAAATATACCTCAGAATAAGGGAATAACAGGGAAAATAGGTGATAACTGAAGGAGAGGAGGAAAGTGGGGAAGGAGGGGAGGTAGAGGACTGAGATTTTGCATGGCCCAGGGGCCAAACAAATTTTTTTTTTTTTTTTTTTTTTTTTTTCGATGTCAAAAGTTGATTTTTTTTTTTCACTCACTCTTAAGAGTCTCCCCGCAGTCCGCCGGGGGAACTCTTAAGAGTCTCCCGGCAGTTCCCGGGTTAAATATCTACATATAAATTTGTTGATATATCACTTCAAATCAAGTCACTTCTGATCTGTACTTTCAGTATAAATAATGTGTCAGTAAAAAAATAGGCTACTTGATCCCGCAATTACTTCAAATAAATGATAATAACAAATTATTCGAAAAATATTTATGTAATATTCTGGCGTTACCCATATTCAATAGGTTTTCTATGAACACATTGTTAAAGAAAATACCATTTTATGGGTAACTCATATATTTAACTCAACCATTGCATAATCATATCTACATTCTAATTAACTTTTATTTTATTTATTATTATTTATTTGTCAATGATAATGTGCTACTTTATTATTTTGGATACACTGAGGAAGAGAATGGGCGCAGCTATATGTAATCGGTATATATACTGTAAGTTTATAAATATGACAAAGTAATCATACAACAAGTAAACATAACATACAATACGATTGTTAATGACAAAACGTTACAATAAGAATATACTTTCTGTAATAGATACAATAGAACCTACTGGAGAAAGGGAATGTTTCAGGGAGTGAATTGCGTTAGATGAGTAGGCCTACGTGTTTGTTATATTTGTGAAAGAGTGTTTTGAGGAGGCGATATACGGTAACTGAAGTATTAAGGGGAGACAGACCGTTTTTCTGGACCCCCTTCTCCGTAATGTTTAGTCCCACTAATTTTGAGATTATAAGATGTTCGGCCCATTAGTTTGGCGATTTTAACACCTTTCACCCCATTTCATTGTCAATTTTAAGACCTTTCATGCCATTTAGGTGTCGATTTTTTCCTGGCGAGCGATAGCGAGCCTGCAATTTTAAGAGGAACTGGCCTCTGGCCGGGAATTTTTTCTACCGACAAATTTATAAATGTATCTTGAATGTCTAGGGGGTGTTTTCTAATTAGCTTGATGGAGGTCTAGGGAGGAAACTAAAAAAATATATGAATACATGAATTAATAGACCAAACAAACGGTCAGTCTCCCCTTAACCCATTAAGTACCGGCGAAGTCCTTTTAATAATAATAATAATAATAATAATAATAATAATAATATTTATTCAGTTAGCAATTTACAGAGTTGGTACCACATAGTATGTTATAAATATGACATGTACCAGCCTTGCATAATTCCAACTAAGGATAGCCCAATAAGGCCGTTAGGCGTATTTCCATTGGGGTCCTTGTGGGATTGGGTTAGCTGGGGAAATGGGGAGGATAAAGAAATAGATACTTTAGAGAAAGTATTTCTAGGGGGTTATTTTAAGATACCTTACATCCTATAGTAAATATCAGTAATCCGTAATCAGTAATCATTTCAGTTTGGTTTGTCTATCTCTTATGTCGTATTTAGTAGTAGACATAAGCTTGGTGCTCCCTTCTCGCAGCTGTCCGGTTCAGGTGTTCCTTCAGGCTACGTCTGAAGGAATACAGTGTTCTCTTTTCACGGACTGACTGGGGTAGGTCGTTCCAGTCTTTGATGGCAGTGAAGAAGAATGTTTGCTTACCCTGTCCTTGGATTCTCGGGACCTTAAAATTAAACATCCTGTTTCTTGTATTATGTCCACTCCTCTCATTTGCTTTAACAAAATCATTCTTTAGATACTCTGGAGCTCTGTCGTAGAACATTTTGAAGGCATTAGTTAGCCTGATTTGTTTGGCCCTGTCAGAGACATTGAGCATACCTAGTGACTGAAGTTGTTCATTGTGTTCTAGCAAGTATCAGGCAAATTCATTAAGCTTAGCTTAGTTTGTTAGCAATGATTTGAAGCCTAGAAAACAGTGTATAAGCGTTCGTAATAAGGCAAACAGGATTCTCGGGTTCATCTCTAGGAGTGTGAGTAACAGAACTGCTGATGTTATCTTAAAACTTTACTTGTCATTAGTGAGACCCCATATGGATTATGCTGTCCAATTTTGGTGTCCTTATTACAGAATGGACATAGATTCATTGGAGAGAATTCAGCGTAGAATGACAAAAATGATCCATAATATTAGAAATTTTCCGTATGAAGAAAGGTTGAAGAAATTAGGTTTACATTCGTTAGAGAGACGCAGAGTTAGAGGGGATATGATAGAGGTGTTCAAGTGGGTTAGTGGGATTAACAAAGGGACATGACAAATGTACTAAAGCTCAGTGATAGCGAAAGAACTCGTACCAATGGTTTCAAATTAGATAAATTTCGTTTCAGAAAAGATATAGGCAAATATTGGTTTGGTAACAGAGTTGTAGATGGGTGGAATAGGCTACCAAGTGATATAGTGGGATCAAGAACGATAGGGAGCTTTAAGAAAACATTGGATAAACATATGGACGAGAAGGGTTGGGTGTGAAGGGGGATCAGCCGGGTTGGGCCAATCAGCGCTCTGCAGACCCCCGTAATCCTGCGTTAATCTCTAACCGGTTTGGTAAGATGATCCTCAGGGTATTAGAGTGTTGAGCCTATAATTGGGCTTTGTAATTGGGGTTGTGTGGGACAGGGATCTGCCTTGCTTAGGCCAATCGGCTTTCTGCAGACTCCCATTTTCTTATGTTCTTATGTTCTTAGGAAGGACGTCTACTAATTAAAAAGGCTACAGACTATCTCAATTAATCCTTTTAGCGACCATACAGTATATCCTTTCTAAGCATCAAAAACAGCATCTAAATGTAGTTGAAATCAAATAGAAAAGACGTCGCCAGTCCAGAGTGGGTTAATTATTTTTACAGGCACTGGTCAAAGAAAATTCTACAATATAAGTATATCAGACAAACGGCATAGCTAGTGTGTGGACTGTTCTATAATTACGTTAACCCTTTGAAGCATATGACGCATTTTGACAGGTTATTCTGGCTATCATTAGACGATTCTATACTGTTTAGGAAGGCTCTGTGGGAATTATAAAAGTGAACACTATCTCAATTAACCCTCTGACTTCCATATACCCTTCCTGAGCTGAATTAAATTGTCTAATAATAGCCAGAAACAGAAAATAAATGCCTAAACGGATCTTGAAAGGGTTAACCCCTTCTTTAACGGCAACGTTTTCTTAATGTTAATCTAGCTAAATATAGACGATTTTGTGCAGTTTAAGAGGGATCTGTGGTAGTAAAAAGGGTTAAGAGAGATAATTCCAAGGCGGTTAATTGCGGGAGGCCCTTTTTAAGCTGAATAAGATCGTCAAATAGTAGCAAGAATAAAGTTAAAAGGACCACACCGGTAATGAAAGGGTTAAGTAGGGAACCCGATCAATGAAATCAATTTCGACTCGAGTTGCGTCTGGGTACTTGTAAAAATCCTTGTACGGTATCCTGGAATATGGATCCTACGACTTGTGTATCAATTGAAATACATTCTCCAAGTAGGATTTCCCCTTTCCTTAATATATAGCAAAAGATTAAGTATCCTTTATCACGTTGTGGTAGAGTTGGTTAAAGCATGGACAATCGTCTTGACTGTCGGTGGTTCGATTCCCACTGAGAGCATAACAACATATACTATATATATATATATATATACTGAATATATATATATATATATATATATATATATATATATATATATATATATATATATATATATATATATATATATATATATGCTGAGTGAGGACCTGTCCCTAGTGACTCCCAGTGAATATCTTTGCCCATAGTGTGGTGATAGTATTAACGCTTTCTTAAAATGGCTGGTGTTGACGAGATTGCTACCTCCTCTCATATTCTCCAGCTTTGTCTTGCTTTGCAAGAAAGGATGGAGAATGTGGAGAGAGAGGTGCAGTCTCTCAAAGACGAGAATTTGGCCTTAAAGCTGACTTTGGCTGACAAGAAAAGTGAGGATAGTGCAACTGCTGTTAGGGATCGTGATGCTCCCTGGACAGTTGTTCCAACAAGTGCAACAACCTGCAAATTTCTACGGCGGCCAGTTGCCCTCAGCAACAAGTTCATCACCTTGGATGACGAATGTGATGGTGAGGCTGCGAGTGCTTCCTTCGGCGAGGAAACCAGGAGAAAGGTAAGTAAGTTGCCTCCAACAGGGAATGGTGTGACTGCTGCCCCCCCAGGAGTACCTTCAACTGCTGCCCCAGGAGTTCCTGCCGCTGCCGCAGCTGCTACCAAGTCATCGACAAGGAGAGGCAAGTCCTTCTCAATTGTTGGGGACTCCATGGTCAGACACTTAGCTAGGTCCACCTGTACTGATATTAGGAAGCTTGTCTGTCTGCCTGGTGCCGGGGTTGGGAAGGTGTTAGAGGACATTGATTACATCATGAAAGATATTGGAGATAGCCCCATTATCTGTCTCAGTACAGGGAGCAATGATGTTGGTAAAGGTAGGACGGAAGTACTGCTTCGGCAGTACAGGGAGGTGTTAGATAAAGTTAGGAGGAAGGGAGGCATACCTGTAGTACACAGTATCTTGCCACGGAGAGGGGTCAGCAAGGAATGGTCATCTAGGGCAATTGGTATCAATTGTCGGCTGGAAAAATACTGTAATGCAAATGCAATACCATTCCTTGATAACTGGACCCGTTTCTATGGTACAAATCAGTTGTACGCACAGGACGGGGTTCATCTTTCTCGGCTAGGGGTGGCAAATTTAGCTAGGTCAATAGATAGGATTGTCGCGGGGTTTCGCTGAAAATAAAGCCTGAGCATATGAGTAAGAATAATTGTCTAGATAGGGTAAATTGCCGTACTGGTACATCAGATAGGAATAGAAAATATCAGTCACAGGATTTTAATTGTACTGCTAGTAGAAATATTAAAGGTGTAACAGAAGATGGGAATTCAGTTAGAAATAAAGGTAAATCCGATACCAGTAAAATAAATTCATTGCGATTATATTATACAAACTGTAGGAGTTTATGTAACAAAATGGATGAACTTAGAGCACTTGTTAGCAACGAAAATATAGACATTATAGCACTGACTGAAACATGGATTAATACAGAATCAAGACATTTTTTAGCAGAATTCCATATACCAGGATATAGTTTGTTTAAACGCGACCGAACAAGTAGGAGGGGCGGCGGAATAGCAGTGTTTGTCAGGAGTTCTTTAAAAATCTGTATTAAATCAGGTATTAGACTAAATACTGATAACGAAAGTGTTTGGGTTGAGGTTAGTGAAGGTAGTGAGACCATAATTATTGGAGTTATTTATAGACCACCAAATATGAGTAGAAACGAAGGTACAGCTTTATGGCAGGAAGTGAAAATAGCATCAAGGTTTAGCAATGTGTGTATTATAGGGGATTTTAATTTTCCGAATATTGATTGGCAGCATCAAATCGGCGACTCAGATTCAAAAGAGTTTATTGAGGCGGTACAGGATAGTTTTTTATTTCAATTCATAGACTCGCCTACTAGAGGTAATAATATCCTCGATTTAGTTCTCAGTAATAATGAACAAATGATAAATAATGTAGAGATAGGAGACCAACTAGGAAATAGTGATCATAAATCAATTTATTTTAACATACAATGGACAGGAAAGGCTAAAGAGAATACGACACTTATCCCAGATTTCAGAAAAGCCAATTATGGTGGATTAAGACGAGCCTTAAGAGTCGATCCTATGGTTAAACTATTAAGTGGACCCAGGTGCGCTAATGAACATACTCTCTCTCAGATACCTGTCTTAACTCAGGATAATTTGACAGCTACATATAATTTTATTTCTTCACTCCACAATGCGCAAAATAAATATATCCCCAAAAGAAAATTTAGATCAACACAGAACCAACCCAAATGGATGAATAATAGACTATTAGACCTTCTAGGAAAAAAGAGAGGAATATATCGAAAAATAAAGAAAGGCGAAATTCACCTACTTGCTTACTATCAGAATCTATCAAGAGAGGTTAAAAAATGTATAAGGACAGACAAAAGAAATTATGATATCAGGATAGCCAATGACTCAAAAAATAACCCTAAGGCTTTTTACCAGCTATATAAATCTAAAGTTAGAGATAAAATAGGCCCCCTTAAAACTTCGATAGGAGAAATGACAGAAAATGATTTAGAAATGTGCAGTACATTAAATAGTCAGTTTCTATCCGTTTTCACTAATGAAAATTTGGCACAGATTCCAGAAGTCCGTAAGGTATATAGAGATAGTATAGAAAATAGGTTAAGTACGGTTACTATAAGTAGAAATGATGTGCTTAAGGAAATTGACAGACTGAAACCTCAGAAATCGCCTGGTCCCGATGAGGTATATGCCAGAGTATTAAAAGAATGCAGAGATGAGTTAAGTTACCCATTAACATTTCTTTTTAACAATTCATTAGAAACAGGTATAGTTCCAGAAGCTTGGAAGCTTGCAAATGTAGTTCCGATTTTCAAAAAAGGTGATAAATCAATAGCATCCAATTACCGTCCCATTAGTCTCACTTCAATCATAGGAAAGCTACTAGAGTCAATTATTGCTAGGAAAATGAGAAACCACTTAGAAACATTTAACTTAATCAATCCTTCTCAGCATGGATTCACACAGGGACGTTCTTGCCTTACTAATTTGCTTAGTTTTTTCTCAGAGGTATATGAAGCAGTAGATAATGACAAGGCATACGATATTATATATTTAGATTTCAGTAAAGCTTTCGACAAAGTCCCTCATGAGAGATTGATGAGAAAGGTTGAGGCACATGGAATAGGTGGGGCGTTGTTGGGATGGATTAGGTCATGGCTAATTGGTAGGAAACAGAGAGTCAGCATAAATGGTACCAAGTCAGAGTGGGGAGCAGTCAAAAGTGGTGTCCCCCAGGGATCGGTATTAGGTCCCCTGTTGTTTCTTATATACATAAATGACCTAGATTTAGGTATAACTAGTAGGATAAGTAAATTCGCAGACGATACTAAAATGGGGAGATCAATTGATTCAGATAGCGATATAGAGTGCCTCCAAAGGGATCTAGATACCTTACATGAATGGTCAGTAAATTGGCAGATGAAGTTTAACATTGACAAATGCAAGGTATTAAAGATAGGGAAGATGCAAACAAATGTTAAATATAAACTAGCTAATTTAGAATTAGAAAATTCAGACTGCGAGAAAGATCTAGGTGTGTTTGTTAGCAATGATTTGAAGCCTAGAAAACAGTGTATAGGCGTTCGTAATAAGGCAAACAGGATTCTCGGGTTCATCTCTAGGAGTGTGAGTAACAGAACTGCTGATGTTATCTTAAAACTTTACTTGTCATTAGTGAGACCCCATATGGATTATGCTGTCCAATTTTGGTGTCCTTATTACAGAATGGACATAGATTCATTGGAGAGAGTACAGCGTAGAATGACAAAAATGATCCATAATATTAGAAATCTTCCGTATGAAGAAAGGTTGAAGAAATTAGGTTTACATTCGTTAGAGAGACGCAGAGTTAGAGGGGATATGATAGAGGTGTTCAAGTGGGTTAGTGGGATTAACAAAGGGGACATGACAAATGTACTAAAGCTCAGTGATAGCGAAAGAACTCGTACCAATGGTTTCAAATTAGATAAATTTCGTTTCAGAAAAGATATAGGCAAATATTGGTTTGGTAACAGAGTTGTAGATGGGTGGAATGGACTACCAAGTGCTATAGTGGGATCTAAAACTGTAGGGAGCTTTAAGATAAAATTGGATAAGCATATGGACGAGAAGGGTTGGGTGTGAAGGGGGATCAGCCGGGTTGGGCCAATCAGCACTCTGCAGACCCCCATAATCCTGCGTTAATCTCTAACCGTTTTGGTAAGATGATCCTCAGGGTATTAGAGTGTTGAGCCTATAATTGGGCTTTGTAATTGATTTGGGGTTGTGTGGGACAGGGATCTGCCTTGCTTAGGCCAATCGGCTTTCTGCAGACTCCCATTTTCTTATGTTCTTATGTTCTTATATATATATATATTATATATATATATATATTATATATATATATATATATATATATATATATATATATATATATATATAGAGAGAGAGAGAGAGAGAGAGAGAGAGAGAGAGAGAGAGAGAGATTGATGAGAAATAATCTAGAGATGACAAGTATTGTTTTGATGGAAAAATCGTATAATTTCCCCCAAGATAACACGTCACCTCAATGAAAAGAATATATATAATATTGGTGACGGTGTTTTAGATTTAAGTAAACTAATTATATATTAAAATGCAGTTGCTTTTATAGTTAGAAATTCTGCTAATATGATGCTTGATACTATACATAAAAATAATGAACATGAATCAATAAAATCGACTAATTTAATCTTTAGCATAATTACCTGACTGCAAAAACCAACAGACAGCATGACTCCTGTACAAGCGGATACAATGCAGGATAATTTTGGCAGTACACAATGACTTCACAGTTTCCATACACACATCCATCAGACCATTACGCTGACCATCCCTTCATTATCTAGGGCATAATTCATATTTTGCATGTTAACCACTTCAGTACGATGACACCTTTTTTATTTTAACTACGGCTACCAGCAGATGATGTTATTTAGTGAA
The DNA here is from genome assembly GCA_032716605.1 of Paralithodes platypus. Classification (NCBI taxonomy): domain Eukaryota; kingdom Metazoa; phylum Arthropoda; class Malacostraca; order Decapoda; family Lithodidae; genus Paralithodes; species Paralithodes platypus. The sequence continues at coordinate 13,438,064 of CM064504.1, forward strand.
GTGCCAATATTGTCAGGGAGACTCAGCAATTGTGATTAACTGGAAGGAAATATAATAAAGTACAAACAATGTACACAATATGCAGTTTATACAGTACACACAGACAATCAATGAACATAACAAATGGGTAACCACTACATGGTTTGCTAACTCAATTCACAAAGACAATTACATGTACACAATAAGCGGGTAATCACGATGCAACTCCCTAAACACAATGTATAAACACAATAATAGGCAGTCTCTGCACAACTACCAACGTAATGTATGAACTCAATTATGGGCAGTCTTAGCACAATTACCAACTCAATAGATAAATGTAATAATGGGTAGCCCAGCAACAACTCCCAACGCACGATTTATGGACATACAATAATGGTTAGTCTAGACACAACTCACAAAGCGATATATAAATACGCAAATAGAGTGCCACTCAGGAGAGTGCATACCTCCACCTATGCAGGTAAAGGTATGTGCTCTACCGATTGCCTCCCAAATGGAATCACAAACAGTTCGGACGGTGTATACTCCACATAAGCTATTTAACCCCTTGAGGATTGTGACATATTTTGACAATATATTTTAGCTATCACTAGACGATTTTATGCAGTTTATGAAGGATCGCTAGGCATCTAATGGGTCATAACTAACTCAGTTATGCTTCTGACTCCCACAGATCCTGCCTAAGCTGAATAATATCGACTAATGATAGCCAGAATAAACCGTTAAAACGCCTCATAATCCTCAAGGGATTCATCACAAGACCTCATTTATAAACTAAATTATATCGAAATGTGTTTGCCGGAAAAAAAACAATATATATACCACACACTGACGGGGTAGTAAGATAGTTGTTATCCTTTTGACTTTGAGAGAGGATCGTTGTAGTCCCAGTAAACTTGCTTAATGGCAATGTTATTATAATTAATGTAATCAAATGTGTACACCATCATAGTGTTTACTTTTGAAGTCACATAGTCAATTTTCCCGGAAATTGTTTCGTGAATTTTGATCTTGCAGCTTCCGAATTAAAATATGAGAATTCATACACCTAAAGTTATCAAGCCGCACTGTAGCTACTAATACCAATGGGAAGGAGTATATAAAATGCAAATATGAATAGGCCAGGGAAAACACTCTGTATGCCTACATATGAAGGCACACATGTGGTTTTTTTTTCAGTTAGTTTTAGTTGGCCACGTTCTGTATCAAAGTTTTATATGGATTTAGCTATACCTAAATCAATCTATTTGCAGTCCAGTCAGTCACCGTTACTAATTCAAAAGGAACCCGTGAATATTACATAAAAATATTGACGATCCAAGATTGTCTGAGAAAAAAAAATAATAATAGGCCTAATGCAAATTAAATACACAAATATAATATGTAAAACAATATATGAACACATATATATATATATATATATATATATATATATATATATATATATATATATATATATATAAATAAATAAATAAATACATAAATAAACGTTTGCATGATTCCGCCTAGAAGGATCATGTAAATGATATTGTGTCCAGACCGGAAGTTATCCTGTGTGTCTCTCTTAAAGGGTGGGTGGTGTAGTGGTCTACAACATGGCGTAATGAGCGGAAGTAAGGTTGGGGTGGTTCACAACAATAACGTCTTGGGCTTTCACAGGGGGCTGCCATGTATGGCTTTTGTGTGCTAATATTTGTGTATAGCCTATACCGGTATGTGTGTGTGTGTGTGTGTGTTTGTGAGGTGTGTGTGTGTATGTGTGTGTGTGTGTGTGTGCGTGTGTATTGTGTGTGTTCGTGTGTGTACTTACGTCCACACACACACACACACACATACACACACACACACACATGTGTGATCAAACATATAAATTCATCTCGTTCAATGTTGTTATAAGAACATAAAAACATAAGAAAAATGGAAATCTGCAGAAGGCCTATTGGCCCATACGAGGCAGACCCCTTCTTCCCTACATCCCTGTTTGTTCGTTTACACCTTTATGACCTACACTACATCTCTTACTATAACCTATACCCCCTACACTAAGTATATCCCCTACACCACATCTATGTTATAGCTACCTAAGAACACCTCTCACTACAGCCTATATCCCCTACATTACATCTAATCTATCTTATAGCTACCTAAGAACATCTCTCACAACAACATATATCCCCTACACTACATCTATCTTATAGCTACCTAAGAACATCTCTCACAACAACATATATCCCCTACACTACATCTATCTTATAGCTACCTAAGAACATCTCTCACACAACATATATCCCCTACACTACATCTATCTTATAGCTACCTAAGAACATCTCTCACAACAACATATATCCCCTACACTACATCTATCTTATAGCTACCTAAGAACATCTCTCACAACAACATATATCCCCTACACTACATCTATCTTATAGCTACCTAAGAACATCTCTCACAACAACATAGATCCCCTACACTACATCTATCTTATAGCTACCTAAGAACATCTCTCACAACAACATATATCCCACTACATCTATCTTATAGCTACCTAAGAACATCTCTCACAACAACATATATCCCCTACACTACATCTATCTTATAGCTACCTAAGAACATCTCTCACAACAACATATATCCCCTACACTACATCTATCTTATAGCTACCTAAGAACATCTCTCACTACATCCTATCTAAGGCAAAATAATCTTGCTTAGTAGGGTAATTATATACCGGGAATCTATTGGACTCCTATCGAAAATGTGTCTACATATTGTAGTAATAAATAAAGGATGTCCCATGAGTTTCTATATATGATTCAAGAAATGGAAGATGATTATTATTTTATGTACTTAAATTTATATATTTTGTTAATTTGTAGTATTAACCCTGGGAGAGGCACTCGCTGCGGGCAGTTCAATGAAATCATCAGTCTTTTGTCTCCCTCACTCACATTAAAAAAAAAAAAAAAAAAAAAAAATTACAGTATATAATTATACTGTATATATATATATATATATATATATATATATATATATATATATATATATATATATATATATATACTGTATATATATACTGTATATATATATATATATATATATATATATATATATATTTATATATACATATATATTGAGAGGAACAACTTGAGATGGTTCGGCCATATGGAACGTATGGAAAGCGAGATATTGACTAATAGAGGGTGTACGAGAGCGAGGTGGAAGGACAGAGAGGGAGAGGTGCACCAAAGGAGAAGTGGAAGAATGGAATAAGGAAGTATGTGAATGAAGGCGGTGCTGGTTGGGAGGAGGGGTCGTCGACTGACTGGGGACAGAGGTGCATGGGGGCGGTTCGTTCGTGGTCACCCCTTCGGGGATCACGGCGTCAGGCAATGGATAGATAGATAGATATATATATATATATATATATATATATATATATTTTTTTTTTTTTTTTTGTAGGTGTAGAGCTTTTCATGGCGAGCGATAGTGAACCTGTGATATAGAAGGAACCAGCCTTCGGCCATGACATTTTAAAACCCTTATTAGATCCTTTCAAATACCGTGCGAGACAGGTAGAAATAAAGCTTCATAGATCAGGAGAGAGAGAGAGAGAGAGAGAGAGAGAGAGAGAGAGAGAGAGAGAGAGAGAGAGAGAGAGAGAGAGAGAGAGAGAGAGATAATGATAAACAACATAATATCCGCGTGTTACCTGGCTACATAACATTAATTACCCAGCCATATAAACACAGGTAACCTTGAGACTGTGTAATACTAAATACCAATACCTGGATGAATGAAGGAATGCATGAAGTATGGAAGGAAGGAAGGAATGAATGAATGAATGAATGAATGCATGAACGAATTAATGCATGAATGAATGCACTAATGAATGAATGAATGAATATATGAATGAATGCATGAATGAATGAATGCACGAATGAATGAATGAATGCATGAATTAATTTATGAATGAGTGAATGAATGCACGAATGAATTAGATAATTAATTAATTAATTAATGCACGAATGCATGAATGAATGAATGAATGCAGATGGAGTCCCACTACATCATTTTCCATCATTATTTTGTCAACAACACTTTTCTGGCAAAACGTCCGTATTCATTAATTTTGCTCTAGTAGTGACCCACCGACTAAATATACATAACCCTAGATGGCTTAATTCATGTAATTTATGTATACATAACCCTAGATGGCTTAATTCATGTAATTTATGTATTGATACTCTACTAGACCAACATTTCAGAAAACATATGAGAGATTAACCCTTTCTGTACCGGTGACGTCCTTTTAGTCATATTCTGGCACCCATCAGATGATTAAAATTCAACTTAAGAAGGACCTCTAGCATTTGAAAGGCAACGGATTATCTTATTTAATCTTTCAAGCTACCTCAGTTCCTTCCTAAGCTGAATACATTCGTCTAATGGTTGCCATAATATGCTGAACATGACGTCACCGGTACTGAATGGGTTAAGTAATCATTATTGGGGTGTTGGGGGTGGGTGGGTGGGGGCGTTGTTCTACTGTATATAAGGCTGGGGAGGAGGATCACATGGAATATTCACCATAGAATACACTTGGTAAGAGTAAGAGTTAATACTGTGCTCTACACTCAAACTCCTTCAGAAATTGCAAATATCTCTTCAGTAGACAAGCACAAGAAGAGAATAGAAACTATGTTGCAGACTCTCTTTCACTTAGAGTATCTCTCCGGAATGTACCGCAAGGTTTATGAGATACTAACTATTCATTATATCTCCATGTATACAACTAATGGCTCTCAACCCTCCCGACATGTGAAAACTGATATGTATTTTATTGCATTTATTTATTACAAATGACTAATATATTATACTCAGATTTGTATTTAAGCTATATTTTTTAATGTTTGTATTTATGATGTATATAATGACTGAAATGGCAATAAACATATTAATCTATATGTTTGCAGGTAGCTCTCCCCCAAGATGCGACACTCGGCAGTTGTATGCCTACTGGCGGTGGTGGTCGGGGTGGTGGTGGCGGACAAACATGCGGTCAGTATTATTGGTTTCACTATAGGCCTAGATTAGCTATCATCTCAGAAAAGAACTAGTTGTATGTATTTAGAGTTTTGTATGTATATTGTGAGGTTGTAAGTATGTGCTAGTTTAAGATTTGTATTGCATTGAGCTCCCACCACAAAGAATTTATCATCATACAGTATATACAAGTAAATTGATAATATACAGTAGTGTATCATATTTTATCTAATCGTATAGGCAGTGTCTTGATGGTGTAATGATTAGAGTGTTTAAAATCTGTGCGTGGTAACCCAGGTTCGAATCCCGGTGGATCACATGCTTTCATTAATTTCATTGGAGGTGTTTAGTGTTGGAGTGAAATTAATAAAAATATATTATGTATTGCTTAGGCCCGGGCAGGTTGAGATCCTTGGTTAGACAGGTGGGTGATCGCAGGTACCCATACATGCATGTATTGTCTTGTTACCTGTATGGTAGTTCCTGTTTAAGGTAAGATATAATTATATTTAATGTTTTTTTCAGGACCCCCTTCTCCCTTATGTGTAGCTCCTTTAGTTTTGAAGTTTTAAGACGTTTGCCCCATTATGTTGGTGATTTTAAGACCTTTCACCCCATCACGTCAACTTTAACACATTTTGTGCCATTTAGGTGTCGATGTTTTCCATACGAGCGATAGCGAGCCTGTAATTAAGGAGGAACCGTACATATAATATACTCCTTGCTATACTTCCAGGACATGTATGGCGATATGGGTGAGGAGAGCTGTGTGTGTGTGTGTGTGTGTGTTTATGTAGGTAAGGTACATATAATATAATCCTTGCTATACTTCCAGGACATGTATGGCGATATGGGTGACGAGAGCTGCGAGGAGGCTCCCTACACCGTTATTAAGACCACAGATGTGAGTACTCACTTCTCTATAGAAATATATGTATTGAGAATAAATAACACTAAGTATAGCGTATATTTTAAAAACATAACAACAAATATTAAGTTGTGCTACGAGCTTGTTGAAATGAAATATTACAGACAGCCTATCCATATATATATATTGACCTATTTTCTGTCTATACTGTATATCTATCTTTTAATTTGTTCAATGTGTATCAAGGAGACAAAAGGCAAACCTGCCTGTAACAAGTCCCCCCCCCCCCCCCTCAAGCTGAAAAAGTGATAGAGATCCAAATTTAATATGTATCTATTACCTACCTATCTACCTATTATGTAGTAACCCATGTATCTAACTAGTACCTATAACCCACCTATCAATAGCATCCAATTACCGTCCCATTAGTCTCACTTCAATCATAGGAAAACTACTAGAGTCAATTATTGCTAGGAAAATGAGAAACCACTTAGAAACATTTAACTTAATCAATTCTTCTCAGCATGGATTCACTCAGGGACGGTCTTGCCTTACTAATTTGCTTAGTTTTTTCTCAGAGGTATATGAAGCAGTAGATAATGACAAGTCATATGATATTATATATTTAGATTTCAGTAAAGCTTTCGACAGAGTCCCTCATGAGAGATTGATGAGAAAGGTTGAGGCATATGGAATAGGTGGGGCGTTGTTAGGATGGATTAGGTCATGGCTAATTGGTAGGAAGCAGAGAGTCAGCATAAATGGTACCAAGTCAGAATGGGGAGCAGTCAAAAGTGGTGTCCCCCAGGGATCGGTATTAGGTCCCCTGTTGTTTCTTATATACATAAATGACCTAGATTTAGGTATAACTAGTAGGATAAGTAAATTCGCAGACGATACTAAAATGGGGAGATCAATTGATTCAGATAGCGATATAGAGTGCCTCCAAAGGGATCTAGATACCTTACATGAATGGTCAGTAAATTGGCAGATGAAATTTAACATTGACAAATGCAAGGTATTAAAGATAGGGAAGATGCAAACAAATGTTAAATATAAACTAGCTAATTTAGAATTAGAAAATTCAGACTGCGAGAAAGATCTAGGTGTGTTTGTTAGCAATGATTTGAAGCCTAGAAAACAGTGTATAAGCGTTCGTAATAAGGCAAACAGGATTCTCGGGTTCATCTCTAGGAGTGTGAGTAACAGAACTGCTGATGTTATCTTAAAACTTTACTTGTCATTAGTGAGACCCCATATGGATTATGCTGTCCAATTTTGGTGTCCTAATTACAGAATGGACATAGATTCATTGGAGAGAGTACTGTGTAGAATGACAAAAATGATCCATAATATTAGAAATCTTTCGTATGAAGAAAGGTTGAAGAAATTAGGTTTACATTCGTTAGAGAGACGCAGAGTTAGAGGGGATATGATAGAGGTGTTCAAGTGGGTTAGTGGGATTAACAAAGGGGACATGGCAAATGTACTAAAGCTCAGTGATAGCGAAAGAACTCGTACCAATGGTTTCAAATTAGATAAATTTCGTTTCAGAAAAGATATAGGCAAGTATTGGTTTGGTAACAGAGTTGTAGACGGGTGGAATGGACTACCAAGTGCTATAGTGGGATCTAAAACTGTAGGGAGCTTTAAGATAAAATTGGATAAGCATATGGACGAGAAGGGTTGGGTGTGAAGGGAGATCAGCCGGGTTGGGCCAATCAGCGCTCTGCAGACCTCCATAATCCTGCGTTAATCTCTAACCGTTTTGGTAAGATGATCCTCAGGGTATTAGAGTGTGAAGCCTATAATTGGGCTTTGTAATGAATTGGGGTTGTGTGGGACAGGGATCTGCCTTGCTTAGGCCAATCGGCTTTCTGCAGACTCCCATTTTCTTATGTTCTTATGTTCTATCCAGACCTACGAAATCTAGAGCTACGGGTCACCCAAGTTCGTGTATATCTTAACCAGTATATTCAGTACCAGTGACATCCTTCACATTCTATTCTGCCAACAATTAGACGATTTTATTTAGCTTAGGAAAGAAAAGACTACAGACTATCTCAATTAAACCCTTTTAGCTACCATACATCCTTCGAAAGCTTCATAAAATCGTCTATACGTATCTGAAATAAAATAAAAACAATATATCACCGTTACTGGAAGGGTTAACTAATTCTAATCTACCTGCCCCCTCCCAGAACTACGAAATCAGGAGCTACGGGTCGCCCAAGTTCGTGTGTTCGTTCATGGTGGCCAACAAGAACGGCGAGAAGAAGAGGAAGAAGAAGATGATGATGATTATGTTCTGGAAGATCTTCGGCTACACCATCGACAAGAACGATAAGGGTCAGTCGGGGGAGTTAACCCTTTTGAGGATCATGACGCTTTTTGGCAGTTTACTCTGGCTATCATTAATAATAATAATAATAAATACTTTATTAGTCATGTATATGACATCAGACGAGTTTACTTAGATTAGAAAGGGTATATACAAGTCAGAGCTTAATAGAGACAGTCTTTACCCTTTTAATTACCACAGATCCTTCCTAAGCTGTATAAAATCATCTAATGATTGTCAAATTAAACTGTCAAACGTGTACTGATTCTCAAAGGGTTAAGATCTATTAAGCGTTAGAACATAGAGTAGATGTCTTTATTGAATACATTTATCTTCGTACTGAGCTCCATTACAGGGAGGGGTCATCCACGATATAAATCATCCTTTTCCTTCTTGCATAATTATAAGGTTATGAAATCTCTTAACCCATTCAGTACCGGTGACGTCCTTCTCATCATATTCTAGACACTATTAGCCGATTTTATTCAGCTTAGGAAGGATATGTGGTAGATCAACGGATTAAATGAGATAGTCTGTAGCCTTTTAACTGTCAGAGGTCCTTCCTAAGCTGACCATAATAATATAATAGGTGCCAGAATATAATGAAAAGGACGTCACCGTAACTGATCCCTCCATGAAGACCACATGTATTATGCTAAGCCAGCCAATCACGTACAGAGCTCCTTGAGATGGAAAGAGTCACGGTCTGGAGCCTCACATTTAGAGCCCCCAGGGAGTGGAATCAGAGATTGAGTGCAGCTACACACCATCTTAGCACATACTCCTGTTAATTAACTGGTTAAAATGTAGTGAAACATTTGACGGTGACTGTACAGTGATCCATACAAGTGGTGAATCGGGCTACGATGTCAATCTTTGCCTTGGCTTAACATACGGGGGTTATGGATTCACTCAACAAAAGTATATGGCATTGTCAATATCTGCGCAGAAGTAGGAAGCTGCGCATCTTCAAGACACTGGTGCTCCCTGTCTTATGATATGGATGTGATACATGGACACTTAACAGTGAGTTGAAGAGACACATCAACTCCTTTGATACTAAATGTCTTCGCAGGATCATGGGCTATCGCTGGCATGACTATCTCTCAAACCAGCGACTACTCCGAGAAACTGATATATCAGTTGTATGGTCCGTGAATGCCAACTTCGGCTATATGGACATGTGGTTCGCCTCCCTGAAACTGAGTCTGCTCACCAGGTGGTCTCTACAGAGGACAACCCTGAGTGTAGGAGGGCTAAGGGAAGACCACGGAACTCATGATAAGGGCAAGAACTTGTATATAGATCTTGGCCGGTAAAGGCAAGTCGACCAATCTTGCGATAGGATACTTGATATAGGCCGGGCAGATGCCTAGAGTCTCGCTCGGGGAAATCCCCTGGAGTGGTGTCGAAGGGGTGAGTGCAGCTAGGCGCTGTCACAGCGTGTTGCAAAGACATGAACCTTGGGCAAGTTTAGTTAATGAGTGACCTGAAGTTAATGGTGTTACACGGTGTACAGTATATATGGCTGTATTGTCTTAGAGTGTACCTAGAGCTTTTCCCTTTCTTCGCTTTTCCCTGACAGGCGTGGAGATTGACATGGGCGCACCAATGACGATGCAGATGCAGGAGATGGAGGACAACCTGTACAAGAAACAGATGTGTTTCTACCTTCCCTCCGAGCACCAGGCCAACCCCCCCATGCCCCTGGATCCGGACGTCTACATCGATGCCAAACAGGACTTCAAGGTGGCCGTCAGGTGAGTGGGAGGAGGAGGATAATGATGAGTTTACTACTACTACTACTACTACTACTTTTTTTTTTCTACTACATTGATTTTTATTTAATATTTTTCATACATTTCATGTTACTACTACTACCATCACCACCTCCACCATCACCACCACCACTACCTTATATTTAATATTGTTCACATACTAAATTTCACAAGCATCAGATACTACTATTCTACACCATGCAACTTCAATCCAGTCTCCTTCCTATGCGACCCTCTGCCACTGCTGCCTCGTAGTCTACTTCTGCCACCGTCACTGGTTGTGGTGCAGACCTTCTTGTTCCCCGCAGGCATAGTAGTGCTGATCTGAGCAATGAGAAAGATAGACGGCATCTCATCCAGGCTACGACGTGGCTCCTAGGCTGTTGCTTCTTCTCTGCGATGATCTCTGCTAGCCTTGAATAGAAGCACTGGGCCCTGGGTCCCATCCCTCCTGATGTGGTGAAGACTAGTGGGGTAAAGCTGCCATGTTCGACTTGTAAGATTCTTTCTCCATATGTCCTGACCTTCTCTCGTTCGTTCCTCTTGTGTGCAGCCTCCAGAGACAGCTCGCTGTAGCTGTGGGCCATTGGGTCAAATACTCTTATGTCAAAGAACGCTCGCTGTGCATTTGTCCAAAAGCCTCTCGCACTAACGTCCAATCTTGCTTCAGTGGATGTGTTGGCCGTCCTGTGCTGCATGGTCTCTCCACCCAAGGGAATGAGTGATGGTTCGCTCACCACATCTCTACACACCTCCCTGAGCATGTTCGCTGTTATATCTCTTACTTCATCGTGCCTGATGCTGATGAATCCTCCTTTCTTACATATCATGGTGTGGTCTGTATCGTTGATGGTTCCACAAACGCATCGATCGGGCAGTCCTTCAATCGGCCAATCATACCTCAGTGCAATAGCATCATTAAATTCTTGTTTGTTGAGATTGAAGCTTTTTGCCTTGATTGGTAGTGTTGTCAGCCAATTTGAAGCGCCCGTTTCTTGTGCTATTTGTAGTTTTCTTGTTTGTCTCGGGTGAAGTTGTCCCATCAATTGTGCCAGGTCATTTTTCTGTGAGTTTTGCCTCTCTGACGTGATGGTCTTTCTGATGTTGTAGATGTCTGCCTGGTCTACTTCACCGTCAGAATCTTGTGCTATGATACGGTCAGTGAGAGATCCTGTTATCTTTACCGAGTTCTGGTATTCCGTTACCGCTGATTATCGATGATTCCCATCCCTCCCAACCTAGGAGGCAGTGCGAGCAGCTCCCTCTCTGTATCATTCGGGGTGTGCGACTTTATCCACGCTGGGATGAGTTTGTCTCTGATGGCATCTTCCAGCGGTTGAAGTAATGCGCTCACATTTGGAACGGTTCTCATCAAGTAGGTCCAGCGATGTTTGACCCCATATGTTAATGCCGAATACGCGGCCTGTGGTTCCGTCTTTGCAATATTGGCCAGTTTCTCAATTTCATTTACCCATTCTCTGACCTTCTCCTCTATGTATTTGTTCTTGAACTCTTCCGTGCCGATCACCGCCCCAAGGTGACGCTGTCCGTCCTTTGTTACTACCACTTCACTACCGCTGAAAGCTTCTACCGCCCTTTCATAATGTTCTGTTTTTACTATTAGTATTGACTTTCTGGCATTTGGATGGTACCCTATTTTTGGTCCTACCTCTGATATTTGTTCCCACCAGTGCTTGAGATTGTTGACTTTTCCCGCTCCAGTGAGATCGTCTGCATAGGCCACCTGCTTTACTTTGCGTCGCCTCATGGCTTGTTAAGGTTAGCAACACTGAGAGACCTAAGGCGTACATTGCCATTGCTACTGGGTCACCTTGTGTGGTTCCTTCCATTGATTTCAGAGGTGTTCCCCTTCGTGTGTTCTGGTTGTTTACTATGAAGAGGTCCGCAGGCTTTTTATAGGTGTTCTCTACGTAGGTGGCAAAACTGGGGCATTTTACTTTGATGTTATGTATTGCCGTCTTTCTGTTGATGGTGTTAAAGGCGTTTGTTGCATCCACTAGCAGCACAGCTTCACAGTCTACTTGCTCATATATTTTTCTTATGGCATGAATTGCTGCCTCTCCCCCTGCTTGGTGGCCGGCACACACTTGGAGATTACCGGCCGCTGACCGCACATCGTCTTTCACCACTTCCATTATGCATTTTCCGATGATTCTTCTCAGCACTTCACCCACTCCTACTGGTCTGCATCCTGGATTCTTGTCTAAAGGTATTAGGCGACAAGCTGTGTAAGCCTCCAAATGTTGACAATTTTGGGTGGTCATCTTTCTTGCAAGAGCTGCCAGAGCCCTACATAAGTCTGTTGCTGCTAGTCCGAAGATTGCTCTACTCAGGATTGTCCTCCAGCCGTTTGCATCCAGCCCTGATGGGCCTGCACTGCCTTGTGTCCCTAGAGCCTTTTTCCAAATCATTTCGCCTGTGATTATTTTGTTCGTATATGACGGTGTTCGGTGGTATATAATCATCCTCTAGCCTCTGACTCTCGTGGACACTAGGTTGTGGATGTTTCTCTTTCAACATTTGGATGGTTTCTCTTGTGATAGGCAGCAACCCACAAGCTTCCTCCTTTGTCAGGGACCTTATTGCAGGCGCCACTTTTCCTTGCCTCATCTGGTCGCCGAATCTCCTGGCCTCGTCTTCATTGTTTTTCTTTTTTTGCCGCCGCCTGCCTAGTCTCCCTTGTAATGCTCTGGCTTCATTGAGTAAGTCATCCATCTTGTTCTCATTCCATAATTTCATTCTTCTTGTTAGCGCAGTCACATTTTCGCCTTGATTAGATTTGTGGTGAGTTTTTTGCAAGAAGAGATGTGGAATGCTGAAAATTATCTTGAGAACATACGGGGCTAAAGATGTGTCATAGACATAGTTATAAATGAGCTTTGCCATATTGTTCAGCATGTTGGTGGTGGCACCACATTTTGGAGGGTTGAAAAAGTTGTGTGCAGACCAATATACTATTTCTGAGTACGTTGCATCGATCCAAATTCTAACTTCCTCTTCCCGTAATCCTTTCCAGAGTATGTTTCCACCTCTGCCTGCTTCATTTGGCCCCCTTGGAGGCCTGCCATCCTCTCTTCCGTCTCGGTTGTCGTCTCCCTCTCTTGTGTCTCTTGTTGGCTCCTCATTACTTTCCGCTTCTTGGGGTTCTTCTATCTCTCTTGGGGCCCTTGAGTCCCTTGCTACTCCCCTTATTGTTTCGGGTTCCCTGCCACCCTGACGGCCTCCCTCATCTGCCTCCCGTCGCTCACTCTGGGAATTTGCTGCCGTCTCTCCACTCGTTCCTGTTCTACCTAAAGGGTTACGACAATTGTCCCCTTTATTACAGTTTGTGCAAATTTTATTTCTCTTCACACAACTGCAATGCTCACAGTTGTGTTCATGTTTGGTACATATGCAGCATTTTTTGTAATTTTTTGACCTTTGTGATGGAGCCTCGTCTAAGCTGTCCTCGTTCTCCATCTTATCCTTATCTCATTATTATATCCACATTTCTGTCCGTTCCTCTACTAAGTCCTTAAATAGTAGGTCTAAGATAACTGTAGGCAGGTACACAGGTCCTAACGAATATTCTAGGAAACTATTAAGCAGTGCCTAACTAAGAAGATGATTTGTGTCCAAAATAAATTACTTAGATAATTATAAGTTTACCTTATCGTCCGTACATAGCCTGTGTAGCAACACTCAAAAATATTTCGGTATGTCTACATATATTGTCGTACTACAGTGTTTATTTCCTATTAGTATGATTGTCATATTTGATTATTCCCCCTGACAGACTGGTGGGATGTATGTGTAAGATTGTTGTGTCTGTATAATTTGTTGTTGCTACGTGACTTACATAAACTAAGTAAACAATTAAAACGATGACACGATAGAGATAAAGAGCGTGATTGAGAGAGTGAGAGTGTAAAAGGGCAGTGATGGAAGGGTCATAGTCAGTAAAGTAAGGGAAGAGAGAGAGAGCGAGAGAGGAGGGGGGGGGGGGATATAGTATTATGATGTTGAAAGTGATAGTTGATCAGACTAGAGAGAGAGAGAGAGAGAGAGAGAGAGAGAGAGAGAGAGAGAGCTACATAGACACACAGACCACACAGACCTCCAGGTCCTTACTAGGCAGTCTGGCCTTACAAACTATATATGTATATATGCATATATATACATATATATATATACATATATATATATATATATATACATATATACATTTTTTTTTTTTTTTTTTTTTCACCCTCTGCAGATAGAGGTCAAGCCTTCCCTTGAAAGCGTTTATTGTGTCGCTCTCCACCACTCTCGCTGGTAGTTTATTCCACTCTGTCGCCACACTGTAGGTGAAGAAACTCTTTGTGACATCTAGGTTTGCCTTTTTGGTTTTTAATTTAATTCCATTTCCGCGAGTTTGATTAGTATTGTTTAATGTGAATAGTGCATTTACATCGACTTTGTCGAAACCTTTTAGTATCTTAAAGCACTCAATAAGCTGACCCCTCAACCTCCTCTTTTTTAATGAGAACAGGTTCAATCGTTTAAGTCTTTCTTCATATGGTTTATTTCTTAATGAGGGTATCATCTTCGTCGCTCTATGCTGTACTGACTCGAGTCTTACAATGTCCTTGATCAGATAAGGTGACCAGAACTGCACACCATATTCAAGGTGGGGCCTCACCATACTTTTGAACAGTGGCACTATTACGTTTTCATGTTTATATGTAAATTTGTTTAATAAAGCCCAATGCTATGTTTGCCTTATTTGCAGCTGCTATACATTGGTCGGAAGTTTTTAGGTTTTCAGATATTAGTACCCCTAGGTCTTTTACTACCGTTGCGGTTTTTATTTGTTTGCCATTCATTTCGTATTTGTATTTCATATTTCTGCTACCAACCTGCAGCACCTGACATTTATCGACATTGAAGGGCATCTGCCATTTTTTCGACCACTCTGATATTTTGTTTAAATCAAATGCAACGCATTTCTATCATCTTCG
>CM064504.1:13453199-13534733 GCA_032716605.1 Paralithodes platypus
ATATATATAGTGTCACTGTCACTTATTCATATTGTTATGAAGGCACTTATATTACTTGTGTGTGTCTCTTTCACTTATACTTAGTTTTATTATTATTATACTGTCACTTTGACTGGCCTAGGCTTATTGAGTGTCATTTTCACTTATTTATTGTTAGAAATATATATTTTAGTGTCACTTTCACTTTTTCATATTGTTATTGAAGGCACTTATTATTACTTATGTGTCCTTTTCACTTATACTTAGTTATATTATTATTCTTAGCCTACATTTGAGTGTCACTTTCACTGTTGTCACTTCCACTTCAAAAGTTTGTTAGAGTGTGGAAGTCGTTGAAGCAGGTGCCAGCACACAGTCCAACTTGACACTCGAGGCATTCCCAAGTGGTTTTTGTGGGTTTGCGGGGTCTGTGAGTTGTGTGGCTGCACACATGGCACCTCTTCTGACTCCTAACATTACTACCTGGTGCTTTGAAAGGAAGGGCGCTGAGCTGGTGCTTCCTGAAGAATTCAGCACACCCCGTTCTGTCAAGGTGGCCTGGTCCTTGTATTGGCCTGCCTGGTGTACCCGCATGTTTAGCCAGGAGCTCAAGTAGCACCTGCTTGTGGAACTTCCCGCAGGGACTTGTACTTCTTGGCTCCTGGAGTCCTCAGACGGTAGATGTTGTAGGCATTGAGGATCGACATATCTACCGTATGCAGGATAAACTTCTTGTACCACCTGCAAGATGTTCGCAGGTTAGTCGATGAAGCCCATCTGCATGTCAGACTTGTCAACGAGGCGCATGTTGATGTTATAATCCAGGACAGCAGCTGGTTTTTGGACGGGGTTCTTGGTTGTTCGGTCCACCTTCCCTGTGGCGACCATCTGGGCCTTGTGGCATGTGATGAGGAGGTTGACCTTGCGCTGGTCATGCCAGTGGATGGAGAGGATGGGGCCACTCTTCTTGTGGAAGATGTCAGCCTTCTTCGTCTTGGTTGGGTAGCCTGGCATGCCCTTCCTTTTGCCCTTGACTGTGCCGACAGTTCCGGTCTTGCGGTCATGGAGGTACTTGGTCAGGAGAGGCGACGTATAATAATTATCTGTGTAGAGGATGTGGTTATTATTGAAGTGCCTGTCCATCATCTTTTTAACTACAGTGCCACCAAAACCAATGAGAGGGTCAGTCACAACTTCTCCAGCCTTGCCGCTGTAGACTATAAAGTCCAGCACATACCCCGTCAAGCAGTCGCAGAGGACGAAGAGCTTGATGCCGAAGCGGTGTCTCTTGGACGGGATATACTGTCGGAAGTGCAGCCTACCACGGAACAGGACCAGAGACTCGTCGAGGCACATCTTCTGGAAAAGAATCAGGTATGTGGAGAACCGATGACGTATCATGTCATACAGCTTCCTGATCTTCCATAATGAGTCGGGAAGGTGGACTGCCATGTTGTTTGTCAGGTGGAGATAGGAGAGGATGTCGAAGTACCTGTCCCTGGACATGTATTTGCCAAATGAGTCGTTATGATGTCGCCAGTGATCCAGTAGTCAGCCAGAACGTGCTTCCTTATATGAGTCATCAGCATTGTGAGTGCCAAGAACACATATAATTCTGCCACAGTGAGAGCTCTCCATGCCACCATCTTGGCACTGGTCTTCCTCCCAAGAAAGTTGGCACAGATAGCATGGTGGTGATTTGTCTCTTTGACGAGGTATTCCATGACTTCATTGTCATAGAAGCCACAGAAAAGTTCACTGGGGGTAGCATCTGGGCCACAGGGATATGCTGGTGACACCCCAGAACCCATCTGTACCTCGTCAAAGGCAGGACAATCTGGCTCAAAATCAGCTCCATCTGTCCACACAAACAGGTCGGATGTTGATGCTCGAGGTCGTGCTGCATCAGGCACACGCCCTGGATGCCCTGGCACACGCCCTTGGCCAGGCAGACGCCCAGGCGGACGCCCTGCATGCCCACGCCCAGGCCCAGGCCCAGGGGCAGCGGCATCGGCAGGCTGACCACGTCCACGACCTCGCCCTCTCCCTCGATTTGTCGGCACATCCTGTTCCTGTTCCTCCTCAGGCGACGTCAGGTCATCTGGGGCAATGTTGGGGTCGTCAGCATCCTCCTCAGGAGACAATTCTGGTGAAGAAGTGACCGGGCGTCGGCGGTGTGGGGCGCGGGAGGCTGCGGGAGCTTCAAGAATGGGAGCCGAGGCCTCGGGAGTTGGGCTCCTTTTGCGGCGAGCCGAGGGCTTTTCAGCAGGAAATAATGCTCTGCGGTGTGTTGAGGCCTGTGGCACATCACCAATACCACTTGACGAGGCCCTTTGGTCATCCTGAACGAGAGATGAAGGCGAGGGCTGTGGGTGACCCACGCGGCGTCCCGGGTCACGGCGTCGGGACAATGGAATGCGGGTGGTGGCTAGGCCAGGGTCGGCGTCATTATCGCTATCTTCAGCTTTCCCTATGCTTTTCTGCGGCTGCCCTGCGTGCTTTTTTAGCTGCACTTTTGATCAATGATTGTTTGTGGAAATATTTGCCCACTTTCAAGGGCGTACGGGCAGGCAAAGGGGAAGGTCCTGGGGTAGGGCTAGGCCTAGGCTGACCTAGCAAAGATGGCGAGGGGGTAGGCCTAGGTTCTAGCACACTGGGAAGCTCAATGGCACCTTCCTGAAACACTTCCACATCAGGATCATCACTACTGTCTTCCCCCCTCAAATAAATCGACATTATCGTCGTCTCCAAAGCCCACGAAATCGTCTTCACTTTCACTTATAAATTGTACCTTGTCCACAAAGCTTTCGCCACTGCTCTCTTCATCACTTTCAAAAAGTTGTCGCTGTATAGCGCTATCACTCAACAAACGCTTAACTTTCTTTTGTTGAGCTCTCTTCTCGGTTGGAACAGGCGTTGAAGTTGCGAGTGGGGTAGCACTGGGGCCCGCGGGAGGTTGCAACGAATCGGACACGTCGGAAAACATTTTTTCAGTATTACTCGCTATGGCGGCCACGTACGAACTGATAACACTAGTAGTTGAGGCTTGGTGGCGCTGCGGTCGCTCCTACCATGCCAAAATTGGCCGCGCAAATTTTGAAGCACACTTTCAAGCACAAAGATTTTAAAATGACACCCGGGTTCCGGCCCTTTTGTTTTGGTGTCATTTTAAAATGACACCCGGGCTGGAAGGGTTAAAAGACGTTCCTGATATTCACTAATATTAGCCTAGGCCAAAAGTCAGTAATTATAGGGAAAAGGCTCGCACCCTTAATTTTCATGTTATTTTCCTCCAGAATTTGAAAAGTGAGTGTTTTCATGGTTTTAGTTAGGCCTAGCCTATTTCCAGTGTGGGATACAAGATGGGTTGAGGGGGGGCTTTGCCTCCCCCCCGGGCCCCCTCCCCTCCCCCCCGGGCCCCCTCCCCTCCCCCCCGGGCCCCCTCCCCTCCCCATGACTTATTGAAATCATCATCTATGTAGCCAGGAAATGCCAGCAGGGGGTAAATATCGATTATACTCCATAATGAACGTTTATAAACTGAGCATGTCTGAAGGAGCTCTGAGAGTGATTGGACTTAGGCTAGCGTTTTTCCCCATTAATATCAAGAAGGGTCAATATGCATTTTAGGTCACATACGTGGTTTTTGTATTAGGCCTAGGCCTATAGTCCTTTTTATCAACAGTTCCTTCATTGATTAGTGTGTTTTAAGGTGTTTTTCCGGCAAGAGTTGTGTTATCGGGCGTATCAACTAGCCTACCTCTGACCGGGTATATCCTAGTGTTTACTATGCCCATTTGAAAGAACATTAGCCTAACCTAACAACCTTACCTAACCTATCCTAGTATTATGGGTGGGGGCTGATGCCCCCACACCCCCGCCCCCACACCCACGCTGTTTGACATCAGCTTACGTGTTTACACAATGTACGCCCGGTAACGCAACTCATTCCGTTTTTCCTTCTGCAAATGCATTTTTACCCATTATTTAGCAATATCAAAACATGCCCCCCGAAAACCATATTTTGTCATTACCCTAACCTAACCCAACCTGGGGGCTGACGCCCCCAGACCCTGCTGGGTTAGCATTGATATACAGTAGGGTCCCGCATAAAACGTGTTCGCATAAAACGAGTCTCGATTAAAACGACCGACCTAAAATATTAATATTTAATTTTCGATAAGAACGAATGTGATCACATAAAACGAGTCCGCCGCCAAAGTGGGGCAAATCCGAGGAGTTTTCATATAGAGCGCCGAAATATCGTACAAAACGTACGAAATATCGTACGCTTTCATATAGAACGCCGAAATATCGTACAAAACTTACGAAATAGCGTACGCTCCTGATGGAAATTTACGCTTCCAGTGAACATTGACGATATTGGACCACCAAAATGCTGTGTTCACATAAAACGAAATCGCATAAAACGCCCTCGTTTATCAAACATATACTCGTTTTATGCGGGACCCTACTGCTATATGACAAAATAGCCTACCGGTACTCAAAATTCGGTGAAAAAGTTAAAAATATGGTAACGTTCAAGACTACATCGGCCTTATTTACCATGTTTTTTGTTTTATTCCTCAAGGAATATAGTGTTTCATAGTTGTTTTGCATGGTTTGAGTGGAGGATTTGCATAAACTTACCCAATAGGCTACCCATTATCTATCAATCTGAAGATACAGCGTCAAATTGTGCCATTTATTGGGTGAATCGCGTTTTTACAGTAGGTAAGGGAAATTGTGGGGTAAATTGGATACACGATGGGTTGAGGGGGGGGGCATTGGCCCCCTCACCCCCTCTTGATTTATTGTCATCCTCATATATGTAGATCTGTAAGCGGGCAAAAACAGGTTGCCGGTATTTCGTTTTTGTGAGTAACGCTCACGCCATTTATTGGGTGAATCACACCCACCGCATCTTTCAAAACAAGAAGGAGTCAAGTCGAAGGATTCATTGTGCGCAATGCTTTGTTTACGGTCGGAACTTATTATTTTGGTGTTATTTTTTGGTGTAATCGGGTTTTTTCAAGCGTCGATAACGAAATTCCTCCATGCGGACTATAATGAGAAAAATATGGCGAGTCTATTGGTCCCTATTTTCCCTAATACATTGTTTCTAATAGGGCAGATGTAGTGTCCTTGATTATCAAAAATATTTGTTCTTAGCTGATCCAAGATGGCCGCCATTTTTTCGGGTAGAATGTAGAGTTCGGGCGTACATACCTCCCGCCTTGTTTACACTACACGGGGCGGCGGCGGCAGACGCTTGCCATCATGTTCCCGTCTATTTTGATTTTTGACTGCCGTTGGATACAATAATATGTCTCCCCTCACCCCCCCATGACATATTGTCATCATCATATACTGTATAATGATGAAAATGACCTAAAACTAAAGAAAAATATGCAAGAATGTTAAGAGCGGGCGTACCACCATCATTGTTTACACTACATGTACTGGCGTCGGACCTTTGCCATCATGTTCCCGTCTATTTTGACTGCATTTGGATACAATAATATGTAGGGGGGGCTTTGCCCCCCCCCCCCCCCCCATGACATATTGTCATCATCATATATATTGCCAGCAGGGGGCAAATTACCGAAAAAAATCGCCATCAAAATAGACGCGCACTTAACTACGGCGATCGACAAATGTAAACATGACGGCGGCGGGGGAGGCGTCGGACCTTTGCAATCATGTTCCCGTCTATTTTGAATGCCATTGGATACAATAATATGTTGAGGGGGGCTTTGCCCACCCTCACCCCACCATGACATATTGTCATCATCATATATATTGCCAGCAGGGGGCAAATAACCGAAAAAAATCGCCGTCAAAATAGACGCGAAGTTAACCGCGGCGACCGCCCTATGTAAACATGATGACCGTACACCCGGTAACTACATCCATCCCGAAAATATTTCTGAGACTACCGGTACCACTAATTTTCCCATGATTTTTCTATATGGTTTTCGGTAGTTTTCATCATTATACAGTACCGGTACAATACTTGAAATTAGTTACAATCCCCGGAAAATGGTTTGGCAAGAATGTTAAGTTCGGGCATACCGCCACCCTTGTTTACACTACGCGAGTGGCGTCGGACCTTTGCCATCATGTTCCCGTCTATTTTGACTGCCTTTGGATACAATAATATGTTGAGGGGGAGCTTTGCCCCCCTCACCCCCCCATGACATATTGTCATTATCATATATATTGCCAGCAGGGGGCAAATTACCGAAAAAAATCGCCGTCAAAATAGACGCGAACTTGACCACGGCGATCGACAAATGTAAACATGACGGCGGCGGGGGAGGCGTCGAACCTTTGCAATCATATTCCCGTCTATTTTGAATGCCATTGGATACAATAATATGTTGAGGGGGGCTTTGCCCCCCCCCTCACCTCCCCATGACATATTGTCATCATCATATACTGTATACTGTATTGCCAGCAGGGGGAAAATAACCGAAAAAAAATTGCCGTCAAAATAGACGCGAAGTTAGTCGCGGCGATCGCCCTATGTAAACATGACTACTGTACGCCCAGAATCTACATCCATCCCAATGTTTTTTCCCTGTTATCCAACGATCTTAAAACACTCATGTAGGCATATGTCAGTTTCAGAGTAAAAAAACAAGAATATTTTGCCTTGGGATACAGGATGGGTTGAGGCCTCCCCCTCCCCCCCCCCCCATGACTTATTGAAATCAGCATCTATTTTGGAATGAGTTGTGTTACCGGGCGTACGTCGTGTAAACACGTAAGTTGATGTCAAACAGCGTGGGTGTGGGGGCGGCAGCCGGCAGCCCCCACCCATAATACTAGGATAGGTTAGGTAAAGTTGTTAGGTTAGGCTAATGTCCTTTCAAAGGGGTATAGTAAACACTAGGATTATTAGGATATACCCGGTCAGAGGTAGGTGTTACGCCCGATAACACAACTCTTGCCTCAATTTTGCCAGTACAGTACTGTATTGGGCTTAATAAGAGTCGTATTCTTAAACAATTCTTTCCCTTCGAAAATGAAAGGAAAGAATTTTCTTTCGATTTGGTATTCTTAAAAAATCCTTCCCTTTCCTTTCCCTTGGGAAGGGAAAATCTTTCCCTTAAACAGGGGAAAATATTGGAATTTGAAGGACTCTTACTAGGCAGGTCTTCAGTTTTCCCTTCGTCATTTTGTTCATAACATTCTTATATAATTGGAGTCAGTGTGACTAAATATTGGAGTTGACCACTATGTAATTTTATTAACATGATATAATGCACGATATTGAAAATGATATTGAAAATAAAGTTATGTTATTAACAGTTTTAGAAGACCACTGATCTCGGCGTGAATTCGCGTGCGGACAATTCGGGCAATTTCGGGCTGCCAGCTGATAGCCTATTCCTCATCTTATACATATTTTGATTATTATTGATTTTCATTGGTTTACTGATGTAGCCCTTTCAAAGCATCAATTTTGTGCACGGTGTGACGATATTTTGGCACGTGTTAATGCAATAAGTGTCAACATTACCAGGTTTTGAGGCTTGCCAGAGATACGCTATCAACAATTCCCAGTAATTCCATACTTTACATAACTAAAAATAGCTAGGCATGTACTGTAATATTAATATAAATTTGTGGGCTAACAGTAATAGCCTAGTGGTCAATCATCTTATATACTAATTTAGCCTACCTTACCAGTACCACATACAGTCTGACCTGCCAATACGCGAGCTTTTAATACGCGATTCACCTTATACGCGAGGAGGGGGTCGAATCATACCCAAAACTTTCAAAACGCGTGATGTACCTTTAAAACGCGAATCCGGGCCCGATATAAGGGCAATTCCGGGGAGTTCAGCTAATACGCGAGGCCCCCCACCATTCCGCGCCAGTTACGTAGGCACGCAGGGCATTGTGGGATACGCCAGTCTACCCTCAGTCCATGCTCGCGCAACAGCTGTCCGACTCGTGTTGGACATTTACTGTTAATTTTAAGGTGAGTTTATTATTATTGTTATATTTTCTTATGATTTGGATGTTTATGTATACATATATGTACCTTTTGTGGCAATTGACGGAGATAAATAGGCCTAAAGTAGACAACTTGGAGTCAGTGCCGCCCATATCGATTTATTCCCATATAATACTCTATTGCTAATACGCGAATTTTCATTCCGCGCCCTCGCGTGTCGCCCATATCCTCGCGTATTGGCAGGCCAGACTGTATTGGGTTGTTGTTGTTGTTCCCTAAGCTGCCTGGCCGAACAGCCCCGAGTCCCTGAGAAAGGCCATGGCCACAATCGGGCTTTCCCACAGAGCTCTCATTGAGTGTAGATTGTGTTGTTGGCATAAGTGATTGTGTGAAATGCAGTCTTCTATGATGTGTTTAATGGTATGGGGTGCTGTGTTACATCCCGGGCAGGCGTTGACAACGGAGTCATCCAGTCTCTTCTGATAGCTCAGGAGAGCTGGATGGTGTCCGCATCTCAGCCTGGCCAGGTGGACTCTGTCCTCGCGAGGAAGGGAGGATTCGGAAGGATGGATTTCGGGAGGTCGTGCATGCAGCTGCGTGTTGTCTGTGAGTGAGTGGATGGATCGGTGAGAGATATGAGTATGGATGTGCTTCTGGAAGTTGGTTCGGGGTGGGCAGGGAGGGAGAGAGGACAATAATTGTGTGTGATACCGTGTGCTGGGTGTTGTTTTGATATTTCTTGGTGTCCTGTGGGTGTGTTGCCATGTAGTTTAGTGGGTGGTCTTGGTTCGTGGAGGCTGCTGCCAGGAATTGAGTGCCTCTCATGTCCAGATGGTCTTTGACTTTGAGGATTTTGGTTTCTTGATGTAGGTGATCTGTGGGTGCAGTAGCAGTGCAGCCTGTAATGATCTTCAGGGCTTTGTTTTGAATAGTCTGTAAGGTCTTATGATGTGTTTCAGCTAGGTTAGAAGCCCAGGCTGGGCTTGTGTATTCCATCACTGATCTTATGTATTGTTTATATACTGTGGTGGTAGTTTCTTTGTTGTGTCCAAATTTTGTGTGAGCAAGTGACCTGAGGGCATTAAGTCTGGGTGTCAGTTTCTTTTTAATGTTTGTGGTGTGCTGTTTGAATGTCATATGAGTATCATATGTTACTCCTAGGATTTTGGGTGTGTGTGTATGTGTTAGGGGTGTGTTGTTTATGGTGAGTTGAGGGATGTATTCGTGTTCTCCTGTCCAACTTGTGAGCAGGGGTGCGGTGGATTTGGCTGGGGCTAGATTAAGTCTGTTTGTAGTGCACCAGCCATGTAGTGTGTTGAGATAGGGTTGAAGGAGATCTGTTGCTCTTTTTGGGTCATGGTGTGTGCATGCGAGTGTTATGTCATCTGCATAGGAGGCTAAGTTTATTTGGGGCGTATTGGGTGTAGTTATATCGTGCATGTACAGATTGAAGAGTGCGGGCGATAGGACGGATCCTTGTGGGACTCCGTTTGGAAAGTTTCTGATTTTAGATGACTGACCGGCAAAAGATACGTGTGCACATCTGCCTGCTAGGAAGTTGGCCAGCCACCTTTTTGTGTTGTTGTGCATGTTTGTGTTGTAGATTTTGTTTGTTAGGTTGTGGCGGGGGATGGCATCGAAGGCTTTACTAATATCGAGTGTGGCTAATAGTGATCTGTGTGGTGGTCTAGCTGAGTTGATGCCGTCGATAGCTCTTTGTGTAAGGTCTGTGAGAAGAGTGTTTGTGGAGTGCAGTGGCCTAAAGCCATGTTGTGTTGGAGCTAGGGGTAGGTCAGTGTAATTAGTTGTAATACTAGGCATTCCATGACTTTGGAGGGGGAGCAAAGGAGTGTGATGGGGCGGTGCGAGGAGGGTAGCGTGGGGTCTTTGTTGGGTTTGGGGAATGTGATGATGATACCATGCTTCCAAATGTCTGGTATTGTGTTGTGTGAATAGCTGTAGTTTGATATGTTAGTGAGTGCTTGTATGCCTTGTGGTCCCAGGTGTCTGAGGTGTATGTTGCTTATGTTGTCTAGGCCACAGGCGGGTGAGTGCTTGAGATTGTTGATGATATGCTTTGTCTGGTGATTGGTGAAGGGTGTATAGTCAGGGTCTGTGGGGAATTGTCTCTTACGTCGGATGACACGTCGGTCGTCTTTGTGAGGTTTTAGGTGGCTGACATGTGAGAAGTGATTGAAGAGAGTGTTTGCTTGTTGTTTACATGAAGGAGTAGAGTCTGTTGTTGTGATTGCAGCATGTGATTGTGTTGTGTTGCTGTTGGAAAGTGTGATGCTGTTTAG
Source organism: Paralithodes platypus (assembly GCA_032716605.1). Taxonomy (NCBI): domain Eukaryota; kingdom Metazoa; phylum Arthropoda; class Malacostraca; order Decapoda; family Lithodidae; genus Paralithodes; species Paralithodes platypus. Next base: position 13,463,451 of record CM064504.1, read on the forward strand.
TGTTTTGTAGAGTTTTTTGGGGTTTGTTTTGTGATCAAGTGTTTGTAGGAAGTTATTCCAATTTAGTTTTTGTTGTTCTTGTATTTTGTTGTTAGTTTGGGTGTTGAGTGCTTGAATTTGTTGTGTGATGTCTTGTGTGTGGGGTGCTGGGGAGTGTTTCAGTATGTCGCGTTGTCTGATGAGGTTTTGAATTTCTGGTGTGAAGTTGGGGTTGTGTCTTTTTCTGTTACCTCTTGGAATGTGTTTCTTGTCGGTGTTTTGGATAGTTTTATTGAGTATGTGTACAGCATTGTTGATTTTAGTGATGGGTGTACTGTTTAGAGTTGTGAAGTGTTGTTCTGTCTCATTTGTGAATGCTTCCCAGTTAGCTCTTTTATAATTGGTGTATGTGTGTTTGTGGCTAGCTGGGGTGAGTCTGGTTTTGGTGGTGATAATGATCGGGAGGTGGTCAGAGCCTTAGGTTCTGACCACCCTCCAGGATGTTGTAGGGGTGAGTTCTGGGGAGCAAAAGGTGATGTCTGGAGATGATGGGTTATAGAGGGCTTGGTGAGGAATATGGGTATGTTGATGGATGTCGTTAAGGATGATGAGGTTATCGGTTTGGTTTTGTAGTACCAGCCCTCTGTCTGTGTCGGGGTTGTCGACAAACCAGGCCGACGTCTTGGCGTTGAAGTCACCACCCACGATGATGTGTGGGGTGTTTGTGATGTGTTGTAAGTGTGGTCTGTATTAATTTGGTACTGTAGGGGATGTTTGGGGAGGGATGTATGTGTTTATGATGGTTATGTTGGAGTTGTTGCCAGTGCGTATTTTAATTGGCTGTATTTCTGTTGTGTTATCATTTGGGGGGAGGAGGGATTTGGTTTGTACACTGGTTACTATGTATGATATTTCTTTGTGTACCAGGGTGATGAGTCCACCGCCCCCGCCGACAGCCCGGTCTTGTCTGATGGTGGTGAAATTATGAAATGTGGGTGTTTTTTGTGTTGTGCGGAGTTTTGTTTCTTGTAAGATGGCAATGTGTATGTTGTGTTGTTTGATGAAGTGTGAGAGTTCGTGTTTCTTTGTGTTGATGCCATCTATGTTCAGTTGAAGAATGTTAATGTTATGTGCACGATGTATGTTGGGTGCTGCTGCACGAGGATGGGGCGGGGGGGGGGGGGGGGGGGGGGGGGGGGGGGGGGGGGGGGGGTGGGGAGGGGGGGGGTGGGGGTGGGGATTGGGGAGCAGGAGATGGGGGTTGGAATGGATTAGGATGAGGTGTGGTGTGTTGAGTTGAGGATGTGGATGGTATGGGAAGGTTAGGTGGGTTAAGGAGGAGAGGTGGATGGGTTTTAGGGGGGGGAGTGGATGATGTGGGAAGGTTAGGTGGGTTGGGGAGGAGAGGTGGACGGGTTTTAGGTGAGGGATTTGACTGGGAGAGGGAGGGGCATGAGGAACAGGTCCAGGTGTTTGTGTAGTGTTTCTTGGAGGCAAGTGTTGTGCAGGTGAAGTGGGTACAGTTCCCGCATGAATTGCAGATAACTGAACCCTTGGTATGGCGACTCGAAGTGATGGGTTTTGAGCAAGTTGGACATATGTATGTGTACGTGGGTCCTGGGTTGCTCTCAATGTCTCCGGCTAGAAGAAGTCTTCGAGAAATGACAGCCGGAGAGTCATTTCTCGGTGTAGGAAAAACTGTGTGATGTGTGTGTGGTGTGAGAGGTGTGGAAATTCCCGGCGCGACCGAAGCCGCTCCAAGGACCCGTGCCCCCAGGGAGGGGGCAGGGGATGGTTGTGACGGTTTGGCTCCCGAAACTGCTCCCCGTGGCCGGCATCCGGTTTTCCTCCTCTGGTCGTTGATTTTGTCTTCGGCCGTGGAGGGTCGGCAGCCATCCGCGGTTGGCAGCCTCGGGAGGTGGCCCCACGGCGTAGACGCCGCCACATCAGGACCTACATACCAGTACCACATATTGGGTTAGGCTAGGCGGCTAGGCCTAGCCTACAGCCTACAGTAGGCTACATCATCATGTAAGCTAGCCTAGCCCAGGCTAATCTATTTTTCTTATGAATTTCATGACCCATACAGGATTGTAGGCCTAATTTTTTGTTTTCTTAAGTTACATTCCCACTGAATAAACTAACCTAGGCTAGTCTCTGTCCCTCTAGGCTAGCCCATCATAATGTTCAAGCCAACATTTGTTAGATTTTGTCAGAATTGGCTCACCTCAGATAGGCTATCTGGATTTTAAAATGTTTGTGAATTTATTAGGCCTATGGGAAGGATGTAGTATTTGGACATACAGTACTACATGGCGCCTGCCTTGGTTTACACTACGCGGAACGGCGGTAGCAGCGAACGCTCGCGATCATGTTCCAGTCTATTTTGACTGCCGCAGGATTCAACAATAGACGGGGTCCTCACCCCCTCCATTACATGTTGTTATCATCATATATTATATTGCCAGCAGGGGGAAAATAACCGTTAAAATAGACGGGAACGTAACCACGAGCGCACTACCTATGTAAATATGACGACCGTACACCTGGATACATCCTTCACGGTTCACGACTTTTGACTGCTTTTTTTAAGTAATTTGCCCCCTGCTGGCAAAATGCCTATATATGATGATGACAATAAGTCATGGGGGAGTGAGGGGGCCCCTCAACCTAATGTTGTATCCCACGGCAGTCAATATAGACGGAAACGTGATCGCGAGCGTGCGAGTAGTGTAAACAAGGCAGGCGATAAGCTCGAAATTCCTCGAATACTACATCCTTACCTTTATTACTTTATGTTATAGAAAGTCCGAGTTACCTTTTCACTATAATATTTTCCCTGATTTTCATAGCCTTGTACACTATCAGGGAGCGTGTTTTTAGATTATTCGGTAGCTACCGGGTATCTTAACTACAGTTCAAGGAGACTACAGCAGCAGTTTGCACGCTCTCTGCATTTATTTTTAATTTGACGGTGTTCAAAACCCCCCCCCCCCTGGACATAATTGTCATTATCATATTCATATATAATGCCAGCAGGAGGCAAATAACCACTCGCCGAGGGATGATTTCAGAAAAAAGTGGCAAAATCTGACGCATAAAGCGTGCTAATATTGCCGCAGTGTCTGCTTGAATATTGTCATCATATTAGCCTAACCCTCCGGGCCCGGGCTGTATCTCCAAAGGACAGTGTGGGCTACCCGGGCGATCTGGCCAAAAAACGTCTAGGCCTAGGCTACCGTATTTTTGTTTAGTTTAACTGCTAGAAATTTCTCACGCATCTATAAACGTAGTGCGCTTTCCAATCTGTAGACTGGCGTTAAGTAGAGCTCTCTAAGTCAACTGGTTCACTTGTGAAGACGATTTCCGTGGAGCGAATTTTGCCGTGATGTTGACAATATCAGAGCTTTTCAGACACTAATTTCATCTGACATCACAACAATAACATTGATCCGACGTCTCCTTATTGTTTTCGGAGGTGCGGTGACGCAACGATCGGCTTTGTTTACATGCGTCGGACGCATGGCGTTCAGACCAAGCTGAATAGGCTTGAAAGTTTACTGCCTAGTAACAGGACATCCGGGCTCCTGCGCTTATTTCGTGGTGTCCTTTCACACGGACACCCGGGCAGGAAGGGTTAATCAAAACAAAATCCCTTGAAAAACATATTTGTAAACACTAGCCTATTCAATACTATTGGTTGTGAGTACAATTATAGGCTACCCTAATTTTTCATTACAGTACCGGTATATCCTAGCCTAATCTCTCTACTTTCTTTAAATATCCAAACAATATAATTTAACCTGAGAACCTAAGATAGGCCTAGGCTGAGAACCTAAGATAGGCCTAGGCTATGCTAATATACAGCGTTTGATTATGCCGAGTGTATAGGCTAACTTACTAACATTGGTAGTAGCTAAAAGTCTGGTAGGCTAAAGAAAATTTATAAGATTAGAGCCCAAAATTGCTAATGAAAAAATGTGGCTACTTATTTTGGGCTGTATACAGTATGGTATGAGATTTTGTTGAAAACTTGGGATTGTTCTTGATCCCTGGCAAGCCTCAAAACCTGAATTTTCAAACTTATTACATTAACATGTGTCAAAATGTAGTCACACTGTGCACAATATTAATGCATTGAAAGGACTGAATCAGCAAAGCAATAATAGTCAAATACTGTATAGCCTACTCAATGTTTGTAAGGAAAACCCCACTAGTCACTAGAGTCCCCGCACACTGTTTCAAATAAAATTTGTGGATTTTCTGTCTGAATTTACTTTACATCCTTAGTATTCTCTAGTCTTGAAGGTTAGGAATAATTATGGTATTATTACATACAGTACATACAGTGTTGGAACATCAGTGCTTCCAGCAGCTGTGGTGGGTGGATCGGTATCAGTCATTATTATGATCAGTATGGCAGTGGTGGACAAGTCCCCGTCAGTTTTTAGTGTGTACGGGTCAGCGAAAGAACGTGACACCGGATCTAATTGCACATTATATTGGGCTGCACAAGGAAGGCCAGTTAGTGAAACAAATAGTGCAAGCCACTGGTGTATGTGAGTAATCGGTAAGAAATTGGGCGAGGCCTTACAAAGATATTTGCCTAACTACATGATAACCTAGCCTTTGCCAAACTGTATGATAGCCTAGCCTTTGAGGGGAGAGTAAAGAACATAAGAATATTACCCAATCTTCAAAACTATACTAATGGATAGCTAATATGATGAATAACCTACTCATTGATGCCTAAATCATAACTATTGGTGATTCATCTTTTATTCAGATTACCCAAGAACAAAAATCAATTTAAAAATTGGAAGAATCTTATTTAAAGGTTCAGTATTATCCAAGCAACCTTCCGTGTCGATTTGCATGCTCTGGGCCATGACCGTTAAGTTCACTTCTATTATGTCCGCTTCTTAGGTTGAGGGGGGCCTCACCTTCCCAGGAATTATTGTCATCAATATACAGTATATATTGTTTGCAGAAGGGCAAATAACAAATAATGGTAAGGGTTGTGTTAGCGGGCGGGCGTACTGTCCACTTTGTTTACAGTCGCACGCTCGCAGTTACATTCGCGTCTAATTTCATTGCTGTTATTTGCCCCTGCTGGTAATATGTATGATAATGACAACAAGTCATGGGGATGATGGGGGGTGAGCCCCCCTCAAACCATTATTGTATCCCACGGCAAAACAATTTACCCAACACCTGGCCGTGGGATACAATAATGGTTTGAGGGGTGCTATGTCCCCTCACTCCCCATGACATTTTCATCATCATATACTGTATATTACCAGGGGCAAATAACAGCAGTCAAATTAGACGTGAATGTAACTGCGAGTGTGCTAATATGGAAACAAAGCAGGCGGTACGCCCGCTAACACAACCCTTACCAAAACAGGGAAGGATGTCATGTTGTGCGCTCGCACTTACGTTCCCATCCATTTCGACACTATATTTTCTGCTATTTGCCCCCTGTCATTACTGCATGAATACTAGGTTAGGTTAGGTTGTTTGGTTAGGGTAATGTATTTTTATATCCAAAGGCATCCGCATAGTGTAAACAAGGTGGGCGGTACTGCCGGTACACCTGGTAACTACATTCTTGCCCCAAAATAATGTATAAAAATAAAAAACGGTCAAATTAGATAATTAATAAATAAATATCGGTAGCCTAAATATAAACATTGAAAAAAACTAGTTTCAATAGCACAGTAAATCTACTATGGGCCATAAATTGCAATTTTTACCAAATTGGGCCAGATCAAAATTTAATATAGCCTAGCTTTTATTTTTTGTTCGCTGAATAGAAAACAAATCTAGCCTAGGCCTATATAATATATAGGCTAGGCCTACAGAAGTTCAAGTTAGTATTTGAACTCAGCACACCAGAATATGTCAGGCTCTAATGTGTATTGAACTTTGAAGGTAAATACTTCTCAATAGTGGGTTATTGTAGATTCCTATAGCCTAGTTGTTAAGTTTTGGTCAGAAATGGAAAACTTGACCTTGTAATTGAAAAGTTCTCATGCTTGATATACGGTACACTAATTTGCACTACATTCGGCTAATCTAATTTATCTCCATCCCTGTTTCTTATCATATCAGTTTATATGTAATTATATTCTTGGATAATAGCCTATAGGCTAGGTCTAAATACAGTACTACAACAAAATATGGCTTGGTGTACATGCGCGATTTAGAGCTAGGATCCTGTATTTATTAATATCATGTTGACAATTCATTCTTGTGTTTGTGCAAGTCAACATAATATGCTTTGAAGACAATATTTGTGGTCTAAATCATGTTTTGGGCAACAATAATGCAAGTCAACCCTTGGAAACGTTTGTTTGACAAGGTTTGTTTACTACTTCAGGCATACCAACTGGTGCGCGCAGTAATCATGGTATGGCTGATGGGAGGGGGCAAACGAGTGATGGGGTAGGGGAGAACAGAGTGACAAGCAAATTTTCCTATAGAACAAGCTACTCCCACTGGATATTAAATTACACACACCTACAATATCACTGTATGCTACATTTAACAAATTTAACAGTCTGCTCTCCCCTACCCTGTCACTTGTCTGCCCCCTCCCACCAGCCAGTGGCTGGTGGGAGGGGGCAAACGAGTGATGGGGTAGGGGAGAACAGAGTGACAAGCATATTTTCCTATAGAACAAGCTACTCCCACAGGATTTTAAATTACACACACCTACAATATCACTGTATGCTACATTTAACAAATTTAATAGTCTGCTCTCCCCTACCCTGTCACTTGTTTGCTCCCTCCCACCAGCCACACCATGATTGCTGCCTCTTCACCCTCCCAATTCCCCCCTATGTGGGGGACATACCTCCCCTCATCACCCACCCACCCACATCCCTCCCACCTCCTGCCAGTGTTACCAAATCCGCAGAGCCCCTCACCACATAGCAGGTGGACGAGGTGTTGCTGTTTCATCTGTCCGGGACTGTACCTAACAACCTTGGGAAAATTAGTGGTAATTTCGGTAATATTTTGCGTCGATCGCTCGCGGTTAACACTTACGATGTGGGCATATTCCCGCTATATTAGGGCTCGTTCAGGCACTCCTGAATGATTAATCAAATGTATGAATTAAATTAATTTATTCAGCCAAAAACTTGACGAAAACAGCTTCAAAATGACACCAGAACGAGCTGGTGCTACCATAGACATTGGCAAATATCGCTAATAATGAGCAACGTCACACTACATTTGCCTTTGGCAGCACTGCATATGTCTAGCGAGACATGGCTGAACCTCCTCAGTGCCCCGGCCGCCTGGCTGGAGAGCAGACGGGGGCCTACCGCGCTCCCGCTCACTACCACTTGTCTCCACAGGCTTTAAGAGGCTTTAACCCCTGTCAAACGGGGATGTTTGTAACTTCTACTACCTGCCTGGCGGGTATATTTACCCTAAACGAGCTTCATTCCATGCTCCTTTTCATGCATAAACAAGAGCCACAGCGTAATACAATTATGTATCCGTGAAAGGGCGATAATAGAGCTTTCCAATGACACCTGAATCATCCTTGTACAACCACAGGTTCTCTTTCAACAATTGCGCAACACGAGGGCAAAAACCCTAAAATACGGTAAATTCCCGAGTGTTTTCCTTGTCTCGAGAGGCCAGGGGTGTGGAATGTTGTGGTGGGGAGCTCCGTCACCTCACTCGGTCCATGCTGAGCGGTCAGAGCCCGCCTATCGTCCTCCCAACGCGTGGATTCTCTCTTAGAGCCGATAATGTGCTCAACATCACTTCCGACATATGTCGGGCCCCGCAGGGATGGCCATGGTTATCTCACCCGACATATGTCGGGCCCCACGGCTGGAGTGTTAAGAGCCTATAATTTGCTATAAATTGCCTTGGCATTCCAGAATGGGAGGTTTGACGTACCTCCCAACCTACCAAATAGGAAAACCTACTATTTGGTAGTAGTCTTGGAAAATCCAACGTCAAGGCTATTAACCTAATTGCAATGACGACTTGTCTATTTTGACTGCTATGTCGTCATTCCAACCGCGGTTAAAAAGAAAACGTCTAGAGTCTACTCCTTATCTTGCTCTAGGAGACGTTGTACATTAACCAAAACTACCACCGAAGGTGAAAAAAGTATAGAAGAGAAGAAAAAGGGGTTTACCTTAGTTACCGCTCAAGGCCCATCCCGTGTTCCGTCATGCGCCGATCCCTGTCGAACGTGCGCATGAGCGACCCTCTCTTGTTATCACATCTCACGTCAGCAGAAGAACGCGGATGGGCAGGGGTCCGGCGTGAGGGAGGGTATTATGTACGTTGGATTTTCCAAGACTACTACCAAATAGTAGGTTTTCCTATTTGGTAGCTTGGGAGGTACGTCAAACCTCCCAATTTGTTAGTAGTCTTGGCAAATCCAACGTCAAGGCTGCATAACAAATAGGAGGAGGACATCCAAGCCCAACATACCAAAAAAAAACAATGCATAAGACAAAATTATGAATGACAAAGAAACACAATTTAAACAAGAGAGTTTAATAAAAGAGTGAAAAACTGAGGAGTAGCTAAAAAGAGCAGTTTTAACACGTGCCCGTCATTCATAGTAATGCAAAATCATAGACTTGTCTTAAACCAAAAAGTACCGTACACAAAAACCCTTTTCTTCCAAAACGAACAAAAACATGGATCACATAAACAAAACACAATTTTCAATGAGGCAAAAACACTTATGTACTGTATACATATAACATAATCCCAAACTTGCAATCCAGTGTTGCAAACCCGTACTTCCCTCCCCCCCTTTTCTAAAGAAAACAAAGTAAAAGAAAGAGTGACTAGGGGGGAAGACCAGGCAACTTCGCGAGAGCCCTAGGAAACACGACTCCCGAGAGCTATCACAGGCCGAGGGGGTCTAACAATGGACATGGAGAGGTAGGAGGAGACGAAGGTATGGACAGAAGACCACAAACCCGCCGAGGCGACGTCAGGCAACGAACGAGTCTGCAGGAACCGTAAGGAGGCAGCAAAGGATCGCACATCGTGCGCAGAACCCTGACAAGCAGGGTTACTGGCACGAATGACCCGACAAATGTGGCGTCCTATCTGTACCTTCGAGAGCCTCCTACCAGTCCGAGGAGACACCCACACAGCAGTACCCGAAGTCGGAGCCACAGACTCAACATAGGAGTGCAAGGCCTGCACCGGGCACAACACATGGTGAGTATGCCCACGCTTTAAAGCCTGGATGGTGAAAGGCTTGAAAACGTGGGTCTCTCTCTCATTCTTGGCAACAAAATGAGGGGAGGGGGCTAACGTGACGACATTCAAGGACGGGGAGAAGCACATGCATTCCTGGGACCGCGACATGGCAGCGAGTTCAGACACCCTATCCCCAGTGGCCAGAGCGACAAGGAAGAGTGTACGCTCCAGCAACCGAACCGGTGTAGTATCCCGTGTATATGTGTGTGAAGCCAGAAGGTCCAGAGCACGCCCCAGATCCCACTGAGGAGGGATCTGGCGCGGAGGCGGTCGCTCCCTGAAGGCAGCCTTCATGAAGGAATCCAGCTCCTTCGGAGGAACGACCAGCCCAGTGACGGACTCAAAGACCTCCCGGATGGCAGACAAGTGGTTACGTATAGTGTTGACTTGAAAGCGACGTGTACGGAAGAGGTGAAACAAGTAGTGTAGGACGAGGGAAGGAGAGCTAACAGTCTGGCGAGTGTCCTGTATCCACCTAGTAAAAGACCTCCAGTGGGACTCGTAAGTCCCCCAAGTCGAAGACGTCCATGAACGCTTCAGGAAGTCAGTCAGGTCCCGTCCGTGGACTGGGAGCCACCGTGCCTCACGAACATCCACGATGCGAAGGCCAACGAGGTCCGCAGGTCGCCAACCTGGCTCAAGTGGAAGTTTGAGAGAGGGAGAGGGACCGGACTCGGGCACCACCGCTTCAACTGGGAGTACCAAGCCTGGGCTGGCCACAGAGGCGCTATTAGCCAGACTCTGCCGCGGTACAGCCGCAGCCGCGCGAGGACTTTGCACATCAACAGTGCGTCTGGTGGCGGAAATATGTATATCGACTGCCACCTGTTCCAGTCTTCCATGAAAGCGTCCGGACCCCCCTCCGGAGTGCGAGTCCGGAGGGATAGGTACTGAGGCAACTTGCGCGTCTCCTTCGATGCAAACAAGTCGACCTCCGGAACACCCCAGGAAGCTGCGAGGTCGTCGAATACAGTCTGTTTCATCGCCCATTCTACAAGAACGCCCTGTCCTCGCGACAGGGCGTCCGCCCACAGGTTGGCAGTCCCGGGCAGGTAGGAGGCGTGCAGGGAGATGTTGTGTCGGTTCGCGAGGAAGAACAACTTCTCTGAGATCCCCAACAGAGTCAAAGACCTGGAGGACCCCTGCTTTTGGATACAGTGGACAGCTGTCTGATTGTCCATCCTGAAGGCCACCGACTTTCCCCGAAGGGCCAGCGCGTGGTCCCTCAGGAAGAACAAGGGAACCAACAGTTCGAGGGCATTGATGTGTAGGTGTGTGTGTCCCACCCATCTGCCGTGATGTTGATGTCCCAGGTTGGATTGGTAACCCCACCCTACCTCGCTCGACGCATCTGTATCTACCCAGATCGTCGGCGGGGGGGCGGTCCAGGGCACAGCCGCAGAGAGCGTGCCCCGAGCAACCCAGTGTCCTAAGTGTCTGTGAATGGTACGCGGGATCGGCATGAGCCGATCCATAGGGGCCAACGGAAACACCTTGTTGCCCATGAGTATTAGGCGGCGCAGCCTGAGCCTCCCTAAGGGAATGGTCAGAGCGGCCCAATTCAGCGAACCCACTAACGAGTCCCAGATCCTCCTCGTGAGGGAGACCGAGTGCAACACGGCGAAGACCTTCCTGCGAAGTTTCACCGCGTTTGGCTGACTCTGGGTCACTGTAGCGTTGGTCAGATCCCATTCGAGACCTACCCACGTCACGACACGCGACGGGGTCAGGCGTGACTTGGGAATATTGATTTTGAACCCTAACTGTGTGATGTGTTGAACTACTGTGAGGGTGTCGTGGACGCACTGTTCTAGGGTGTCTGAAACTATCAACCAGTCGTCCAAGTAAAACAGGATCTGGAGGCCGCCCCTGAGGAGAGGATCCAGAGCCTGCTTTACCAGTTTCGAGAAGATCCGCGGCGCGATGTTGAGACCGAAGGGAAGTCTGTCGAACATGAACACACGATCGGAAGTCTGAACGGCCAAGAATCGCTGGAAACGAGGATGGATAGGAACGTGCCAATACGCATCCTTGAGGTCCAGCGACACTACCCACGACAGAGGTCGCAGGGCCAGTCGTACCTGGTGCACCGTCAGCATCCGAAACCGTGTGTTCACGATGTGCCCGTTGAGGGCCGACAGATCCACCACCGGTCGCATCGCGTCGCAGTCCTTCTTCGGTACCAGAAAAACACGGGAGAGGAAAACCGGGTGACCGGCTTTCACCTCCTTGACGATTCCCTGCCCGTGCATGGACGTAATCACGTCGGCCACCTCCGAAGAGACAGGCCGGCTTCGTTGACAAGAGCTGAGTGGGGGTCTGGACTTCCATCTCCAGGTTAGACCCCTCCGTGCAATCTTCCGCCCCCACGTCCCTCGTGGCCACCGAAGGGCGCAAGGGAGAAAATAACCTGTGGGAGCCCCCGAGATGAGGTGAGCGACCCTTTCTGCGAGGCGAGAAGGAGAACAAGGAGGAGACCGACCTGGAGAACCTACACATTTTTTGACGTGGAGGGTCCCCCGGGACGGTCCCTACGGTCATAAGAGCCACGTTGACCACCCCTACCCCCCCCACCTCGCCGAAAAGGGCGGGTCACCCCATCCCCTGTCCGTCGTGCGTCGGACCCCGTCGAAGTGCGGCCGGAAGTGGAAGGCTGGCCAGCCCCTTCTCGGCGGGGATGAAAGGGAGCAGGAGCAGAAGTGCGAGGCGGAACCGACGCTCTGGCCGGCAACTTCCCTTTCCTGCGCCCTTTCTTGGCGGCAGCAGTGGCGGCAGCACCCCGAAGGGGACCGGCAGAAGGACGGGACTGCGAAGACCCAGGTCGCGACACAGCGCGTCTTTGCGTGTCGTAAGCAGGGTCCGCTGACAGAGAAGCGTAGCGTTCCCAAGCATCCTGCGCAAAAAGCCCCGATGTATATAGCTCAGAGTATAACAGACCCTGACGAATATCCAAAGGGGCCTTCCGGCAGAACGAGGACCTTACCGTCTGGCGTTGTCGAGTTGCCTCGCACAAAACCGCCTTCAGCTCGGGAACCAAAGACACCGCGAGCTGAAGGTGGATCCGCCGAACGTGGTCCAAGCCCTCGCGAAGATCGCCAGGTGCAGTCGCCTCGATAAGTCGCAGGTGGTGAACAGACGTCTGGAGGGAACCTAGAAGACAAGACAATAAGTTCGCCACCCTCTGCCGCAAGGTAAAATCCCTGTCGACAGAGGACTTATCTGGGTGGGAGAAGAACGGGTTAGCAATAGCACAAATTTCAAGTTTGGGAGCGCTAATCCAGGACCAGAACTTGCCATCCAATCCGCCGACAGATACCAGAGGAGGCAAAAGCAGTGACGACTCTGGGGGAGGGACTGAAATAGATCTGTCGACGGAACGGTTGGCAAAGTCTAAGGCCTCAGCAAACCAGGCCTCCAATGGGAGAGGGTTATCGAGCACGACGGCTAAGCCAGGCTTACCGTCGTCGCACAAACCCGTCCCATAGGAGGACAGTCCCGTTAACACAGCCAGGGACTGAACATCCTGAAGGATGTCCTGGCGGCTGAAGTCTGACCAGAGCTTAGTTCGAGGAGCAGACGGGGGCTTGGGCTTCACCGAAAAGTACTGAAGGTCAGTCCTTGTCGGGTACGCCCGCACCTCCACGTCGGCCACCTGACCATCCACCCTGATCGCCCTGAACTGCATTTTATCATTGTTTTGGCCCGACCAGTCCAAAGGTAGGGCCCTCTCACCTGACGGGAAGTCGGTAGCACACTCCGGGTGGGAGGCCTGCACCCCCTTCCAAACAGCCAAGGAGCCATAGAGGAGCGGCATAGTCCGCGACGGGACCTTGGCCTTTTGGATGGGGGGCAAGCGCGGACCCTGCCCTAGCAGACGGAGGACCCCCGCATGTGAGACAGTAGGGGCAACCACCTGAGCCAGGGCAGGAGCAGTACTAGCCGACGACCGGGCAGGCGGAGAAGCAGGGCGAGAAGGAATGTGGTCCACCGCAGAGGGGAGGGGGACCAAAGCAGGGGTAGGTTGGGTGAGGCGCTGAGGTTGTGTCACCGCCAAGAAGCGCGATAAGAGGGATTCTTGCATCGCCTCCAAGCGCGCGTCGAAGTGTGACACAACCCACCCCTGCATAGCCGAAAATCGATCCGAGAGAGGCGACCCCCCCGAAGATAGTTCGGCCCGCAGGGGCGAGCGTGAGCGAAAGCGAGACCCATGACACGATACAGCAGCGTCGCGGCCCAAAGAAGGCGAGCGACGACGGCCGTGGCGGTCCTGAGGGTCTCGTTCCCGATCACTAACGCCCGAGGGGGAAACATCACCATCCCCCTCTTCCAGCGACACGTCAGCCCCCGAGAAAGGGGACCCCGAAACCTCGCTATACTCTACCGAGTCAAGCGGCGGGGTACCCTCACGGGGAGCCGGCAAGCGAAGATCAGGAATAGAAGAAGGAAGAGGAGCAGGATGACGGGAGGGGGAAGGCTGGCCGGGTGAAAGGAGGTCAGAAGGAGCCGCGGGGGGAAACAGAGCAAGGATCCCCGGGGCTGAGAGAACAGGGCGGCCCGACACCGAGGCGGAGGAGGGAGGAACCTCCACCTTGGGACGAGACCTAGAAGGAAGAAGAGGCACCGAAGCAGGAGAAGTAGGAGGAGAAGCAACTACATCCTGGCGGACCCTCCTGGACAGAGTAGAAGGAGGGAGCAGAGGGCCAGCTACAGCATGAACATCTGCGCGCGTAGAGGACAAATGAAGAGGACGTCTTTTGTGCAGGGGAAGCGGGCGGAAGGTAGTAGAGCCCCTATCCGGAGAGGCCAGGGGAGGGCGTACAGGGGCAGAGACGCTAACCCCGGCCTCAGGGCGAGAACCATGACGAGGGCGAACGGCGGAGTCAAGGTGAGCAGGAGGACGAGGAGGGGCAGTAGAGGACGAGCGACGAGGAGAGCGAGAGCGTGGACGGAGCTGGGGATCCACCCGACGATGTGACGACCGACCACGGGACTCAGGGAGGAGGGCCCGAGCAGGGAGAGGGCCAGGTAAACGGCCCCCAGACGGGTCAGGGATGCCCAGGGCGACGCGGATCCGGTCGTCAACAAAGGCCGGGGAACGGTGGCCCACAGTCCTGATGTGGTGGGAGACCACCGCCCACACAGACTGAAGGGATGCAGAGGCCACTGCCGCGTCAGAGGAACCAGGGTGATGGTCCACCACATCCACCAGGTCCATACACGGGCCACACAAAGCAGGGAGGTAGGCCGTAGAGGACACACATTGAGAGTGCCGTAAGCAGGACCTGTGGCAGTCCAAGCACGGGGAGCCACAGCCCTGGCGAAAGCAAGGCATCCCACCTGCAATGGAAGAACACACACCATAAGCAGCACGTTGACGGAGTAAGTGAAGATAATGTCCAATAAAAACCAGGGAATGAGCATGGGTAAACAGGAACACACATGCAAACTGGAAGTCGTACTCACTCTAAACCGGGAGCACCGACGGAGGTGAGGAGGGCGGGTGAGGCGGAAGAGCACAAGCAGACCTGCAAAGATGGAGAAAGTGTTAACCACCACTCAACACCTCACATGCAGGGTCCATAACACCAGGAAAGTGCATACACCAATATAGTACCAGGCAACAAGATGACACAAAAAAGGGTCACCGGGAAAGCCAACTATAACCGCAAATTTGCGGGCCAATGGAGGCATAACCGTACCGACACAACCCTCCCGCCTCACCGCGAGACCCCCCAGCGATCTCCGCAAATTTGCGGGGAGCCGAAACGTCCGTGGACCGAATCGAGCACTCCGCAAATTTGCGGGACCAGCCGAGATGGTCCGGCGCCGAAAAAGCGAGAGGAGCGTCTAGGGAATACCAACACAGGCCCAGAAAAAAGCGTCAACTCCGTATGACTCCAAGCGACGATGGCCATCAAGCTGAGCAGTGTCTTCCTTGATAATATCCTGACTCAACCGGTCAAGGGAGAGGCAAGGAAGACACACCAGGGGAGAGGAGGCACATCCCCCAGGAACTACCCCACCCACAGAGATAGAGCAAAGCCCATGAGGAGAAGTGGCAGGAAGGGTGGTTTGGCACAAACAGGGGCCCCCGTAGGGTACCCCAGGATTGGGCAAAAGGGAATGAAAGGACGGAGGTGAAAACAGTAAGGGAACACAAAAACCAGTAAATGAAACTGGCGAGAAAAAGGGTGGCCTAGCCGTGAGGAGAGAATGTGTCAGGGGCGAAAAACCCTGTGGTGTGAGGGAGAGGCCCCCGTGGGGTACCCTGGATATCACGAACCACCAAGCGCCCAGGCCCTTGAGACACAGTGAAGGCTCGAAAGGGGGGACTCGGGAATAACGCTAATAATGCGGCCGACACAAACCCTACAAACAGCACCGCCACCACGAAATCTCAGATTGTGAACCAACTGTACACCTAGGCTATGAAAATATGAAAACTCATAGGGCATAGCAATTCCTGAATGAGAAACAAGCTAGGCTAAAATAAGCTAAACTATGCCCAGACTAACAGGAAAAAAGAATATGAAAAGAGAAAGGAATGAAAAACACATACGAGGAACGCCAGGCGCCCCCGTACCTTCGGTAGCTATTTCCACACGCGTCTCCATTAACCCTCTGTTCCCGGAAGGGCTCTTGAACGCCCATAAAAAAGCATACACGAGCTGCCCGGAAGGGCTCTTAAACACCCATGAGGTCAAAGCCTGTGAGCTTCGTGTGCGAGGCGTCGGTCCGACGCATGTAAACAACAGCCGGCTGGACCGTCGCCCCGCATCTCCGGCCACAAGAAGGAGAGCGTCGCTTGTTCGTGTGTGCCTGTATGTTGTTGTTAAGTATCGAAAAGTAGTGTAAAGTGGCTGTTTTGGCCATAAAGTTATCTCCAATGAAATCATCATCACAACTCAACCAGTTGACTTAGAGAGCTCTACTTAATGCCATTCTACAGGTAAATAACACAGCTACGCTTGGGGATGCGCGGGAATGCGGGAAGCAGTCAGATTAACAAATATACGGTAGCCTAGCCTAGAAGTTTTTCGGCCAAAACACCCGGGTTTCGGGGAATATATATATAATACATAGCCGGGGCTGGAGGGTTAAACACACTGAGGAGCCCATTTACGTGTGTCCTAGATCACGTAACATCTGTCTAACAAAAAGAAGGCCAGAAAAGCCGAAACGAACCTAAAACAGGGTGAATTGAAGGAGCACAACAAAAGCGGACTCAACAATGGCGACGCGTGAAAAAATGATAACAAGAGAGGGTCGCTCATGCGCACGTTCGACAGGGATCGGCGCATGACGGAACACGGGATGGGCCTTGAGCGGTAACTAAGGTAAACCCCTTTTTCTTCTCTTCTATACTTTTTTCACCTTCGGTGGTAGTTTTGGTTAATGTACAACGTCTCCTAGAGCAAGATAAGGAGTAGACTCTAGACGTTTTCTTTTTAACCGCGGTTGGAATGACGACATAGCAGTCAAAATAGACAAGTCGTCATTGCAATTAGGTTAATAGCCTTGACGTTGGATTTGCCAAGACTACTAACAAATTGATCCCCTCATCCATTGGGTTAAGCTCCCGTCTAATTTGACAGCTATTTTTTCTGTTATTTGCCCCCTGCTGACAATACTGTATACTGTATATGATGATTACAATAAGTCATGGGTGGGTAAAGGGGGGCAAAGCCCCCCTCCATCTGTTTTTTTGTATCCCATGGTAGTCAAAATAAACGGGAACATGATCGCGAGTGTCTGCGTAGTGTAAACAAGGCTGGCGGTACGCCTGAATACTACCGGCACATCCTTGCTGCCTTATTTACCAAGTTTTCTTTATGTTTTTTGCTAGGTACTGTATATAGTGTTTTATTGTTGTTTTTCATGGTTTGAGTGGAGGATTTGCATTAACTTCCCATTATCCATCTATCTGAAGATACGGTGTCAAATGGCGCCATTTATTGGGTGAATCGCACTTTTACAGTAGGTAAGGGAAATTGTGGAGTGAATTGGATACATGATAGGTTGAGGGGATGTTGCCCCCTCTTGGCCCCCCCCCCCCCTGACTTATTGTCATTATTCCTCATAGGCCTATATGTTGATCTATAAGGGGGCAAAAACGCGGAAGGATGTAGTATCCAAGCGTACGGTCATGTTTACACTGAACTCGGGGTTACGTTCCTGTCTATTTTTACTTTTTGTTCTGTTACTTGCCCCCCTGCTGGCAATATACAGGTTCAGTAGCCTATATGATAATGACAAAAAGGAAATTAAAGACAAAGGCACAGATGAAGGGATAGAAACCGAAGGAGGGTAGTTTAGAAATTAAAGATTTGGGCAAGAGTTGTGTTATCGGGTGTATCACCTACCTCTGACCGGGTATATCCTAGTGTTTACCATACCCCTTTGAAAGGACATTAGCCTGAAATGCTGGGTGCGAAGGGAATTTAACCCTCCCGAAAATCCCCAGGTTTTGAGATGCCTGCCGCAGGATGCGAACCCTGGTTAGCGACCTCAGTAGGTGACTGAGGTCACCCCAGGTCCGCGCGCTAACCCACTTTACTACCACGGACGTACAATAAAATAGCAATCTTAGTTCTCCTTGAAAGAACCAGGTGATAGTCTCATGGTGAGTTTCTTAGACTTCGCCACCAACGGCTATTTTATGCTATTCCAGACGTCAACTCGGGTAGTTTTGTGGTTGCGGGATTTTTGCTGGTACAGGGTATTACATAGCATCCTTCTTTAACAAGGCTAGACCCTAGCCTAATTTAAAGGTCGTGAGGTTTTAGCCATATCACCCCAGCATTTTCAATAGTCTAGGCTTTGAGATGCCTGGTGCAGGTTCTCGTGATGGGTGCTCTATCTAGCTACCGGATCGCGCACCCTGACTGCCACCAGTGAAATGCTGGGTGCGATGGGAATTTAACCCTCCCGAAAATCCCCAGGTTTTGAGATGTCTTCCGCGGGATTCGAACACTGGTTAGCGACCTCAATAGGTGACTGAGGTCACCCCAGGTCCGCGCGCTAACCCACTGTACTACCACGGACGTACAATAGAATATAGCAACCTTAGTTCTCCTTGAAAGAACCAGGTGATAGTCTCGTGGTGATACACGTGGTGGGTTTCTTAGACTTCGCCACCAACGACTATTTTATGCTATTCCAGACGTCAACTCGGGTAGTTTTGTGGTTGCGGGATTTTTGCTGGTACAGTTTATTACATAGCCTAACCTAACAACCATACCTAACCTATCCTAGTATTATGGGTGGGGGCTGCCTCCCCCGCCCCGACACCCACGCTGTTTGACATCAACTTATGTGTTTACACGACGTACGCCCGGTAACACAACTCATTCCAAGATTTGTGCCAGACTCTACGAAGGCCTTCGATATGTCTAGTGCAATAGAAAAGGTCTCACCAAAGTCTCGAAAGGAGAATGACCAAGAGTTAGTAAGATATGAAAGAAGATCACCAGTAGAGCGACCCTTAAGGAAGCCATACTGGCAATCTGAGAGTAGATTATGAAAAGAGAAATGCTTGAGAAATTTGGAAGCAAGAATAGTTTATTTTTTTTTTTATAGATACAAGAGATGAGAGCAATTGGACGATAGTTGGAGGGATGAGAGCGGTCACCCTTCTTTGGGACAGATTGAATGAGAGCAAACTTCCAACAAGAAGGGAAGACGTTAGAGGAGAGACAGAGACGAAAGAATTTGCCTAGACAGGGGGTCAGCACGGAAGCACAGTTTTTGAGTAGTGTACCGTACAACAGGAGGAACACCGTCCGGAACGTATGCCTTCTTAGTATTTAGCCCAGAGAGGGTAGAAAGTACATCTTTAGAAGAGATTAGGATATTATACATAAGTAGGAGAGAGGGGGGTGAGAGGGAGGAATAGCACTGGAATCATCCAAGGTGGAGTTTCTAGCAAAAGTTTGAGTGAAAGAGTTCAGCTTTGTCAGAGGGAGAAGTGATGGTTGTGCCATCAGAATGGAAAGGAGGGGGGAGGGGGGGAGAGATGAGGAGGAAAAATTGTTGAAGAGGTTTTTGGCTAGATGCCAGAAAGCTTATAATAATATACAGTACCGTACTGTATACTGTAAAAGCCTTCACTAATAGACTAAATGTGGGTAAATCTTACAGTGAAAAGTCTAATAGCATGTCGCTCTGAATAAATTCACTCCCTCTGACGAAGGCCGAGGTAAGAAGAGAATTCCAGATGGATTATAATGTAAAACTTGGAAAATAAACAAACCAAAACAGGTACGACACAATACAAAGACAAATGAACTTATCAAAATCGCTATGCGGAAATAACGCAAAACCACCACATAGGGTGTACATCACTACATGAGCAAGTGAATCTGTTTTCCAAGCAAATTAACGTCACATATAACAACGCACTATCGTCATGTTCAAGGAATTAGTCAGTTTTCAGACAATTGCCTCAAACTGTCCAAAATACAAATGAGAGATTCTGAAACTAATATACCGGTAAATTATTATTTTTTTTAAACTTTTCTTGCATTTTTACCTTATACTGTATGTATGTATATACCGTACTGTGTGTTCCAATGATTGAGGCAAGTTTGAAATTGGTACAAGTTCTCACAAATTTACATACTAGGCTTTCTATCCTCCTGTAGCCTGGTCTGTAAGACCAAGGTACCTTACTGGTATACTCAAATGTGATGCAAAGTATGATCCTGATTATGTAGTCCCCTTATTTAACCCCTTTATACATCAACTTTTAGAATTGTTATACCTGTTTGCACTTTATTGAATACTGTAATTGCTTAAATTGTAAGCTTATAATAATGCATGAAATAACTTTTAATTTTTAATTACATTTTTTGAGTACCGGTAGCCAATAAAACTAAAGTACTGTACTGTAATATACAGTACAGTATTATCATTTATTAGACTACCGGTACTAATATACTAGTCATCACACTTTCTCTAGTCATCATTTATTTTGTTGGATTAAATAGATAATGTTATCCATATTTAACATAGCTAAATGGAACAGTATTACTACTGAGTTTGAAATGCAACAATAACTTTAGGTACCAGTACCGGTATGTTAAAGGATATAAATGTAATACGGTAATGAAAATCATATTTCTGCATATATTTTATTTATTATCAATATTGACTGATGTACAGTAATGGACTGAACTTTCTCCCTACTCAAAGACACCCAACACAATAAAGCAGATCTGAGAATGAATTGCAATGAACAGCTAGGATTCCTCAAATCCAGAGACCTGTGGGGAAAAACTTGATTTATATGGTTTGCAAGATTGTGGGACAATTTCTGCATAACATTTGAAAAGGAAGAGTAGTGTCTGACCATGCACTGTATGTAAAACTGGTGTGAGTAGTCATTTTGATCTCATGTGGAGCTTTGGTACATTAGATAAAACAGTGTGATAGGTAGGCATAGTGATGTCGCGGATTTATCATCTTACAGTTTCTTACAGTAGATCCTCTGGAAAAAGGCAAACTATGCCTGTGTATCCAGCTCAGTACCAGTGCTTGCACTGCTGCGGTCGTTCACGGTGTTGGCGGCGGCGGTAGCAGACGCAACATTTTTACTATTCTGTATTTTTGTTTTATAATCAAACTTCAAATCTTGTCTTCCCCATGCTTTATCAAGATTACTTTCAAACTCCCTTATTGATTCGGAATCGACTACATGTACCGGTATATATTGTGGAAATCACAAAGCTGAACAGAATCAAATTTGAGAAGATATCTCTGGAATATGTTGATATACAGTACAGTATACTGTTACCTGAAGAACATACTCAGTGCTGGGGTGGTACAGAGGCCAATTATTTGGGGTGGAATAAGTTATGAAGTAGTTACCACTAATGAAAACAAAGGGTCTCTTCTGACATGTTAAAAAATGTTGTATCCTGTATGTGTGAGAGGTTTGAAAACATGGGCAGTTGATAAGGAAAATACACATAGACTTGAATGTACGGTACTTAAATGAGCATAGTCAGTACCGTACCTAATGCACTGAAGAATCCCTGGAACAAGGTTTATACCAACAGCTAACCTCTGATTCCCTTTTTGCAATTATCAAGTACCAGTATGTCAATTACTTACTTAAGAGAGGATAAAATGAGAGGGGCTGCTTGTGAGTCATGTGGAGGCGTCAGAAACTGGTGGGAACATTTACGCACTTTATTAATGATGGGGCCAAAAAGCTAGCCAGTTATGTTCTGTTCGTCTTAACAACACCACCACCTCAATGGGGCAGATACATTCTGTTTGACCCTAAGCAATTTGCCATTCATTTCCATCTATCTAGAATTTATGTACCGGTATACCCACAACAGCATTTAGTTTTGGTCAGGTAAACTTAAAACTTCCTATAAACTTGCAGCTCACCGATAGGAGTACTGTATGGTTACATGGATGAGTAATATGACAATGAGAGCACAGCAAGAGCAGAGTTGAAACAGTGACTTGGTGTAAAGTGTATCAGTGGTGTTTTGACCATGAGAAGAAAATGAATGAGGATACTGGTAATTAAGTGAAGAACACTTACAGAATGGAAGTAAAGGTTAAGATTACAGTAAACAGGCCGAGGAAGACTTAGACTGAAGTCCTGAGGGGAGATATCATGGTTTGGGATGATGTAGGGGATCAAACAACATTGAGAGCAGCCATCAAATAACCAAGGCATATTCAATTAAAAGACAAACTATCTTTTAACCCCCTGGACCCCAAGCGATTTAATATAAATGTACACTCCAGGCCCAGCCACTTGTAAATTTGTTTTCCTGAAAACTCATGGGATGGGTTAGTAATGAAGGAAAAACAACAACAAAACACTCATCTAGGTCATTTAGGGATCCTGGGGGGTGGCGGAAAGTCACTATTAACATGGGATGATGGGTAGGCAATATACTATACAGTACAGTATATTGACTGCCTTTGGATACAATATGTTGAGGGGGGGGGGCTTTGCCCCCCCTCCCTCACCCCCCCCCCATTAAATGTTGTCATCATCATAAATATTGCCAGCAGGGGGCAAATAACCGAAAATATCGTCGTCAAAATAGACGCTAACTTAACCACGGCGATCGACAAATGTAAACATGACGGCGGGGGCGGCGGCGGACGCTTGCAATTCATGTTCCCGTCTATTTTGAATGACACTGGATATAATAATATGTTGAGGGGGGGCTTTTCCCCCCCTTCACCTCCCCATGACATATTGTCATCATCATAATATATATTGCCAGCAGTGGGCAAATAACCGAATAAAATCGCTGTCAAAATAGACGCGAAGTTAACCGCGGCGATCGCCCTATGTAAACATGACGACCGTATGCCCGGAATCTACATCCATCCCAGATTAACTCATCCTAATTAGGCTATGAGTGCAAAATAATTGTATACCGGTATATTAAGTGAACATTTCTTTCAAAACTACTGTATAAACTTATACCAGTATAATACATACACATCCTGTAATACAGCTAACAGGGAAATGTGGTTCTAGGCTGAATAACATCTCAAAATAGTTTAAATATAACAAATATACTATACAAATATATACCGGTATATACAGTATATACATAGAAAGATGAGGGATGAAATTGTTTTATCTGATCTCAAAACTAAAAACCTGACAAGCGGGTCAGCTCTGAACAAGGCTGCCAGTTAGGCTGCACCGCCATTAGGACATAAGACTGAAACCCACACCTTGTGTGGACCACTTGATCTTTAAAATTATGATTAAAGTTATGATGCTCTATTTTTAGCCACCAATCACAGTAATTGTACAAAGATGTCGACATCAAGATTAACATGATCACTTCTATTTGATAATGCTATAGCAAAATTAATGTATGATAATGCTATAGCAAATTTATTAAAATGCTTTGAATATACTTTCCTAATACTGTACTGTACTGTAATTGTAATACCGGTATGCTTTGAAAATATCTTACTAATTACTGTAACAGGATGCGGCAGTACTAGGTCATTAAGGTTATGCTGGCTCATTGCGTTCCCACTTACAGGTCTTCAAAAAGTTAACGTTGCTGGTTGATAACAAGTTGCATTTTGCCTCTAAACTCCCGCTGTGGAGAAGTGACTTGTTACCTCTTGTTCTGAAAGTGGTGGTCAAAATTATAAACATATTCATAACATGGAAATATTCAAATATTATTAACAGTTAAGTAGGCTAGGCCTATATCTAAGATTTTTTTTTTTATTACTATGGATTTTCACAATTTTGCAAGCCATAAAAGGGAAGAAAGAGTGAAAGTGTGAAAAGGAACAACTTGAGATGGTTCGGCCATATGGAACTTATGGAAAGCGAGAGAATGACTAAGAGGGTGTACGAGAGTGAGGTGGAGGGACAGAGGGAGAGGTAGACCGAAGGAGAGGTGGAAGGATGGAGTGAGGAAGTATATGAACGAAGGCGGTGCTGGTTGGGGGGAGGGGCGTCGACTGACTGGGGACAGAGGTGCATGGGAGCGGTTCGTTCGTGGCACCAGGAGTTGTTTTTCTTCATAAAATAGGGCTTAAAGTGTATAATAAAGGGGAGAAATACAATATAAATATTTCCCGGCCCTACTAAGGGTGTGAAATTCTCAATAAACAGGGCCTTATCCTCCCCGAGCCTAGCATCGGCCAATGGTGGTGACCGTAAACTTTTTGGCAAGTTTTTACCGTGTGACAGCCAAGAGTTTTAGCGTTTATTTTTTATTATTTATTTGTATTTTTCTTTGATATGGTATACAGTCTGGTTTTATAGCAAGGACTGTAGGAAATTAGTACAGTATTTACCCATTATCCAACAATTAACAGGCTAAACACGACCCTCACTAGTGGGGAGGGCTCTGAAGACTTGGGAAGAAGTAGAGTAAAGAGTACCGGTATAAAAAGGAAAACAAAAAATATTTGGCAACAACCGTTTGCTGTGGGATACAGAATTAGTTGAGGGGGGGGGGGCAAGCTCCTCCCTCACGCTCTCCGCTCAGAACCTATTGACATTCTCATATATTTTAACAGCAGGGGGTAAAAACTCCATTATACAGTACTGTACAGCGGTGCACCGATCTTCGCGGCTAATTGGTGACGAAAAAAGCGCGCGAGAGGTGATTTAGCAAAGATTGAAGCATTATTCTTATAGGAAAATTGGTAATTGGTTCCAAAATTGTCCAGTCATCCACAGTACCCACTTCCCCTCATATACAGTACATCCAATAAATACATATTATGAGGAGAATATATATACTTATAAGCACATTTTATACATACATACTGTACATACATACATAAAATTTTAAGACCGAGTGTTCCACACATAAGTGTAGTTTCAGTCTCTTGTCCTAATGGCGGTGTTCCAGGCAACCCTGTTAAGGGCTGCTTCACTTGTCAAGTGCTTGGATTTGAGATCGGCGCGTATAGTCCGATCCCAGGTCTTCCTCGGTCCACCCCTTGGTGCAGCTCCCTCCACAATCACAGACCTGCATTTTTTCACCCAATTTTGTTCATCCATTCTCTCCACATGTCCATACCATCCCAGTCTACTTGTATGCATCACCTCGCTAATACTCTTTATACCTAAACGTCTCCTCAGCTCAACATTTGTTATTCTATCCTGTAGCCTGGCCCCACACATCCATCTTACCATTCTCATCTCATTACGCTCCATTCTGTTGACATCCTCTACTTTAACGGCCCATGTTTCTGAGGCATACGTCATTGCACTTCTAAGACATGAGGCATACACCTTTCCCTTCAGGGGGAGAGGCATTCTTTTCATGGTCAGGATTGGCATCAGTTCTCTGAACTTCCCCCAGCCACACCTAATTCTAGCAACAGTGGCAGCCTCGGCCCCACCACCGGCAGAGATGGTATCTCCTAGGTAACAAAACTTGTTCACCAGCTCCAAAGACTCATTTCCAAAATTCACAGCCACAGGATCATCACTTAACACAAGCTCGCCTTTGCACACTACGCACTCAAATTTCTCTATTTCTGACTTATCCTTCGGCAGGGGTCCCTTTATTCTACTACAGCGCTTACTCCCATGGTGTACCCAACATCGACAGATGCTACATTGAATTGAGTTAACGCCCACTCCCTTTCCACACACTGCACATGGGTATGCACCGCTCTTTTTCACATTGCCTCATCTCAATCTACAATGCATAACCTTGGTTTTGTTAATATTGACTCTTAAACCCTTGCTCGCCATGCCCTCTCTCCACTCTCTGAATTTGGCCTCAGCATCTTGCATACTGTCAGCTATTAGGACTAAATCGTCTGTATAAAACAGTTCCAACGGGAGTCCACCTCTAAAAACTCTAGACAGTGCCTCCAAGACCATACTGAAGAGGAGGGGGCTTAATTATAATTTTTTTTTTATTAAGAGATTACTTACCACACAGACTTTATTTTAAAACATTGTCATAATTAGAATAACCTAACTCATCGTAATATTTCCGCAACTTTCGTCTGACACGGTAGGCACTCTTGACTGGCCTTTGCTCTCTGTTTTGATGATCCTGGGCATTCCTTCATCATTACCACCAGGCCCACCATCCCTAACACAGAATGCAGTAGAGACCATAATAAACGCGAGAGATACGAGTCTCGGGCACAATAAAGCTTATAAACAGGTTGTTTTCCAACTCAATGGCGGGTGGATTTTGAGCGGCTGGCTAGTTTTGACGTTTTAAAAGATGGCGGAAGCATCTTGCGCAAGTGACGCTCGGATGTCGGATTCACTCTCATTTAGTCTCCAAGCAGCAAACACCTTGACAATGGCAGATTCTTGGAGTTCAATTCACTTGTTTGTTTGTTTTTATTTATGTTTTCTAGTTTGATGTCGAGTCTTTCATTATTTTTGGGAAGGGTGTAGTATCCAGGCGTACGGTCGTCATGTTTACAGGGGTCGTGTGCTCGCGGTTACCGTACATTCCCGTCAATTTTGACGGCTAATTTTTCTGTTACATACCTCCTATCTATCTATCTATTGCCTGACACCGTGATCCCCGAAGGGGTGGCCACGAACAAACCGCCCCCATGCTCCTCTGTCCCCAGTCAGTCGACGCCCCTCCTCCCAACCAGCACTGTCTTCATCCATATACTTCCTCACTCCATCCTTCCACTTCTCCTTCGGTGCACCTCTCCCTCTCTGTCTTTCCACCTCGCTCTCGTACACCCTCTTAGTCATTCTCTCGCTTTCCATACGTTCCATATGGCCGAACCATCTCAAGTTGTTCCTTTTCACACTTTCCAGCACATCTACCTCCACACCACACTTCCTCCGTACTTCCTCATTCGTCTGTCTATCCCTCCATGTAACTTCGCACGCACTTCTCGAGTAACTCATTTCCACCGCTCTCACTCTTGGTCTGAGTCTCTTCCCGAACGTCCATGCTTCGCTTCCGTAAGTTAGTGTCGGGATTACCACACTGTCATGCAAGGACTTCTTCACTTCCATACTGACCACCCTATTTCTTGTTACCGTACTGCTTTCAATGTTCCTACAACCCTCTTCCCCTGTTGCACTCTCTCCGCACTTCTTCATGCCTCCTGCTGGCAATATATATGATGATGACAATAAGGTATAGGGGGGTGAAACCCCTCAACCTATTATTGTATTCCACGGCAGTCAAACAAGAATGGAACTTGATCGCGTGCCGCGAGCGTGAATAGAAGGCGGGCGGTACGCCCGAATACTACATCCTTACCTTATTTTTGCTCTTTTTGGGGGGGGGTTTCAACTGGGATTTTTGCGCTAAGATAGAATATTTTTGCGCTAACATGGAATTTGAGAATATTTGGGGTACTGGTATGGCGCGGTTTGATTTCGCAAACTTAGGTGGCGCGAAGTTCGGTGCTCCACTGTAATACAGTTCCGACATTACAGACATACCGGTACAGTATATACCAATGTACTGTACTGTATTATGTGGTCTTACTTACTTACTTACTTGTCTTACTTGTAGTAGTTCAGGCGTCTTCACCTCGGTCAACTTTGAAGTCCACCGCTTCCACACCTTTCCTCGATCCGGGCATACAGGAGTTGATCGGGGATCGAGTTTGACCCTGCTCCTCTTGAGGCAGGACCGTGTGGAATGGGAGGCTCGTCTGGCAGTTGCGCCAGGAACTTGTCCAGCCTACTCTTAAAGGCCTCCGTGGTGCAGTCCGTCAGGTCACGAATGTCCTTTGGGAGACTATTGAATACTCTTGGACCGACGTTCAGGAAGCTTGTTGAGAGGAGGGTCCTGTGATGCTGGGAGGATGAATCTACTACTCGTCTGTAGCAAGTCCTCCCCAGTCGTGGCAGACGTTGGCTCTTGATGCCTCCTTTCTCTTCACCCCGGAGAGGGTTTGGTACCATACCTTCAAGAATCTTCCATGTGTATATGATACAGTACCTTTCCCTCCTCTGTAGAGAGTACAGTTTCAGTTTATTCAACCTCTCCCATATGTGTCTTGGAGATTCCTCAGTTTCTTGGTGAAGGCCCTTTGGATTTGTTCCAGCTTTTGGATGACCCCTGTTCTGCCAGGGGACCACAGCTGGCACAAATATTTCAATCTTGACAGCACCAAAGACTTCCATAATGGGATTAGGTGGTCAGGGTCTCTTGATTTGAAGGTTCTCAGGATCCAGCGGATATTTGCTTGGCAGATTTTGCAATGCTCTCAATATCGTCAGAGAAGGTGCAGTCTTTGCTCATGACCACACTCAGGTCTCTCACTGCATCCTTTTCCATAATATTCTGGTCTCCCACCTGATATGCAGTGCCTTCAAAGTTTCTCCTGTTCCCATACCGTATTACCTCAAATTTTTCACTATTGAATTTCATATTATTTGACTGGGCCCAGTTACACACGGTATCCAGATCTTTTTGTAGATGATCAGCGTCGACTTTGTGGGTTATTTTTCGGCTTATTCTAGTGTCGTCCGCAAAAGATGTAATTCTAGAATTTTGAACGTTCTCGTCTATATCCCCTATCATAACTAGAAATTATATAACATTTTATGAAAGTTGTCAGTGCGCCTCTGTTATTTTTATTATATTTAAGGGGGTGAGTGTTACATATTTATATATTCATATATATACTATTTTAGTATCCTCCCTAGGCCTACATCAAGCTTTAAAAATTTATCCTCAACATCCCCCTTAGAGATTAATTTGTAGAAAATGTCCTGGCCGAAAGCCAGTTCCTTAAAAATTACAGGCTCGCTATAGCTCGCCAGGAAAAAAATTCGACACCTAAATGGCACGAAAGTCTTAATATAGACAACAAATGGGGTGAAAGGTCTTATTTATCGAGAAACTATTAGGGTACGTGAACGTCTTAAGAATTTTAATCTAATGGGGCTAAACATGAGGGAGAAGGGAGTCTAGAAATGTTTCATACCCCCCGCCCCCCCTTAATTACATATTCTTCCTTCAGTACAAGCCCCAAAACACTAGGGAACGATGACGCTCAAAGGGTGTGTATTTTTAAGAGTAAAACTCGTCTCCACACTTAAGATAACACAGTTACTGCTATAAACAATCTCAAAGAAAACTAGATAGAGCAGTTTTAAGGTTTAAAGAAAACTGTACATTGAGCGGTAACTGAATAATTTTGTATTAGACACGGACAAAACTCAACACGTAAATGTATAATTAGTATTAATTACATTCTCATTTATATATACTTATACTCCAAATTAGACTTGCATATACATACCTCTTCAGCTACATTGTTTCCCAATGAGAAGTAATGGACTACACCCTGTTCCAAGTAAGAAGTCCAAAACTCATGAACATTAACCTCTATAACTCACAACCAACTAGAGTAATTAAGCTAATATTAATACCACTTGGAAAGAGTCAGCCAGGAAATAGGGGTGAAAATTTGCAGCCCACTAGATTTAGAGTTAAGGTTAGCGTTTACGATTTCTGGACTACCTATTTGGAACAGGGAATAGTACATTCGTCTCTTTACAATTTCAGCAACTAGCGTAGCCTATCATATTGACAGGCTAGGAAATCGGCAAAACTCTAATAATAGCTGCCGATAATGAACAGATTAATCTAGGAATACGGGCCAATATCTAAAAGAGACTTTATAGTAACAGAGAAGGGCCAACTCCACCATATTGGAGCTACTTGTCGTTATAGCGCCTCTTTACGCTCAAATATATCCAGGCCCATATTTAATACTTGGCAATATTGGGACAGGATGAATAATTTGGTCTGTGGATCTTAATTCTACACGATTTACCTACTCAGTACCGGTGACGTCCTTTTCATCATATTCTGACTACAAATAGATGATTATAATCAACTTGGTAGGGATCTGTTTTTAGCAAAAAGGAATAATTAAGATAGTCTGTAGTATTTTATTGTTAGAGATCCTTCCTAAGCTGAATAAACTCATCTAATAGTTGCCAGAATATATGGAAATGGACGTCACCGGTACATATACTTCCATAAATTCATTAACCACTTAGAAAACTGATAAAGAAGCAAACACTATGCCATATTTTCGGTACGTCAGCCACTGCAATTTTACCCCCTTCAGGATTTGATCAGCTGCGTTTTTCTATTTTCTGTTTATTAACCCCTTCTGTACTGGCGACGTCCTTTTCAATTTATTCTGGCTACTATTAGAAGATTTTAGGTCGTTTTAAAAGGGTCTCCAGCAATTACCAGACTTCGAACTATCTCACTTTTTGACTACCGGTACCACAGATCCTTCTTAAACTGCAAAAAACCCTCTAAATATAGCTAAACTATAACACATAAAAAGACGTCGCCGGACCATAAAGGGTTAATAGAGGATTGTATTTATATTAGACAAGGTAAATGGAAGTCAGAAGGTTAATTGAGATAGCCTTTACCCTTTTCATTCCCACAGATCCTTCTTAAGCTGTATAAAGTCGTCTATTGATAGCCAGATTAAACGTATCATTATCCTCAAGGCGTTTATGCAGCTCAGTGATCTTGATGTGGAAATTGTTTGGCCAAAGAAAAAGATAGACATATTAGTTTTATTACATTCAAATTAAATGCTCAAAATGCTTAAATACCAATTGAATTGCCATATATATATATATATATATTTTCTTTAATACATACGAGGTTGAAAGAAATGGCAATTTCTGCGTTGGAAATTTAATTATTCAAAGTTTCCAGGTCTCTGATGAGTTTTCGCTGGGTAGCAGGAAGTAGATGAATGAGATGAGCAAAATTCATGGTGGTACAGGGTTACATAAATGTACATGATACAGGATATACGACGCGTTTCACTGGACAACCAGCATTATCAAGTAAGGGTAGAATGATATAAAAGGTAAACAGGAAGGGTATATATAGAGGGTGGAGGATCAGAGGAGGCGAAAATCAGGGGCAAAAGTCTCCTATTGGTGGAGGGGTATTCTAGGAGTGCAAAAGGGGGAACCGCTTCACGCAGGCGCACTGGATGCGGGATGGTGTTGGTCGGTTGGCGGGGTCAAAGCTGATTGGCTGCGTGTCGAGGGGCGTGGCCTAAGTTACGTGGTACGTGTGGCGCCGGCAGAAGACGAAGCTGAAGGAGGTAGCGTGGGGGGCTGCATCAAGGGCACCGGGGGGCGAGGGGGGGCGTTAGGTCCTGTAGGGTAGTGCCTTTTGGCAGAAGGAAGGATCTGAAGGTCCAGAGTTTGGTTGTTGATGTTAGGATGTAAGGGTTGGATATATAACGCTTCGAGTATAGGTAATCTCCTTGGGTAACTTTCTTTATCGAGTATGGTGGTGCGTTTCTCTAACTCGTTGCGTGTGAGGTGGGGGTGGTTGGGGGTGAGATAGTGGTCTTTGATGGCTCCAGCCTGAAGGTGAAGAGTTAACCGACTTGAAAGACGAGTCTGCGTTATGCCAATATAGGAATGAGGTCCACAGTCCTCATAATTACAGGTATGTTGGTAAATGACGTGATCGTCGGTCATCGGGCTCTTTATCTTGGTGGAAGCTGGTTTGTTGCGGAGAATGAGGTTGGAGGTCTTGGGGGATTTGTAATAAATTATTAATTTGATTTTGTTTTCCGGGTTGGTTGGGTGGACATGCTTGGAGATTATTTCTTTTAAGACGGCCTCGTCATTTTTGTGTTCAGAGGACATGTAATTGCGGTAGAAGATCTTAATTTCATTGGGGGGGTCAATGTTGGGAGGGCTTTGGGTGTACCATTTTTCAAGATGGTGGTTGATGGTGCTGGAGATGTCGAAGTTGGAGTATCCATTATTCACTAAAACTTGGGATAGTCTTTCTAGTTCCTGGTGGGTGTCGGCCCAGGTAGAGCAGTGCATGAGGGCTCTCCTTACATAGGCGGAGATGGAGGATAGAAGATAACGGCGGGGGCATTCACTATCGCCGTTGAGGCATTGTCCTGTGTTAGTTGGTTTAGTGTAGACGGTGGTTTTGAACCCATGGTCGTTCAGAGCTATGAGGATGTCGAGGAAGGGGAGTTGTCCATTGTTTGATTTTTCAAAGGCGAAGTCGGTTAACTCTTCACCTTCAGGCTGGAGCCATCAAAGACCACTATCTCACCCCCAACCACCCCCACCTCACACGCAACGAGTTAGAGAAACACACCACCATACTCGATAAAGAAAGTGACCCAAGGAGATTACCTATACTCGAAGCGTTATATATCCAAGCCTTACATCCTAACATCAACAACCAAACTCTGGACCTTCAGATCCTTCCTTCTGCCAAAAGGCACTACCCTACAGGACCTAACGCCCCCCCCCCTCGCCCCCCGGTGCCCTTGACGCAGCCCCCCGCGCTACCTCCTTCAGCTTCGTCTTCTGCCGGCGCCACACGTACCACGCAACTTAGGCCACGCCCCTCGACACGCAGCCAATCAGCTTTGACCCCGCCAACCGACCAACACCATCCCGCATCCAGTGCGCCTGCGTGAAGCGGTTCCCCCTTTTGCACTCCTAGAATACCCCTCCACCAATAGGAGACTTTTGCCCCCTGATTTTCGCCTCCTCTGATCCTCCACCCTCTATATATACCCTTCCTGTTTACCTTTTATATCAATCTACCCTTACTTGATAATGCTGGTTGTCCAGTGAAACCGTATATCCTGTATCATCATGTACATTTATGTAACCCTGTACCACCATGAATTTTGCTCATCTCATTCATCTACTTCCTGCCACCCAGCGAAAACTCATCAGAGACCTGGAAACTTTGAATAATACAATTTCCAACGCAGAAATTGCCATTTCTTTCAACCTCGTATGTATTAAAGAAAATTTATTACCTGGCTTTACTAACATATATTTATATATATATATATATATATATATATATATATATATATATATATATATATATATATAGAGAGAGAGAGAGAGAGAGAGAGAGAGACCCATCGCCTGTCATTCTAGCTATACAATGCTTTCTTTCCGTTCTGTCAATATTTTGCCTTTCTTGATAAACAAACATTGACAGACAGAAGCAGAAAGCAAAAGTATAAAATATTATCGTGACTCCGTTCAACTGTTCATTAATTAAAGGAAAACATATCGTCCATTTCACTCCGAGTGGGACCAAACATCACCAATTATTTTACCACCCCTTTGTAAACCCATAAAGCATGTACGTACAACCGGCCAAACAACCTTAAAGCAAAGTGCGTTCCAATAATTGCCTCCATTGTCCATTTACTCTGTGTAGGCGTATTTTTGTAATATTATTAATGGGGCCCACCTTTTATTTTCTCTCCCTTTGGGTTGTATTCATTCGGCCCCATTCAGCCTACTGTTTTAAGACGTTTATTAACCCCATCCAGGTGTCGATTTTTTCAGCGAGCCAGCATATTTTTTATAATGGTTTTGTTAGCAGGTTAAATTTGTAAATTTTTCGATAGAAAAATGTCTCCGGCGAAGCCGGATTTCTCCATACAATGCTGGCTCGCTATCGCTCGTCAGGAATAAATTGACACCTGGATGGAGATAAGCGCCTTAAAACAGGCTGAATGGATACAAGCCAGAGAAAGAGAGAAAAGGAGAGAAAAACAAAGCAGGTGACCCCCCTTAATGGCATATGATTTTCTGCGATAGTGTGGGATTCCCGGAATGTGTTGGGGCGTTGAGGAATGTGGTGGTGGCGGGTGTTTGGAAATATATAGAGGGGGCTTCGTTTGGTCTGTCTGTATTGCTGGGTGGTGTATACAGGGTGTTCCAGTAATGCTTTTCATAAATTATATGGTGAACTCATCAGGCAAAAATAAGAATACATTACTCTATGAACATGAGGTTGAGTATTTATAATAACGAGTTATTACACGATTTAAGTTAACGATAGATACAATGCCATTCAGTCCAAGGGGCAATGTTGCCATTTTAGTGGATTATATCCATTTGGCCTTCGCTATCGCTTGCTAGCCTCAAGATAGTGAGCAGTAGCGATCTGACTTTTCGGTAGAAAAAATATGTCCGGCTTCGCCGGATTTGATTTTTCTACCGAAAAAATCAGGTCGCTACCGCTCGCTAGCCTGAAGAGAGAAAGTCAGATCGCTACTGCTCACTATCTTCACAGTCAACAGATATAAGGTCGGTCCACCAGGCGACCCTTTGACGTCACCGGTCCCAGGCGCGCTCTTTCCTTCTCCTTCTATCTTTCTCTCTCGCTTTCAATTAGTTCATTCTCTCTCTCTCTTTCTCTCCCCCGCGCGCGCTCTCTCTCTCCACCAAAACTGATTAATGACCCCTCTGTGTGTGTTAGATAGTGTGTGTGTGTGTGTGTGTGTGTGTGTGTGTTGATGAATGTGAAGCCTAAGCGCATTTGTGTTTGAATATTTTATATATTTATGGTTGTTTGCATGTGTGTTTAACTTCTTATTGCCATCACATATTATCTCTAAAAAAGTTTCTATCTATTCAACTAATATACAGTATATATATTATATATATATATATATATATATATATTTTTTTTTTCAATCTTGCACATTGTAGGCAAATGTGCAATTCAATTGTGCATTATTAAAGCAGTTAAAAAGGATGAGTAAACAAGGGTAGTAATAAAAGTGTAATAACATTTGGATATAAACTATATTATTTAAGTTAACAAGAGAAGTATATGGGGACAATAATAATGTCTTACAATAATTCAGAGAGGATTGTGAATTTATACTGTATTAGCAACGCCATAACTGTTTTACTTAACTACTTTAAGCATTTTGTTACATTGCTTACGTGCTGAATATATATTTCTATTCAATATAATGATGTATGTGTATGTAAAAAAAAAAGGACATGCATGGGTAAATGTGCGTGTGTATACAGTAGACTCGTCTGTGTGCGTGTTTGTATTCTTATGTGCATGTGTGTCTTCTTGTGTGTAAGTATGGTTTGTTAGTATGCTTAAGCATGTATGTAAATGTGCTTAAAAATGTGTAAGTGTATATAGCCTATCGCTTGTGTATGTGGAAGTGTAAGATTGTGTGTTCTTGTGTGGAAGTGGGACGTGTGCATGCTGATAAATGTGCATATCTACTGTATGTGTGTATATGTTTAATACGTACGGTATACATTTGCATAAATAAAATATACATTTTGATAATAAAGAAACGCGTCATCGAATCCTAAATGGGTTAATAAATGGTTAAAACAAATCGTATGAGGGATTACTGTGCTTTTTTATTATTATTTGTGTATATTATATTTATTTATTTAGTGTTTAACTTTCTTGATTATTGTATTTATTTATTTAGAAAGTGTCTATAACTTTCTTGATTATTGTATTTACTTATTTAGAAACTATTCTTAGCTTATTTAATTATTGTTTTGATTTAGTTTGTTTTCAATTTTAATGTAACTAAAAGTTTAAAAACACTCACATTCCTCACTGAAGTGTGATAATCCTAACGATAACATAACAGAAAAGTAATTATAGAATAAGCTCCTTTTATTATAACAAATCATTCCGTATATAATCACATATAAAATAACTATATATAATAACTAATACATAAATGGATCACAGCAAATCAACTGAAATAACTATATTTCAGTAATTAACGCATGCCTAATTCTCGTAGATGCAACATAAAAATGGGATTCTTCCGGGAAGGAGTTTTAATCGGAAAATGCTTATTTTCGGGATTATTAGCAATACTGACCGCCACAGCATTTCAGAAAGACACCTTTCTTGAAAAATATATAAATGTGGTGGGTTTCTTGCTATCACGTTCTTGTTGTGCAGTAATAGCCTGGGAAGTCCTGGCCTTCCAGCTACTGGCAGCTCGTTCCCGGACCTCATTCGCCACCATTTGGACTGGTTTGGGGAAGGCGGTTTTTGGTGCGACTGTATTTCGCACGCTGAAGCTGCTACCTGGCTTGCTATTTAGTTTGCAAGACCAGTTAGTCAGACCAAACGCGAACCTATTCTTAGAGATGGTTTGAAAGAACCGCTGCCTCAGAGACATTGTAGCACTGTAGCAGGGTTAGTCTTGCCATGGCCGGTGCAAAAATTCTTAATTTTGGCAGAGTTCTTCTCAAAGATTTTGGGTCGATAATTTTAACGAGGCCCCGGGACACCTGTGTCTGCGGACGAGGCACTTTAATCACTTCCAGTTTTTGCTTCTTGGCAAAGTTCTTCATCATTATATCCTTCTGGTAACACCTTTCATTATATTTAGCATGGGAACCGTCCCGCGGCCGCTTGACTCCACGGTCAGTCATTTTGTGTTATTTTATGACGAAACCTTAAGCTTTGTCGTAAATATAGTTATATAAGTACAGTACAGTACTTCTAATTAATACTCAAGAAGTTCGTAGATAAAAACTTCACGCGATTTATGGCTAGAAACGTACAAATATCACTATAAAAACTACAGTAAGTACTTGAACGTCTTACCTGAGCAGCAGTTTGAATGAGAATGACGCAGTCATAAACTTAAAATTATCATTTCGTTTCTGGGGAACAGGTTGTGATGGATTTATTGTTATATTATATTAGGATAGTTAATAGAGTGTAGTTTTGAAATAAATCATATTACCTATGATCAAGAAGATAATAAAGATTTTGAACCGATTACAAGTGTTTTATAATTTAAAACAGAATAATTATTGTGAAGTATATATACTTAAGTTTATCATATAATGTCATTTTCTATATTTCTTGAATCATAGAAAACTACAGTTTATAGGGTAACTTAATTATATTTACGACACACAAACGCGCGTACCAACATACGAGTATATAGCTACACATATAACACCTTTCTTCAGTGACAACCTTTTTAGAGTGTTGGGGCTTGTAGAAAAGAAAGGTGAATAAAGAATAGAGTATATTGTATGTGCAGAATCGTGTCGCGTGTTAGCCGATCTCTGTAACTAGGGTACACTATAGCCTAGATCGAGATACCCTACAGGCTAGTTTCAAGAGATTGGCCAACCTCCGCCATATTGGTAGCACTGGTGATAGCGACATAGAGTGCCTCCAAAGGGATCTAGTTACCTTACACGAATGGTCAGTAAATTGGCAGATGAATTTTAACTTTGACAAATGCAAGCTATTAAAAATAGGGAAGACGAATTATTATGTTTCTTACACCAACCAACTTCACATCTAATCTGTAGACTGTGACTATCTTGAGGCTAGCAAGCGATAGCGAAGGCCAAATGGATATAATCCACTAAAATGGCAACATTACCCCTTGGACTGAATGGCATTGAATCTATCGTTAACTTAAATTGTGTAATAACTCCGTTATTATAAATACTCAACCTCATGTTCATAGAGTAATTTATTCTTATTTTTGTCTGATGAGTCCACCATATAATTTATGAAAAGCATTACTGGAACACCCTGTATATATTATCAGGGTATAACGTATGGGAAGCGAGATAATGACTATGAGTGTGTACGGGAGTGAAGTGGAAGGACAAAGAGGGAGATGTAAACCGAGAGAGGTGGAAGGATGGAGTTAGGAAGTATATGCGTGAATGCGGTGCTGGATGGGAGGAGGGGCGCCAACTGACTGGAGATAGAGGTGTATGGGAGCGATTCGTTCGTGGCCATCCCTTTGGAGATCACGGCATCCGGCAATAGATAGATAGATAGATAGATAGATAGATAAGTTAGGGAATTGTGTGTGTGTGTGTGTGTGTGTGTGTGTGTACTTACTCTAGTTGTACTTACTCTAGTTGTACTTACTCTAGTTGTATTGCGGGAGTGAGCATGCTCGTTATATCCCGCCTCCTATATGTGTAGGTGTTATATGTATCGTTGAAATGGCTGTGGATGTGTGTGCAGTCTGTATATTTAGCCAATTGGCGACATCGGAAACGAAGGCTTAGGGTGGATCTGTATGGTACCATTCTCACTATAGACGGTACCGTCTCGCCCGAAGGCTTAGGTAGCCATCAGCTTAGGTGAACCATATGATACCCATCTCGCCTTGTACCATTTTTGCCAACCCCAGATGGGACGTCACAACGTCGTCCACTTATTCCAGGTACCTATTTACAGCTAGGTGAACTGAGGCTAACACATGAAAGGAGACAAGCCCAATTTGTCCGCCCGGCCGGGGATTGAACCCCCGACCCCTCGTGTGTGAGACGAGAGCTCTACCTACTAGGCTACGGGCTGTGTGTGTGTGTGTGTGTGTGTGTGTGTGTGTGTGTGTGTGTGTGTGTGTGTGTGTGTGTGTGTGTGTGTGTGTGTGTGTTAGAGCGTTATAGAAAACAGGCAGGGGTAGGACTAATTAATAAAGCATTAGATCATAGCTGTGCCTGTGAATGGATAATTGCTGTCCTTGTCCAAGTTGCAGACAGGCTCCATCCCTATCTCTTGCTTTCTGATTAGAGAGAGAGAGAGAGAGAGAGAGAGAGAGAGAGAGAGAGAGAGAGAGAGAGAGAGAGAGAGAGAGAGAGAGAGAGAGAGAGAGATTGTGATTGTATGTGTGGGTGGGTGGGTGGGTGCGGGTGCGTGAGTTAGAGAGACATAGTTTGAATGAGAGGGATACACACATAGAGAGAGAGAGGGAGAGTGAGAGTGGGAGTAATAGTTAGTGAGAACAGAGACAGGATATAGAACTAATTAATAAAGCAATAGATCAAAGCAGTGCCTGTGTGGGGATAATTGCTGCCCTTGACCAAGTTGTAAACAGGCTCCATCCCTATCCACTGGACCATGATTATAATGTGTAGTGTGTGGGTGGGTGGGTGTGGGTGTGAGATTGATTGATTGATTGTGTGGGTGGGTGGGTGTGCGTGTGAGATTGATTGATTGATTGATTGATTGATTGATGGATTGTGTTGGTGGGTGAGTATGAGACATAGTGTGAGTAAAGGGGTGACAGAGAGAGAGAGAGAGAGAGGGAGTAATAGTTAGAGAGAACAGAGACAGGGTATTGAACTAATTAATAAAGCATAGGATCAAAGCAGTGCCTGTGTGGGGATAATTGCTGCCCTTGGCCAAGTTGTAAACAGGCTCCATCCCTATCCACTGTACCATGATTATTAGGTGTAATGTGTGTTTGTGGGTGGGTGGGTGTATGTGTGAGTGTGTATATATATGTGTGTGTGTGTGTGTATATGTGTATATGTGTGTGTGTGTGTGTGTGTGTGTGTGTGTGTGTGTGTGTGTATTCGAATTAGAGTGAATTTAGAAGTGTGTGTGGGTGTATGTGTATTCGAATTAGAGTGAATTTAGAAGACTCCGTTCTTTCCCCCCGAATTCCGACTATAATATGATATAAATTATATAGCCAATGAAATCCTTTTATAGCAGACAAAATATCTTATTTGCGCATCTCTCTCTCTCTCTCTCTCTCTCTCTCTCTCTCTCTCTCTCTCTCTCTCTCTCTCTCTCTCTCTCTCTCTCTCTCTCTCTCTCTCTCTCTCTCTCTCTCTCTCATTCATTTTCATATATTTATTTATTTTTTAAGGAATTAAAGAAGTAAAATTGGGACGTATGGTGGGTAGGTTGGGTACCCATGTCCGTACCTTTCTTACCGAGCCTGGTACACAGGGACGAATCAATATTTTTGCAGGTTAGCCCCTTGAGGATCGTGGCGCTTTTAGACAGTTTGTTCTGGCTGTCATTAGACGATTCTTTACAGCTTAGGAAGGATTTGTGGGAATTAAAAGGGTAAAGAGTGTCTCAATTAACTCTGACTTCTATAGACCCTTCCTAATCTAAATAAAGTCCTCTAATAATAGCCACAATCAAACGGCCAAAATTTATCATAATCCTCAAGGGGTTAACCCAATATATGTCCCCAGGTAGGATTCTGTAATTGTTGACCAGTTACCGGTACTCTAAATTCTTATAAAGTGGTTGCAGAGAACTATCGGGTGTGGGGAGACTACCCATCCGTCTTAACTTACAACATGCCCTCCCAAAACGCCTTCAAGCTTAATTTGTAAATTTTTCGAAAGAAAAATGTCCCTACCAGGGGCCGATTTCTTTTAAGTTAAATGTTCGCTATCTATCCACCGACCCCCCCCCCCCCCCCTTTCCACACGCACGCACGCACGCACGCACGCACGCACGCACGCACGCACGCACGCACGCACGCACGCACGCACGCACGCACGCACGCACGCACGCACACACACACACACACACACACACACACACACACACACACACACACACACACACACACACACACACACACACACACACACACACACACACACACACACACACACACACA
The DNA here is from genome assembly GCA_032716605.1 of Paralithodes platypus. NCBI lineage: Eukaryota > Metazoa > Arthropoda > Malacostraca > Decapoda > Lithodidae > Paralithodes > Paralithodes platypus. The sequence goes on from CM064504.1 coordinate 13,503,390, forward strand.
CACACCAGATAAAAAGAAGAACAGCGTCTTGTTATCGTATTATTTATGGGTGGAATGTCTTAAAATCCCAAAATTTATGGAGCGAAGCAGGGGAGATCCAAATGGGCCTCCCTCGGGCAAAATTGGGTTAAATTACTGTATATACGAGGCAACTTCAAAACGCCTCACTACGTCTAAATTTACAATCATCCAATTTAGAAGCTCTTTTATCTTAGCAAATTGTATTTTGTATTAGACTTAATGCAAACTAAATTATCATATACTGCATAAAGCGAAAACTAACATTTCTTATAAAATTATGCACACCCCCAGCAGTATCTCGCATTATCCCAGCCACAACAACACACTCACTCACTCACACATACACTCTCTCTCTCTCTCAAGGCCTGTGTGGCCAGTGTATCTATGTAAATCGATGTAAATCTCTCTCTCTCTCCCCTGAACCAACTCACAACATTTTCATCCCCCGCATTAATTCCCCAGCACGCTCTCTTCCTTCTCCCCCGCCCGGGTTATTTAATGCAACCTCCTTCGAACCAGGTGTACGATTCCCAGACAATTCAGTTTTGGGGATAGTGGCCTGTTTTGTTTTGTTTTTGGGGGGGGGGGGTCTGTAAATTCAATAATAATTTATTTTTTAGTTTCCTCACTAGACCTCCATCAAGCTTAACCAAAAAAAAAAAAAAAAATTAAACCCCCTTTCAAGATGTATTTGTACATTTTTCGGTAGAAAAATGTCCCGCCTTTTAAAATTAGAGGCTCGCTATCGCTCGCCAAGACAAAATCAACACCTAAATGGCACGACAGGTCTTAAAATTAATAAAGAAATGGGGCGTAAAGTCTTAAAATCGCCAAACTAATGGGCCGAACGTCTTAAACTCTAAAAAACAATGATGCTAAGCACGAGGGAGAAGGGGGCCAGAAAAACCAGCCCATCTCCACTTAAGGGGGGTGACCTGCTTTTTGTTATTTCTGTCATTTTCTCTCTTTCTCTGGCTTGTATCCATTCGGCCCCATTCAGCCAACTATTTTAAGACGTTTATCCCCCATCTAGGTGTCGATTTCTTCCTGGCGAGCGATAGCGAGCCAGCATTATATGAAGAAATCTGGCATCGCCGGAGAAATTTTTCTATCGAAAAATGTACAAATTTAGCCTGCTGTCTAACAAAAATAAAAAATATGCTGGCTCGCTACCGCTCACCAGTAAGAAATTGACACCTGGATGGGGATAAACGTCTTTAAAACAGGAGGCTGAATGGGGCCACATGGATACAAGCCAGGGAAAGATAGAAAAGGAGAGAACCAAAACAGGTGACCCCCCTTAACCCGTAGACGACTTGAACCAGTAGATTACAACGACTGCCAAATCAACCGGGCATGGCTGAGACAAGTTGATCGATCATGTGGAGAGTTAATTGGGATGGATACAAGTTGATCGATCATGTGGAGAGTTAATTGGGATGGATACAAGTTGATCGATCATGTGGAGAGTTAATTGGGATGGATACAAGTTGATCGATCATGTGGAGAGTTAATTGGGATGGATACAAGTTGATCGATCATGTGGAGAGTTAATTGGGATGGATACAAGTTGATCGATTATGGAGAGTTAATTGGGATGGATACAAGTTGATCGATCATGTGGAGAGTTAATTGGGATGGATACAAGTTGATCGATCATGTGGAGAGTTAATTGGGATGGATACAAGTTGATCGATTATGGAGAGTTAATTGGGATGGATACAAGTTGATCGATCATGTGGAGAGTTAATTGGGATGGATACAATATTGGCATTGAACCTCGTCCCGGGAGACCACCAGGAGTGAACTTGGAGCGTGAATGCAGTTTTGCACCGTCGTGACGTAACCCTAATTTGAATTCATAGTATGCAAATAGAAAATCAATATGATGAGATGCCGTGAACAATGGGTTGCATGAAGTAATAACACCCCTTTCAGACTGTCACACGAGGGCTCTTTCCGGCAATGGACCACTTGCGAGTTTTGGTCTATAAGGGAGTTGGAACTGTAAACATCAATATTTAGGAGAAATACAGAAATTATACGAGTTGGCGATGGATAGAAATTGTGGTGAATTTGATTATATGTATTTATAAATGCACCACAACCGTTTGTTTAGCTGGTCATTTTGTTATATATCTATGTATAAAGCTCCAACTTCCTTATAGCCTGAAACTCGCAAGTGGTCAATTCTCTATCTGCAATTATTCTTCCGGTAACATTCGGGGGCTCCTTTGACATTTTCTCATTACAGTATCAATAAAAGTAGATTATTACGCGTTGCTGCTTTCCGATTGAACTGCAATGAGAAAGCGATTACACAGAAACGGACTGCATATATTTGGGTGGGAAAGGGTATGTGTGTTTCCGTCGAGGTGTGCTAAAACTCTAACATCAGCGCTCTCCTCCTTGCAAGACTAATGTTGACGTTGCGGTTGAAATAGCAGGAGAGGCGGAATTCTGGGGACGCTTTCGGTAAATGGAGGTGAGGTAATTCCCGGTACCGGTATTATGTGCGTTTGTGGTAATGTGGTAATTGCATTTAACTGTTTACTCAGTTGTTATATGTTATTTCTTATTACCCAGCATGTCGCCGAAGGTCGGACATTTATCTACCGAAAAATAAATCTATTTATATCGATTCAGTGTTATGGGGGTATTTTATAAGCTTGATGGAGGTCTCGGGAGGAAACTAAAGATCATAGTTAATAATACACCAGATTTCCTCTTCAATTCAGAAACTTCACACATACATCTACTGAGCTATCTCAGCTGTGTTGGCAGCATGTACGGGTATGCATTTGCCCTCGGATGTGATTTCATTATATTATATAGTGTTTGCTTATGTATTATACCCTATATTCCAAATATTTACTATTTGTATATCAATTGTGTGTGCCTATTGCCTAAATGTCTGTCTATTATTTTAAAACATATTTAATATTCCAGATACAGAGGAGTCACATCTGTTGGCAGACATGCATCCTGGATACTCACCCGGAGGACCCCTTCATGCTGGAGTCAGAAGGTGAGTCTGGAAAAGCGATGTTACAGTGTGTGCCACCTCTCATTAATTTATTGATCGTATAGTATTAGCGAAACGTATGCCATGATTTTGAGTTATTGTCTATTATTGTATAGCCATGTTTTCATTGAACACAGTACTATACATTCTCGGAGCTATGAACGATAACTAATGACTTACATGCGACAAAAATATATATTATCTGGTGTTACTGAAAAATATTATTGTTATGTGTAGAAGCGGAAACTTTACCACAACTTGCAAGGTCCAGCTACTTCTTATTAGGCTATATTACCATCTTGGAACAGGTAATTCCTTGGTGCAATTCCAGGCAAGGGTGGGAGCTGTAGTATTGTGCCTCCTAAAATAATATAACTAAAATAATACTAAAATATACTAAAATATACTCCTTCAATTCCATTAGAGAACACACACACACACACACACACACACACACACACACACACACACGAGTTGTAGTACTGCATTTCTTAACCCTATAAATATTAGGGCGCGTTTCTTAATAATATTTTGGCTAGCATTATGCGATTTTAGAGAGATTAGGAAGGATCTGTGGTTGTTAAAGGGTTAATTGAGTTAGTTTGCGCCCCATTCAAAGGAGTACAAAGGAAATCAAGCAACAACCGATCTAGTGACCCTTCTAGGCTGCTTGTCCTCCAAAAAACACTGAGGATCAAGTGTCCAAACAGTGGTTTAGAGTGGGTAAGGGAACATTGGAAAGGGAACTAATGTCCGTGGCAGGATTAGGAAGTTAGTAGGGGACAGATGGGTTAGTAACTGATGCTGGGGTCACACATTCACGTATATTGCTCCCGTCAGCTCCCCTCCGGCGTATCGCCAATTTATGTAAAGACGCGAGTAGTTCCTGCCGTTGAACGCCCGTTCTTCCACGTCTATTGCACTTCCCGACAGACGTAGCGTAACGTGGCCAGTGTTACGTCAGACGTAATGGAGTCGTATTGAACTACGTACGTGTTTGCGACGTGCGTAAGCATAGCCCCGTTCGACCTTATGGGCTGCACGATTTGCGGGAACACAGGCCACGCCCATGCCACGCCCCCTCAAGACCGGCGTAGCTGAGGCCGCAAGTCTTCGGATTTGTTAGGTGGTACCAGGACCGGTTCTGGCCAATCGTAGGCACACCCCGTCTGACCAAACACAGACAAAGACAGTCTTTGTCAACCACGTAGGTCTGGGTTGGAATCTGGGAACTACAAAAGGGCAGGAATGGCCACACCATTCCCATTCCCAGTCCTACATCGGCACCATGAACAACATCGAGGAATTCATCCTGGAGGAGTTACCCGCTGAGTGCCAGCCAATTTTGACGGTGTGCTTCTGCCAGTGCCAGATTTTTTTTTTTTTTTTTGGCTAAATCTATTAAGTTTGGGAGAGAAAGGAAGGATAATGGTAAAAAAAAACACTCCCCTCGCCAGAAATCAGGTCCCCGATGGTCCCGAAAGTAGCTGAAAAGACACTATAGACTACAGAGATACAGAGACTTATGGTATCGGAATGTATGGGTGGGAGGAGGGTGGTTTTGGGGTTGGTTGGGGGAAGGTAGAAGGATAATTGACTTGTGTTACACATATGAAGCCGATTGGTGAGGTAGTTTCGCCACCACGGATTTTCCTTTTTTTTTCCTTTTCTTCGTACGGATACGATAGAAGTGGGTGGTGGGAGGCGGTTGGGGGTGTGGTGGGGGGAAGGCAGAAGGGTAAGAGACTTGTCACACAAATATGGAACCGATTGGTGCAGTCGTTTCGCCGCCACAGATTTTCCTTTTTTTTCCTTCTGACGGGACCGACAGTCAGCGAGTGGGTGGGAGAAGGGATTTGGGATTTTTGTGGTGGGTAGCCTAAAGGGTAAGGTACATGTGGTAAAAATATGAAAGCCATAGGTGCAGTCGTTTCGCTGCTACGATTTGTTTTCGGCAGGGTGCAGAGGGTGGCAGGGTTGGCTTGTTGGTTGCTGCTCCGGTGTGGTGAGAGGTGTGACTGGAGGGTCCCCCGCTGGTGCCGCGTCTTCCCGCCAACCCGCAGCAGTGCGGCGGTTCTGCCAGATGCGGCCTAACTAACGTATACTTCCACGTTCGACTGGAACTTTCTACGATTTGACGAGAGCAGCTCTCGGGGTAGCTGCTACGTCTGACGAGGCTGCTCCGGTCAGACGGCTGTGGTGGCCAGGTCGGTCGTAAGTTTTCCCGTCTTTTGACATACGTGAGGGCGAGCCACGTTTTTTATTCCAATCGATTCAACAACCGAGCGGTCTTGGCCGCACCCACAACATTCCCGACCCACGTGGGCTACTTGTTTCTACTCGCGCCATGCGTGAGTACCCCCCCCCCCCCCCCCCCCCCCCCCCGCGCGCGCGACTGGCCGCAATTTCATTTACGTTTTTGCGTATTATGCCCGTACGTTTTACGTAATCGGTTGCCAACTACCAATATACCTTCGTTTACAACAGACGGGAGCTGACGGGAGCAATATAGTGAATGTGTGAACTCACCATGAGGGAGCGGGAGCGGGAGCGGGAGCGAGCCTGCTTTAGGAGAAACCGGCTCTCAGCCGGGGCTTATTCTACCGGAAAAATGTACGTACATATTGAGCTTGTAACAGGTATGGGAGGCAGGTTTTTATTTTATATATATATATTTGTTTAATCAGCTGCGATGAGAGCAAGCTTTTTGTCGAACCTCCCAATTTATTTTATAATTGGCGTTTTCAATTCGGAGTTTCACATCAGCAATTTGGGAGCACAAACTGTATCAGAATTTATTACCGTAGCGATACTTTCCAGTTGATCGACTATATTATCTTAAATGTATTACAATGTGTCCGAGGTCTCTAAAAGGCTGTCATAGGGGGAGAAGCCGCCTAGCCTCTCCTTTTAAAAGACCCTCTGGATGCTGACCGGGTCCCCAATATTTCACAAAACCTTTCCAAGCCACTCGAAAGGGAATAATATTTTTAACATTTCTGGTGGCTCAAAAAAAAACAAAAAAAGCCTCGTGCACTCCTTTTACCATCACCCCGGGGTTTTGCATACGGCGCTGACAGGGAACAGTTTAAGGGGAGATGGTTCACTTTTTGGGCGATTTTTGCATGTATTAATTATTTTTCTAGTTTCCTCCCTAGACCTCCATCAAATAAAACAAAAAACATCCGTTACATCCCCCTTCTAGATTAATGTGTCCTTTTTTTCGGTAGAAAAATGGTCCGCCGAAGGCCGGTTCTTTCAACATTACAGGCTCACTTTCGTTCGCCAGGGAAAAAATCGACATCTAAACAGCACGAAAGGTCTAAATATTGACGAAGAAATGGGTCGAAATGTCTTAAAATCGACTAACTAATGGGGCAAACATCTTAACATCTGAAAACTAATGGGGCTAAACATGAGGGAGAAAGTGGTCCAGAAAAGCGGCCCACCCCCCCTTAAGGATTGGAGTGTGTTGTCAGAATCAGAATATTGTTGCTGTCAATCATTGTTGTGCCGGTACTGATCGTTCAGGAATATTACTGTTATACACTCAAAGAAAAACTGATGGAGGCTCACCAACCCTCGACATCGTATTTACAAAAACACAAATGCAGACAAACTAGTTAAGAGTATGGATCGCCTCCTACATTGAATCCCTTCCTCCTTGGCACATATCCTATCTGTCCACCAAAATTCGTGAAAATCAGTTCATAACTGTGCGAGCTATCTTGTTTACAGACAGACAGAGGCGAAAACATTATATCCGTCCAACTTCATTGTCGGAGGTAACAATAAATAATCGATAACAATACAGTCAGCTTGATTTTATATATCTTTTTCATTCCTTTGATTTTATATATCTTTTTCATTCCTTTGATTTCTTACACTGTAGTTTGGGAGTGAATTAAGGCAATTTGATTGTATTATATGGATTATAACCATCGGGATTGACTAATGAGTTATGAAAGCATTGTTTAGTTTCATTCTTCAAATAATAGGAGTTGAAGAATGCGTGTGAGTGAAAGTGCTACACATCACTTTTCAGAACAAAATTAAATAGGCCTACACAATAATTAAATACCGACGTGAGGCACGAACAGACAATTGTGCATTCATAAATAACATTAATATGTGTGTGTGTGTGTGTGTGTGTGTGTGTGTGTGTGTGTGTGTGTGTGTGTGTGTGTGTGTGTTACTCAGTTACTTGTTCGTCAAGGGGAATCCACGCAATGCGCTAAGCTCATTGTTATCGCGCCTCCTTAACTGGGAATGTATTGCGTGAAATGCATGTTAAGTGTTTTATGTACTGTTGGAATGGCTGTGGATGTGTGTGTAGTCTGTATTTTAGCCAATTGGCGACATCGGAAACGAAGGCTTAGGGTGGATCTGTATGGTACCATTCTCACTATAGACGGTACCGTCTCGCCCGAAGGCTTAGGTAGCCATCAGCTTAGGTGAACCATATGATACCCATCTCGCCTTGTACCATTTTTGCCAACCCCAGATGGGACGTCACAACGTCGTCCACTTATTCCAGGTACCTATTTACAGCTAGGTGAACTGAGGCTAACACATGAAAGGAGACAAGCCCAATTTGTCTCCGCCCGGCCGGGGATTGAACCCCCGACCCCTCGTGTGTGAGACGAGAGCTCTACCTACTAGCTACGGGCTGTGTGTGTGTGTGTGTGTGTGTGTGTGTGTGTGTGTGTGTGTGTGTGTGTGTGTGTGTGTGTTGTTGGTGTGTGAGAGGTCAGACGTCTGGAAATAGTGACGCAGCTGAGAGAGGATTATCATTAGAGGTGATTTCCTGTGTGAGTGTAGGTGTGTGTGTGTCTGTGTAGGTGTGGGTGTGGGTGTCTTATGTGTGTGTTTATGTCTATATGGGCGTGTCTGCTTGTGTGTAGGTGGGTGTCGTATATGTGTGTTTGTATATAGGTGGGTGTGTAGGTGTCTTATATGTATGTGTGTGTGCATAGTTGAACGTGCCTGTGTGTGTATGTGTGCCCGTGTGAGTATGTATGTGCCAGTGTATGTATGTGTATTATAGGGGGCGTATGTGTGTATTGTATATGTATTTGCTTTTGTATAGCTGGTCGTGTCTGTGTGTATGTCATATGTGTGTTTGTGTGTACTGTATGCGTTTGGTTCTCAATGTGGGTACATACTGTATATATCGGTGAGAGTAATATCATTGATACCATTGGTTATAAGAAATATAGAAACATATAGTCATGTTACTAAATAACTACAGTACTATGATTCACTCGCCTGGAAATAATAGACACCTAAATGACACGAAAGGTCTTAATATTGGCAAAGAAATGGGCGAAAGGTCTAAAATCACCAAACTAATGGGGTGAACGTCTTAAAATGTCAAAACTGAGGTGGTGTGAGTGAGCGAAACAGGTCTCTCTCTTCCTCCTTCCTTCTTCTCCATCTGTAACCCTTGTTCTTTCTCTTCTCCTTCTTCTCTTCCTAGTTTCTCATCTTCTTTTTTCTCTACCCTTCGTCTCTCTTCCTCTCCTCACTCCTCTGTTCTCTTTCTGTCCCTCACCTTTAATTCCTCCTCTGTTCTCTTCTCAACACCTAAATGGCACAATATGTCTTAAGATTGGTAAATCAATAGGGCGAAAAGTCCTGAAATCGCCAAAGTAATGGGGCGAACCTATTAAACTGTCATAACTAATGGAGCTAAACATGAGGGAGAAGGGGGTCCAAACGAGATGTTTACAACAGAACGCTGCCTGTCGTCTGTAGGCCCTTTTCCCTCACAATAGTAGGTGTTATTTCAGCTGATGGTAAATTGAATCCCTTAGCACCTGAATTCTCGATATACTGTATAGCCCCTTCTGTACCGGCGATATCGTTTTGCATATATTCTCGCTACTGTTAAGCAATTTTATTCAATTTAAGAAGGGCCTCCAGCAATTTAAGAAGGGCCTCCAGCAATTAGCAGGCTTCGAACTATTTCACTTAACCCTTTCTGCTATGGATACTTCATAAACTGCATAAAATCGTAAAATTGAAAAGAAGTCGCCGGTACAGAAGGGGTTATAACGGTATACCACAAATCGTGACTCCAACCTCTGTACTCGTCAAGTGTTAGAGCAAATGGGCTGTAATGTTCCACACCTATTCTCTGGCTGACCCTTCTCAAATGGGCTGTAATGTTCCACACCTATTCTCTGGCTGACCCTTCTCAAATGGGCTGTAATGTTCCACACCTATTCTCTGGCTGACCCTTCTCAAATGGGCTGTAATGTTCCACACCTATTCCTCTGGCTGACCCTTCTCAAATGGGCTGCAATGTTCCACACCTATTCTCTGGCTGACCCTTCTCAAATGGGCTGCAATGTTCCACACCTATTCCCTGGCTGACCCTTCTCAAATGGGCTGCAATGTTCCACACCTATTCCCTGGCTGACCCTTCTCAAATGGGCTGTAATGTTCCACACCTATTCCCTGGCTGACCCTTCTCAAATGGGCTGTAATGTTCCACACCTATTCCCTGGCTGACCCTTCTCAAATGGAAGAAATATTAGCTTGATCACTCTAGTCATTTTGAAGTTACAGATGTTAGTGTCAGAATGTAATAGCCTGCCTATAATGAATGGTCTATAGTTTCTCAATTATCTGTGTGTGTACAATGGAGGGTACTGGTGGTCGGGTTGTGATGATGTTGGTATATTCGTTACTATTTATTTATTACTATTATTATTATTATTATTTTATTATTTTATTATTTTCTACAGTGTACAGAACGGAATGACAAAGCCGGTGTGCGTGCCTTCTGCAACGATTTAAGGGGAGGTTTCTAGTTTGTTTCCTACTCCTCCAGCAATCTTAAAATTTCACCCCCTTGACCCCCTTTCAAGACAAATTTGTACATTTTTCGGTAGAAAAATGTCCCGGCCGAAGGCCGATTACTCTTAAATTACAGGCTCGCTATCGCTCGCCAGGATAAAATCTACACCTAAATGGCACGAAAGGTCTTAAAATTGACAGAATGGGGCGGACATTCTTAAAAATCACCAAACTAATGGGGAAAACGTCTTAAAATCTCAAAACCAATGGGGCTAAACATGAGGGAGAAAGGGGTCAAGCAAAAAGTCCCTCAAGTGGATATCTCCCCTTAAATCCACATACAGTATTGTGTAAGATTGACACAGAACTACTGTTTGTTTAATTGTGTTAGACAACGAATATATTGTACTGAGCTGAACAATTTAATATACTGTCTTTCAAATGTAGTGCAATTAATTATATAATCGTTGTGTTATAAATAATGTAAAGTATTAGGAGACAAAATATTATATTGGTAGACTTTATTGTATATACATTTTGTTAAAGATTACTATATATATATTTACAGTTTAGTTACACGAGTCATAGTTTGTGAAATATCAAAATAATAGTAATGATTGCCGTTAGATATTGGATTTAAGAGAATAAACAGCATAGAAAGTATGTCTCATGAAGCGAGGAATAGAACCATTGACAGATATTGAGTAACCCATGTTTTTTGATTAAGCAAATATAGGAGGAACACGGGTATTATTATATTAGTTATATTATTTAATAAGTTGGACTTTTACTATACACGCACACACACACACACACACACACACACACACACACACACACACACACACACACACACACACACACCCACACACACACACACAGCCCGTAGCCTAGTAGGTAGAGCTCTCGTCTCACACACGAGGGGTCGGGGGTTCAATCCCCGGCCGGGCGGAGACGAATTGGGCTTGTCTCCTTTCATGTGTTAGCCTCAGTTCACCTAGCTGTAAATAGGTACCTGGAATAAGTGGACGACGTTGTGACGTCCCATCTGGGGTTGGCAAAAATGGTACAAGGCGAGATGGGTATCATATGGTTAACCCACCTAAGCTGATGGCTACCTAAGCCTTCGGGCGAGACGGTACCGTCTATAGTGAGAATGGTACCATACAGATCCACCCTAAGCCTTCGTTTCCGATGTCACCAATTGGCTAAAATACAGACTACACACACATCCACAGCCATTCCAACAGTACATAAAACACTTAACATGCATTTCACGCAATACATTCCCAGTTAAGGAGGCGCGATAATAATGAGCTTAGCTCGCATTGCGTGGATTCCCCTTGACGAACAAGTAACTGAGAGTAACACACACGCGCACGCACGCGCGCGCACACACACACACACACACACACACACAGAGTGAGAGTAAATCAATCCCTTCGAGGTGAAAGAACTCTACTGTGTAATAATTCTTTGGGATTATCTCACACCAGAGAATAATTATAATCTTCCATATTTTACAATACCATACATGGGATTCTTAAAAACTACTCCCACGAAACTGGGTAGCATCCCGTGTATGCTACTCTTCAATATGGGTCATACGACATGGTAGTATTTCTCCATTTCTTTAGTCTAAATAGGAAATTGCTAATTGTTCTTTACCACGGCATGGTGGAGTCGGTTAAAGCATGGACTCTCGTCCTGACTGTCCGTGGTTCGAATCTCGGTGAGAGTCAAATAATGTAAGTATCTACTATGAATGTATAACACTCCACTTGGTCGATTATAATTATATTCCCACACCTGGGTCCCTAATTACTCTCCGGGCCAGGTGAAGTAAAAACCAGCACCTGCAACGCGGTGTTCATTGTTCAGGTAGAGCAGAACACCGGGGCCTTTGTTCTCCACGGCTTACTGGCTGGCTGGCTCTCTTTCTTTAGTTAGTATTTTTTTTTTTCTTAGTTACTTCTCTCTTTGACTCTCTCACTCTCGCTCTCTTTCTCTCTCTCTCTCTCTCTCTCTCTCTCTCTCACACTCACTCACTCACTCGCTCGCTCGCTCGCTCTCTCTCTCGCTCTCACTCACTCACTCACTCACTCACTCACTCACTCACTCACTCTCTCACTCACTCACTCACTCACTCACTCACTCTCTCTCTCTCTCTCACACATTCCTCATTATATACTGTATATACTACTCTCTTTTAAACCTGCCTTTCTCCGTCAGCTATTTTTTCCCTTCATACATCTCTCTCGTTTCGTTTCATTGTTATTCCCTGGGTCCTCGCTTTCTGCTGTGCGATATGTCTGTGCTTAATCCTCTTCTCACTCTTCCAAGCATTTGTTCTCCAATCCTCCTTCTTTCCTTCTTCCTCCTGTAAGCCCCCTCCTTTCCTCTTGTTCTCCTCTTACTCTTTCCGCTCCTGTAATTCTTATATTTTCTCTTCTCTTACCTTCTATTTCTTCCTATTCCGTCTTCAGCGTCTCTTCCTCCATCTCCTCCTGTAATCCTTATTTGTTCTCTTCTTCTTATCGTCCCTCCTCTTCCGCCTTCTTGCTCTTCTGTAATTCGTATATTTTCTCTTCTTCCTCTTCGTGTAATTCTTGATATTATCTCTTTTTCCTTCCTTCCTCCTTCTTCTTCTCCCTTACTGTAATTCTTAGCTTTTATCCTTCTCATTCCCTTCATCTTCCCCATTCTCGCCCCATTCTGTTACCCTTGTATTTCTCCTCTCTCTCAGTTTTCTCTTCCCCCTTCTTCCTCCTCTTCCTGTAAGTCGCCTCTGTCCTCTTCGTCATGTCTTCCTCCTCCCTCCTCCTCCATTTTCTCTATCCTCCTGTAACGTTCGTCCCTTTTTCTCTTTTTCTTCCCCCCTCCTTCCTCTTTCCTCAGTCCTTCTCCACCCCACCATAGTACTTATTCTCCTGGTTCTTCTTCTCCTATCCCCCCTTCCTCTTCTTCCCTCTCTTCTACTCTTGCTCGTTTCTCTCTTCTCCCTTCTGGTTTCCACTCCTCCCTCCTCCTCAGTGTTTTATCTTTCTCCCCTCTTTCTCTTCCCCCTCGGATAATTACCCCGTCTTCCTCTCCATTAACCTTTAATCCTTCTTCTTCTCCCCATTCTCCTTCCACGTCTCTCCTTCTCCTCCATTTGTCTGCCTCCTCATCCTCCTCCTCTCCCCCTATTCCTGTATATTTTCTTGTTTCCTCAGATGCGTATAATATTTAGTTCTTGTATTCTTCATGGGCCTTTTCACCTCTTTCCCTTTATGGCTATCCTCCTTTTCACGTGATTGGTTTTTTTTTATGATCCCCTTTATTTCCCCCCATAGATACCATTCCACCCGTTTGCCGGGTTCTTATTGCTTTTACATCGTTCAATGAATTTCTTTCTGGGTTGGCGTTTTTTTGTTCATAGAACGCTAGCGTTTGATTCTTTCAATTATCTCTGATCCCCTCCCCATAATCAACATGTTTAACTTCCTATTCCTTGTAAGTAAGGTGCCGTAAACGTTGCCAGGATTAGTTGCTCTTAATTATTACTCAACGGTAGATATATATATATATAGGTATTATAATTATATAGAGATACATACATATATATATAGGGTATATATCTATATATAGCATAGCTAGATATATATATATTACTATATATATATATAGTAATTATAATATAATAGGGTATATATATATATTATTATTGTTGTTGTTGCTTAACTATCCGAGTGTCTTCAGCCCATCACTTCCAATTCATATATTTGCTTAAAAATATCTTAAGCCTCGGGACTTAAATTACAAACTTCCATCTTACGTGCTATACCACCTCAGATCTTAGCCTCACTTGCAGTTATTAATTTGGGCTCATATATCTTGCACTCGGAACCTGTAGCCCACACGATATTATTCAGAAAGAGAAGACAGCACTGATATTCTAATGTTTTTGTTTCCATCAGATTACCATTTTACGTCTTGGTACTCTTACTAACGGATTTAAGGGGACGATGGAACCGTTCTTGCTGGACACCATTCTCACCTCATGCTTACCCCCATTAGTTTTCAAGATTTTATGACAGTTCGGACCCATTAGTTTGGCAATGTTTCCAAGACCTGTCGTCCCCTTTCTTTGGTCAAATAGTAAAGACATTGTATCGTCGCCACCATTTAGGCTGTCGCAGTGTCTTTTCCCCTGGCGAGCCGATAGCGAGCCTGTAATTTCCATAAAAGAGGGACCGGCCTTAGGTCGAAACTATTTTTTACTAATACCATAAAAAATGTACAAATTTATCTTGAAGGGGATCCTGTTTTTTTTTTGTTTTTTTTTTTACTTTTTGGTTTGATGGAGGCACCTAGGGAGGAGAACTAGAAAAAAATGAATAAATACATGAAGCAACAATTGACCAAAATGTGAACCATCGGGAGATTATGGAGTGTAGAAGCATAACCTCTATCGCACTTACTCATCTCTTCTTCGTATGTTTCATTTTTGTCTTTTTCCTGTGATGATGGAGATTAATAGTTATATAGTGGAATATCTCATTTCGCAATACACAGCTCTCAAACTGCCCATAGTAATATATATATATCCTCTTTTATTGTTTATCTAATATTCGCCACTGGCACGCATTCCTCTCATCACATGTTCCATTTTAGGTCTAGTCTCAATGCACAATTAATTCACATATATCATTTAATTATCGTTTCTCTGGTATGACTATTTGGTTGTATCTATTTCGTTGTGTTTGTTTCTAATTATCTCTTCCACTCTCCTCGTTCATGTATTTTTCTTTACGAGCTCGCCTAGTCAGATTTTCTCTCTTTTGCATTTCTTCTTCGGGCTGCTCATTCCCTGATGTTATTTTTCGCAATTTTTTTCTCAACCGGTTCTACGTATATTTCCCTTTTGTTTGTCTCAGCCGTTTTTGCGTTTTTCAGATAGATTCTTTGTATTTTTTTTTTTCTGTTTTTGTTTTTTTTTTTTTTTTTTTTTTTTAGTCTATTTTGTTAGGTCCAATCACATTAAGGGGTCTAATCTCAACCTTCATCCTTCTTCCCACGGTTTTTATACTCCTCCGGAGGCTGACTGTATTCGTTCTGCCTTATTGCAGCCTATCTCCAATTGGTCGATTGTTGGGTAACTACTGTATTAAATCTTCCTGGCTATTGTGCGCTTACCGGCTGCTCACATTTCTATCGTAGGCTCTTTTCAGTTCTGCTTTGACATTTTAGTACTCTCTTTATTCGTTTTCTCTTGCTGCTTTTCTATCTACCGTACTTTATTTTTGCACTTTTTATTCGTTTCTAATGTTCTTTCCTATCTACGTTATTTATACGTTTATTTGTTTCCATCGTGCTACCTCTTCTATTTTATTGTAGGCCTAGGCACTTTTTATTCCGATTTATTTTTGTACTTTTTATTCGCTTCTCTTGTTCTTTCTTATCTACTGTACGTTATTTTGCACATTTTGTTTCTTCCAATGTGCTACCTCTTCTAGTTTATTGTATGCACTGTTTATTCTACTTTATTTTTGTACGTTTTATTCGTTTCTATTCTTTCCTATCTAAGTTATTTAGCACTTTTTTATCGTTTCTATTCTTTCCTATCTACGTTATTTAGCACTTTTTATTCGTTTCTATTCTTTCCTATCTACGTTATTTAGCACTTTTTATTCGTTTTCTATTCTTTCCTATCTACGTTATTTAGCACTTTTTATTCGTTTCTATTCTTTCCTATCTAAGTATTTAGCACTTTTTATTCGTTTCTATTCTTTCCTATCTACGTTATTTAGCACTTTTTATTCGTTTCGATTCTTTCCTATCTAAGTTATTTAGCACTTTTTATTCGTTTCTATTCTATCCTATCTACGTTATTTAGCACTTTTTATTCGTTTCCATTGTGCTACCTCTTCTACTTTATTGTATGCAATTTTTTTCGTTGTTAGTGTTCTTTCCTGTCTATGTTATTTTTGTAATTTTATTTGGTTTTATTGTTTTACCATTATATTCGTTTATTCGTTTCTGTTGTGCCCCTCTTCTACTTTATTGTATGCACTTGTTCTACTTTAATTATACACTATTTATTCGTTTCTATTGTGCTACCTCTTCTCCTTCATTGTTAAGACCTTTTTATTCGTTTCTATTGTGCTACCTCTTCTACTTCATTGTTAAGACCTTTTTATTCGTTTCGTTTCGTATTCAACTTACTTAGCGTGAATAAGATTTCCTAGAGGCAGATACGCTATATTTTGTGTGGCCAATATATTGAAGTTCATTTTAGTAAGACTGTGTAATTTTGAGTTGTTAAGACTTAATTTGGCGTTATTTAGAAAGACTGTTAATTTGAAGTTATTTAGTAGGACTAATTTTAAGTTGTTGATAAAGACTTAATTTGGAGTTGTAGAGTAAAGACTTAATTTGTGAGTTGTAGAGTAAGACTTAATTTGGAGTTGTAGAGTAAGACTTAATTTGGAGTTGTAGAGTAAGACATAATTTGGAGTTGTAGGGTAAGACTGTATTAATTTAGAGTTATTGAGACTGTTAATTTGGAGTTATAAAGTAGACTGTGTTAATTTGGAGTTATTGAGACTGGATTTGGAGTTGTAGAGTAAGACTGTGTTAATTTGGAGTTATTGAGACTTAATTTGGAGTTGTAGAGCAAGACTGTGTTAATTTGGAGTTTTTGAGTAAGACTGTTTAATTTGGAGTTGTAGAGTAAGGCTGTTAATTTGGAGTTATTGAGTCAGACTGTTAATTTGGAGTTGTAGAGTAAGACTGTTAATTTGGAGTTGTAGAGTAAGACTGTTAATTTGGAGTTATTGAGTAAGACTGTTTAATTTGGAGTTGTCGAGTAAGACTGTTAATTTGGAGTTATTGAGTAAGACTGTTAATTTGGAGTTGTAGAGTAAGACTGTTCATTTGGAGTTGTAGAGTAAGACTGTTAATTTGGAATTATTGAGTAAGACTGTTAATTTGGAGTTGTAGAGTAAGACTGTTAATTTGGAGTTATTGAGTAAGACTGTTAATTTGGAGTTGTAGAGTAAGACTGTTAATATGTAGTTGTGGAGTAAGACTGTTAATTTGGAGTTATTGAGTAAGACTGTTAATTTGGAGTTGTAGAGTAAGACTGTTAATATGTAGTTGTAGAGTAAGACTGTTAATTTGGAATTATTGAGTAAGACTGTTAATTTGGAGTTGTAGAGTAAGACTGTTAATATGTAGTTGTAGAGTAAGACTGTTAATTTGGAGTTATTGAGTAAGACTGTTAATTTCGAGTTGTAGAATAAGACTGTTATTTTGGAGTTATTGAGTAAGACTGTTAATTTGGAGTTGTAGAATTAGACTGTTAATTTGGAGTTATTGAGACTTAATTTAGAGTTTATGAGTAAGACTTAATTTGGAGTTGTAGAGTAAGACGATGTTAATATGGAGTTGTAAGAGTAAGACTGTTAATTTGGAGTTATTGAGACTTAATTGAGAGTTATTGAGTAAGACTTAATTTTGGAGTTGTAGAGTAAGACGATGTTAATATGTAGTTGTAGAGTAAGACTGTTAATTTGGAGTTATTGAGACTTAAATTTAGAGTATTGAGTAAGACTTAATTTGGAGTTGTAGAGTAAGACGATGTTAATATGTAGTTGTAGAGTAAGACTGTTAATTTGGAGTTATTGAGGTAAGACTGTTAATTTCGAGTTGTAGAATAAGACTTAAATTGAAGATGTTTATTCGGACTGTTTTAGTTTGAAGTTGTGGTAGATGAAGGATTAATTGGACATATTTATCCTCTTCATTCCTAGAGAGCCTTACTAAGCAAATCGTCTAATGATATCCAACATAAACTATCGAAACGCGTCATAATCCTCAAAGGGTTAACATAAATAATCCACCACGCTCTTCTACCTTTTCCACTCTCCCAGTAATGCATATGGTTCTTATTGGAGGTGAGATTTTCACGTTACTTTTCTGGACTCCCTTCTCCCACATGTTAGCTCCGTTTGGCTTGAGATTTTAAGACGTTGGTTCCTATAGTTTAGCGATTTTTAAGACGTTTCGCCCCATTTGTGTTGATTTTAAGACCTTTCGTGACATTTAGGTGTTGATATTTTTCTTGGCGAGCGATGGCGAACCTGTGATTAGGAGGAATCAGCCTTATTTCGAGACATTGTACACATTTATTAGAACTGCTCAAAATCGGATTAATACAGCTAAAATCAAACATAAAAAGACGTCGCCGATACAGAAGGTGTTAACCCATTCAGTACCGGTGACATCCTTTTCATTATGTTCTGACAACTATTAGACGAATTCGTTCATCTTAGGAAGGACGTCTACCAATTATAAGGCTGCAGACTATCTCAATTAATGCTTTTAGCTACCATATATCCTTCCTAAGCTTCATAAAATTGTCTAAATGTAGCTGAAATCAAATAACAACAGACGCCTCCGGTACAGAAAGGGTAACATACTCCGGAAACGCGGGACTGATGATCTCCCTGTCTTCGTAAACTCTATGGAGTCTGCTCTTCTCTTTTCACATTTTCTCCTCCTACTGGTTGATTGCTTTCATTCACTCTCTCTTGAACAAGGGTCACCGTTTGTATCCCTCCAAGCATAACAATCGTGCTCTCTTATATATATATATAAGTGATCCAATATATTCTTCACTTTGTTTTACGTTTTTTGTTTTGCTTTTCTTGTGAACTTGTATTTTCTTGTGGATTTCTTCGTCTCTCTGTTCTGTTAGATTTTCATTACACTTTGGCATTTGCTTATCAATATTTCTATCAGTATTGTCCTACTTTCATGATTATGAAAACTTTGTCTATATGGGCACACTGTAAAAGATATAAGTGTAAATAGGATATGAAAGATGAATTACAGTGTCTATAAGAGCTTTCCCTTTAACGATCCAATGGTAGTGATGAATCCATTTAGTATACAAATAGAAACCAATAAAAACAAATCAAAGGTGAATATTCATAAGTTTTAATATACTTTACATACTTTTAATGACTGTGTTCCACACGACGTGCGATTTCAGTCTCAAATCCTAATGGCGTTGTTCCAGGCAGCTGCATTCAGAACTGTCTCACCTATACAATTTTAAATTCGAGACAAAACATATGATCTGAACCCACATTTACCTAGGTCTACCCCTCGGTACAGCTTCCTCCATGTTCACCTATTTGCATCCTTTTACTCAGTTTATTTCATCCATCCTCTCTACTTGCCGGAACTAATCCAAACCTACTTGTAACATCTCATCACTTATATTCTCGGTACTTAATTACCGGTAACTCTCTCCTCAACTCCGCATTGGATATCCTATCTTGCAATTTGACCCCACACATCCATCTCACCATTCTCATTTTATTACGTTCCATTCTATTTATATCTATCTATCTATCTATTGCCGGACGCCTTACTCCCCTTACGAGGGTGGCCATACACAGAATGCCCCCAAGCGGACTTATTCCTGTGAGAGGGACAACCCGAGCCAGTTTAGTGAAGGACTTACAGGATTGACCACTCAATTTAGGATCCGTCCGACTCCGAGGCCCTCTGTGTATCTTGTTAGCACTATTTTTCTACAGTGGTGTCCGCCTAGTCCATCCCCTAACCTGCCTTACCCTTAGGTAAGCAGTAGGAGTTTTAATCAGGTTTACTCCCCTAGACAGGTTGCCAACCAAGGCTGACGAGTCTCATCCACCCGGATTTGTATAAGGTTGTCTCCCCTAGATGTGTTGCCGACCAAGGCTAACGAGTCCCATCCACCCATGGGATATCTATTTATATCATCCACTTTAATTGGCTACTTATCTGAAGCATAGCTGGGAGCTTATAATACAAGAATCATACAACTTTCCATTCAAGAGTAGTTTTATCAAATTTCACGGTTAGAACTGGATGAGAAAAGTTTGCAGAAGAGAACCCCAGAAGTGGAGTTGGAGGGTGAGTGCAACTATGCTTCTTCACGGTGTAGAGCACCATTGACTAAATGATTGATGAAAAAAACCTTCTCAGAGTATAATGGCAAAATAATAAATATAGAGCTAAGGAATTGCTGGACACCTGAGGAAAAAAACGATCAAATAGATAAAACAAAAGATGGAAATTTATAAATGGAACATGCCAGGAGAAATCATACTGCATGAGAAACAGATCAAGAAAAAGAATACCGAAGAAAGCCAAGGTAGAAATGCAAGATGACTCAAAGGGAAAAAAAAAAAAAAAAAACCCCGACTGAAGAAGATGAGGCTTGGTGGAGGAGAAATGATGACATTGCTCAACTGGGAGGAAGTTGGAGGAAAAGCCTCGAATTTTACAGACGATTACCTTTCTTTATGACGGTCTCATTTGTTCTGGCTAACACTATTCGATTACATTCAGCTTAGGAAGCACTTGTAACACTCGGAGGGGCTATAACTGTCAACTAACACTATCTTATGAAACGTCTTGGGAGTCATTATGATGAACAAGAACACCAATTTAAAGAGGAGCACTGTATTGTCAACGTTGTTGATAAAGTGCTCCTCCTCATATGGTGTATATTTTCATTCTGTCAACATCTCTTATTTCATTTTAAGTCGCATTGTGATATTTTGTTAAATTAATATTGAAGGCTTTGATTATTTTTGCCTTTTTCGATACATTTATTTTTTAGTTTGTCCTCAAACTAAAAAAAAGCCACGCCTCCCCAGAACCTTAAACTTAATAAAAAACGCCCCTCAACCTGTTCAAGTATAATGCGTACATTTTTAGTCAACTGAATAGGGGTGAAAAGTCTTATAACCGACAAACTAGTGAGGTGAAGCGTCTTAAAATCTCCAAAGTAGTGGGGTGAAAAAGGGAGGATCCAAAAAGACCAGCCCCGCACCAGACACTATCAATCTTTCGGCAGACAGAACTTTCCTAAGCTGAATAAAGTCGTCCATGGAAAAACAGAACTAAAAGAAAGTTCCGCCATCATACTGAAAGGGTTAAGGGAAAGTTATCAGTTGTTTATTATTGTATTAGGCCTATTATTATTCTCCTATTTTGTCTGTATCTTTATTTACTTTTCTATTTCTTTGTCTTGTTCTTTTTCTTTGTCTTGTTCTTTTTATTTTAAACTTTGCTTTATTACTTTGTTTTATATGCTTCAACCTAAACAAAGAAAGACTGGAGTGAAGCCCTGAAGATATGTGTACTGTAGGTCACCATGCCTCCAGCTGTATACTGATGTGTGTCACAGTATTTCTTGAATTCCTCGGGGAAATCATACAGTGATAGTTTATTAGAAACGACAAGAGTATATGTATGGCATGTTAAGTCGGCTTGGAACAGTACCGTACTGAAACAAAACTGGTACATGTTAATAATGCAGAACAAACTTATCATTAGAATATAATGGTTAATTTGGATAATAGATTTTCTTTAACCCTCTGAGACATATTTTTACATTTGTATTGTGATATCATTAGCCGATTTTAAACAATTTTGAAAAGATCTCTAGGAATGAAAGGGTTAAAACTATCTCAATTAATCCCAGACTCCAATCATTCCTCTCTAAGCTGCATAAAATCGTATTCTGATGGCCAGGATAAACGTCAAAATGAGTCCCTAATTCTCAAGGAGTTAAAAAGAAACTATTATTTAAACGAGAGCGTCATATAAATTCATTCTAATCTTTCCTCTTTTCGGTTTTCGTCCCCATTCTGTCAATTTCTCGTTTTCTACATAATATCTTCTTTCCGTTTTCTTTCATTTTTCCTTCCCGTCTCCTCGCCTCATTACCATCGTTCTTTCCTCCTTTTTCTAAAACCCTTTCTCCGTTTTCTTTTACTTCAAGCTCCCTCTCATTTTCTGCGTCTCATACTTGACTTTATTTAATGTTATCGCATTTTTTCCTTCTTGTGTTTTTTCGTCTCTTCTTCGTTTTGCCCTACTTCGCTTTCATCTATGTCCTACTTCATCGCAATATTCGCTCGCTCTCTCTCTCCCCCCGACTTGAAAAGGATTTGGGTGTTCTAATTAGCAGTGATCTAGAGTTTTCCAAAGAGTGCACTGAATTAGGGAAGAAAAAACATAAATCATTAGGGGATATTAACCCTTTCCAGTGCAGCGAACATCTTCTTAAGTTTTATGTAATATAATAGTTTACTGTGCCCAACGTCCTGGTATGTTTTGGTAATAACAGCTGACTTTGGTAGTACCGAACCGGTCCGCTACTTGCCAGATGAAAGATAAGCTTCTAGCCTTCATTCCCATTCCAATATTATCAGTATCCTACATGCCTCGGTAGTGAGAGGGTGTGTGTCCAAGCAAGTGGTGATTTGGAAGCTGTATTTAAGTATAAGCGGGTCCAATTCTATGTGTATTTCTGGAAGCTATAAACCAGGTACAAATGTGAGGTTCATTTAATGTTTCAGGCCATAGGCTAACTCATACTGTCTATTAAATATCATAATTATTTACAAAAAAAAAATCTTTCATCAAATTGCCATGAGTGAAGAAATACGAAAACATGGCCCAGTCAGGGCCCTGGCTGCCCTGCTATATAAAGAATCTGCCACCACCACTTTTCAAGACCACGGGAGATATGAATGAATGAACTAGAGTTTTCTAGGAAGAAATTTAGCTGAATTTTCAATTAAAATAGACTCCTTCAGCTCACTCCCATACTTCTCTCGGATATGGTGAACGAATACTAGACATAAACACCCCACAGTGGTGTAAGCTTCTCTATAGAGGAGCCCACAGGAAAAGGGTTAAGAGACAGTTTCACTATAGAAATAATGTGATGATACAGCCTTCATGGAATATGCTAATCAATTTTGGTCGCTCAAGCAGAGAGTAGATAGTATATTCATCACTCTGTAATGAGTGCAGTGCACTACACAAATTTCCCTCTTTCCACTTCAAGTATCTCCCCGGAATGGGCCGCAAGGTCTTTGAAGTACTAACCCTCTCTCTCACTCACACAGACACTCTCTCTCCCTCTCTCTCGCTCTCGCTCTCGCTCTCGCTCTCGCTCATCTTTCTCACTCCCCCCGCTCTCTCTCTCGCCGGGACTCCCACCAACTCCGCCCCGACAACAAACGCCAGGGAAAAGGAAATTCCTCTGGAGATATTTTCATGCGGAGTGGTGTGTGTGGGTGTGTGGGGGGGGGGGGGGGGGTGGCGGGGGGGGGGGGGGGGTGGGGGGGGGGGGGGGGGGGGGGGGGGGGGGCGGGGGGGGGGGGGGGGGGGGGGGGGGAAAAAAAAAAAAGAATTGGGGGGGGGGGGGTCTGAAAAGAAATATATACGATGGGGTGAGCCTTGTGTTCCCGGACTAATGGATTCCTGCCTTGGTTCTCTGCCTTAAACACTCTAACTTGCCCAACCAAACCTGCCTCAGTCTTTGCTCTTTTTGCATACCTTTTGGGACTCTTTCACTCTCTTTCAAACGGTTTTATCTAGGTCAGTCTGGGTCGTATAATATATGATCGAGTCATTTTTTTTTTCTTAACTCACAGCGATGTTTGTTGGGCTTTTTGGGTTGGGTATTTGTCTTGTTCCCTCGGACCTCTCTCAGTGTATACCCAACCCCTCTTCCCTCTTTCGTAGAAACTCGTAGTTACCTGTCTTGAACACACAACAATCCCACCCCCTTACTCTGTGCAACTCTCCCAACCCAAGATTGCAAACGTTATTTCTCAATCTGTCTTCTATTCAAACAGCTGAGTGGCTCTGGAACTCTCTCCCAATGTCTTCTTTCCTCTTTTCCCCTCATACTATGACTTAAATTGCTTCAAAACTACGTTGTGTCCCCAGGGCATTTTGGATTTTTTGGCCTCGCCCGTCCCCTCCTGCATTTTGGCCCTGTTACTCTTTCAAACTTCTGTCAAAACTCGTGGGGGAGGCAACTCGGCAAAGGCAGTTTCTGCTCTGCATGTGGCCTTCCCAATCTCCCATCCCTCACAAGATCTAGACAAAAACAAAAACAAGTAAAAGAATTACACCTAAATGGGTGGTGAAAAATATGATTAAAATTACGCCATTTCATGAAAGATAATCGGGCAAAACCTGAAACTCCATCAATGTCAGGTCAAACATAAAAGTTCGTCCGAAAAAAAAAAGGGATAAAATTGTGTGAAACATTTTCGGAAAGCGAGAGCGGGCAATATTTACCCCACACGATTGGCTTTGAGGTTGAATGGTCTAGGGAACACACCTCTAAAAACCATCCTCTTAACTGATGGTTAAGTTTCTTGTTCTCCCTTAATAGCCCTCCTTTATTTATCGATCACTAATGTGTAATGATTGTAATATGTTAACTGTTCGTACTAATATTTCTTGTAACTTTTGAATCTGTTTCTTAACATGAAAGTTCCTCCAGTTGGACGACGAAGCTAAGGCCATAGGAGTGAAGAGTTTAATGCACCATTTAATCACAGCCACTTATGATAGAGAGAGAGAGGAGAGAGATGAGAGAGTAAGAGAGAGAGTAAGAGAGAGAGAGAGAGAAGCGCGGGGGCGGCGAGTGAGGGGAGGTAGGGTGTAGGAGGCTCAAAAGCAAGGTATACACTTCTGATTTTTTGAGCAAGGGGGCTATTTCGCCCGTTTAGTAGAGTGCGTGGGGGGAGAGTACTACTGAGAGTACCTGGCAAAATCGAAGAAATAGTTTGAGCTTGTTGAATGAACCCCCTGCTCGTAAACGGTGGGATTTTTAACAATTAAAATAACCCCTTGAAGATTAATGACACATTTTGGCCCGTCAATTTTGGCTAACCTTATACGACTTTAGCAGTGTAGGAAGGACCACTAGGAATCTAAGGGGTCCAAAAAACCAACTCGATTATGCTTCCGATTTCCCACAGATCCGTGCTCCCTGTCCTATGCTAAATTGAATCGTCTAATGATAGCAAAAATAAACTGCTAAAATATAATCGTCATAATCCCAAGGAGTTAATACTTCTAAGTGTAGTCTATTTTGTCCTTAACCTGGCGAAAAAAAAATATTTTCCTTCCTCCTTTCCCCCCATCTTAGTTTATATACCTACAGTATTTCGATGTTTTTAAAATTGTGCAAAACTTGGCACTTAATATGATCCAGAGCTGTTTATAATGAATAATTGGTACTTTAAACATACAAGTACCTATGGTAATCGATTACTGAACATTAACCATTTTTCCCTAGAGTGGTAGCAAAGGTTTTCCTGGAGAGGGATTGTGGGGGGTCAAGGGGTGAGCATGGTCCGACTCTTTATATATATATATATATTTTTTTTTTTGTGTTTGTCTTGTCTGGGGCCCGGGGGTGGGTGTGTGCTGTTATCGTAGAGGCCACTTTGTTGGGCTGGTATCACCGGGCGACGCGACTGGTATCACAGGTTGGTGTTCTGGTTAGGGGTTGGTTGGCACCGCAAAACCACTCGTCTGGTATAATAGGCCAACTTGACACTAGCATCCTCACAGGCCGAGGGGAATGGTATGCAAATCTGTTTCCTTGTTCCCCTTGTTCGTTCCGCTGGGAGAGCTGACGAACAGTTTCCATAATTCGCTCTATCGTTGCATTTGTTCCATACCCTCCACGCTGGCCTTGGGTTTGTGGGTATGAAAGGTCTCCTTTAATTACCCTGTCTTGGTAAATGGGTCATTGTGTGTGTGTTTGTGTGTGTGCTGTGGTGTGTGTGTGTGTGTGGTGGTTTTTGTTGTGTGTGTGTGTGTGTGTGTGTGTTTTTTCTTCTATATTATATTCCAACTTACTGTACTTCCTCTCGGGCATAGGCTCTCAGAGCCTTAACATTCACCCGCTGTTACAATGAACAGTGAAGCCCGTGATGTCTTTGTTCCAGTCTTTAGTGAGTGAGACTTGTGAAGCACGTAGAGTACAACCGCGCACCTGCCATCTTGCCTTCACATGAGGCAGCGGTGCTCACTCATGGCCCGAAAACGATACTCCATCATCCTCCTCGAAGCCCACCTCGTTCCCGTGCTTCACTGTCTCATCCCCTTACATTCGGAATTCGTCGATTCGTGCTCTCACACTTACACACATAACAACGCCACCTGTTGATCAGATAACTCACAAATCAGTGTGTGTGTGTGTGTGAGAGTTTCTCTTTTTTTATGCTGGCCAGAGAAGGGGGTCGGGTAGCCTGTGAGGTAGTCAGTGTGTTGGGTTTCCTTATCCTAAAAAGAAAATTCTAAATCTTGCTGTGTGATTCCGCTTGTCTTTGCTGGATTGACTGTAAAGAATGTCCCATCTAATAGATTGGTCCTAACACTCATATTTTCATTTGGCTTTCCCTGTTCCTAGTCTTTTACTTTCCTTATTGTATGATACAGTAGAATAGTAGGATGAATTGTTTTTATTGTTTTCATATCGCTCCATTAACTTTATCAAGCTAAATCACACCTCGCTTAGATCTAACTGCTCTGTGTGGATTCTCTGTGGTTCTCTCTCTCTCTCATCTCTCTCTCTCATCCGGGTCTCCCTCTCTCTCTCTCATATCTCCTCTCTCTCTCTCCTCGCCTATTCTCTTCTCTCTCCTCTCTCATCCTCTCTCTCCTCTCTATCTCTCTCCTCTCTCTCTCTCTCTCTCTCTCTTCCTCTCTCTCCTCTCTTCCTCTCTCTCTCTCTCTCTCTCTCTCTCTATATATATATATATATATATATATATATATATATATATATATATATATATAGAATAAATAAGATGACGAGAGCAAACATCAACTCCATTTTTCATTGTTTATTAATTAAGCTTTTGACAATATTTCGAACAACTCTGTTCATCATCAGGTGAAACACCAACGATCCTAGAAAACAAACATGATATCTGTTAAAACTTTGTATTTAATATATGGATCTATTTAAACAAGTTTAATGTGACAATTCTACATAATACTTTACTTAAAACTGCTAGACTATAAGTTAATAATTGAAAACAATAACAAGATTTACAAGAATATTACATAATCCTAACTTCATAAACCTGAACATGTAATACAAAATATAAAATAACATGCAACAAACCATTTCGACCTGCACCTTACGACTATTCCGGGAGAACTAACTATATTAACTGACTATAGACATTATATATAGCAAGGGATCCTAAAGCACCAAGCTATCAACTACCTGACCACTCAGTTTAGGTTCGGTTTGAGTTTGTCTATGAAATATTTCTCCCCAATGAAAGTATCGTTCTTGTTTCTGAATTTAGCCAATATCTTAACATCTTTTTCATTAAATCTGTGGTCCAATTCGAAAGAGTGATTCCTTACTGCTGAAAAAGGCATTTTCGTTAAATATTGACCTGATATTAGTGCATGTTATTTTATATTTTGTATTACATGTTCAGGTTTATGAAGTTAGGATTATGTAATATTCTTGTAAATCTTGTTATTGTTTTCAATTATTAACTTATAGTCTAGCAGTTTTAAGTAAAGTATTATGTAGAATTGTCACATTAAACTTGTTTAAATAGATCCATATATTAAATACAAAGTTTTAACAGATATCATGTTTGTTTTCTAGGATCGTTGGTGTTTCACCTGATGATGAACAGAGTTGTTCGAAATATTGTCAAAGCTTAATTAATAAACAATGAAAATGGAGTTGATGTTTGCTCTCGTCATCTTATTTATTCTGAAGATCCGGTACCCTAGCGGCCAACCTACTAATATATAAAATGTTGCAATGACTGTTGCAGATTAAATTGCAAATCTCTCGTGTTATACCTGATTCCTGTAATAAATGTATACCCCAAAGTTGATAGTGACATTGGAAAGACGCATGTGGTGTTTTAGTGTAGTGAAATGCATAGGAGGAAGATGTGTTTGTGAGAGCTAGCTGGATTACTCTGTGTACGAGAGACACAAACAGCAACAGAAAGGGAAGCCAAACAAATGAAACAGGAGTTCCAGCAACTCCTTATCACATGCTTATTAGTCCTCCCGTAGGTATTGCCCTGTTCGATTGGTGCCTCTTAACCCTCTCACGACCATATAACGCAGAGGTTGCCAGATTAGCAATACTAAATAGAGTTCTCTCACTCTTATAATTACCTCTCCAAAATTAGTTTTCTGCCCACAGCTAACTCAAAGACAACTGCAGAGGTTGAAGTAACTAAACTAAAGGTTTCTAAATACCCCTGATGGTAACAAAGGCTTTAAAGTATCCCTAATAGGCTCAAAATTGCGTCAAGAACATGAGAGGGTTAAAACTATCTTACAAATCCTTTGTATTCAGTGTAATGTATGGATTCTAGAAATCTATTGATAATGGGGATTTATATTAACTTATTGAGTTTGAAGCTTTATATTCACTCATAGATTTTGAAGCTTCATATTCACTTATTGATTTTGAAGCATTATATTTAATTATTGATTTTGATGCTTTGCATTTAATTATTGATTTTGAAGCTTTATATTAACTCATTGATTTTGAAGCTTTATACTGACTTTTTTCTTTTCTTTCCCCTTGGTCCCCCTGTGTTAGTCTTCCCTGTTCCTCGTCCTCCCTTCTCGACCAGCCATCCCCCACCCCGCCTCGCTCTTGTACAGAATTTAGCCCAGACCGGATACTCCAAGAACTTCAAGGGGGTGAACAACTGAAGGGATTTTAGCTTTGTTGTATTATTTTGTTTTTTATTATTATTATATATATTTTTTTTTTGGCTCCGTCGTAAAACACAGAGGCAATTAATTTTGCCAGTCGAGTCCCTCTTGTTGTTGTTGTTGTTGTTGTTGTTGTTGTTGTCTTTCTCTTGTTTTTGCCTACGTCGCCTATGTCACTTCTTCTTTCTTCTTTCTTCTTGTTGGTCTGTATCGGCCGAAAGAGTTGTCGGGAGAGAGAGAGAGAGATTTACATAGATACACTGGCCACACAGACCTTACGATCCAAACAAGGTGGTCAGGACTTAATTCTAAGAGAGAGAGAGAGAGAGAGAGAGAGAGAGAGAGAGAGAGAGAGAGAGAGAGAGAGAGAGAACATGAATACGTATTATGCATACCTACAAATACTTTCCCACATGCTCTAAATTCCACACATGCACCATTTGCCCGATTCCCCAGAATTACCCAGAATTACCCACATGCCCAAATTTGCCCACTTGCGCTTAATAGCTCATATGCCCAAAATTGGCCACCACTATTGTCTACATGTACGGTATATGAAATTCCGAACCTATGGGCAAACAGGAAGGTAGGAGGGAGAAAGGTTTATAAGGCCTGGGTTGTTTGCAGCATTCGACGGAGGCCTTCAGAGCTTTGCAGTGCTTGTTTGTATTTTTTTCGTTTTCTTTATCATTGTATAGGTGTTCGTTCCTCTCCCTTCTCGATAGTATCTGCTTCTTCTCACCCTTTTTTTCCCATCTGTGTTCTATTCTGTTGTTTAGTTTTCTGTCTTTCTCTTCTGAATTTCTCAATTCCTCCCGTTTACTGGCGGTGTTCCTCTGGTTATCTCTCTCTCTCTCTCTCTCTCTCTGTTTCTCGCTCTCGCTCTAGCTCTCGTCCTCGCTCTCGCTCTCGCTCTCGCTCTCGCTCTCTCTCTCTCTCTACGCGCTCCATTTCTTACATATTCCCTTTTACTCTTCAGAATATTTGTCGAGCGTCGAATTTAATTATTAATTATTTAATTATTATTTAATATTAATTTTTGTAGCCTATTTCTGTAGACCGTTCTCTCTCAGTTTAAGGGGAGATTGTATTTAATTGTATATTTATTTATCTAATTTATTATATATCTGTTATTAATTTATTATGTTATTCACCATTATTTTTTTTAGTTAACTCCTTAGACGTGTATCAAGCTTATAAAGAAGAACCCCTAGAACTTCTTTCGAGATAAATTTGTTCATTTTTCGGTAGAAAAATGTCCTTGCCGAAAGCCGGTTCCTAAACATGAGGGAGTAGCTTATCCCCTGAGAACTTTTTCCTTAACCCTTTCAGGATCATGATGCGTTTTTTCAGTTTATTTTGGCTATTATTAGGACATTTTACTCAACTTAGGAACTTAGGAAGGGGCTGTGGGAATGAAAAGGATAAACACGATCTCCATTAACTTTCTGAACTCCATACACCCTTCCTAATCTGAATAAAATCGTCCAATAATCGCCAGAAAACAGAACAAAATGCGTAATTGGATTTTGAATGGGTTAACTTTTATACACAACACTGATCTTCCTGCTTCTAAAATACGCTTGTCTAATAATTCGGGCACTATACCCTGTTCCAAGGAGGTAGGTCAGAAATCGTGACCCTTAACCTCTTTAACTCAAAATGGGCTAGAGCAAATGGGCTGTCGATTTTCATACCTAAATGACTCATACCAAATTATATACATATTCGCTCGAGAGTTTTTGAGGTTATTGTACGGTAACGCTAATAAGTCATGTCTCAGCTGTCTTCACGTTTGGCTTGCTTTGTGCTGTATTACTATCTGCCAGATGTTGATTAGGGTGGGTAAGTGTAGGACATGTTTGTATATCTCCCTCGAAATGAATTAATCAAGTCTAGATATTGCTGATACCAATTATAGATCAAAATATACTTGGTGCCGAGACATCACTTATTTGGCCGATTGTAGAAGAGGTTTGGGCTACTTACTTGGAACAAGGTATAGTAATAATTAACCTCCACTGCAGTTGCCAATAATTGTGCAGAATATTCTGAAAATGTTCCCAGAATGAAATTGCAGATCAAAAGCTCTCGTGCGATTCTTAATTCCTGTAATTTAGTGTCTCCGCTGAAGTTGATAGTGATATTGGAAAGACGTGTGGAGTGTTTGTTTGGTGCAGTGAAATGCATAGGAGGAGGAGGAGGTGTTTGTGAGAGCTAGCTGGATTACTCTTTGTAGGTGAAACACAAACAGAAACAGTGAAGGAAGCCAGGCAAATGAAACCGAAGTTCCAGCAACTCCTTATCACATGCCTATGAAGCCTCCCCTGGGTATTGCCCAGCTCGATTGTTGCCTCTTATGTCATCTTACAAAGCCATGTTACTTATAGTATTTTGAAGCTTTATATTGAATCATTGATTTTGATGCTTTATATTCACATTTTCTTTTCTTTCCCCTTGATTCTCCTCCTTTAGTCTTTCCTGTTCCTCGCCCTCCCTTCTCAACTAGCCCCCTCCCCCAGCCCACCACCACCACCACCCCGCCCCGCCCCGCTCTTGTACTGAATTTAGCCCCAGACCGGATACTCTTAAGGGGAGATGGGCTGTTTTTTTTTTTTTTATGGCACCACCCCTTCTCCCTCGTGTTTAGTCCCATTGTTTTTTTTGTTTTTTTTAAGACGTTTGGCCCATTAGTTTGGCGATTTTAGCACCTTTCGTAACATTTCGTTGTCACTATTAAGACCTTTCGTGCCATTTAGGTGTCTATTTTTTTCCTGGCGATCAATAGCGAGCCTGCAATTTTAAGAGTAATCGGCCTTCGGCCGGGACAATTTTCTACCTAAAAATGTACAAAAGTTATCTTGAAGGGGGGTCTAAAAAGATAAAAGCAATAAGCAAATTAATAT
>CM064504.1:13534833-13707519 GCA_032716605.1 Paralithodes platypus
CTTTAACTTGGCGATTTTAAAACCTTTCGCCCCGTTTTTTTGTCAATTTTAATACCTTTAGTACCATTTAGGTATCGGGGTTTTTTCCTGGCGAGCAATACTGAGCCTTCAATTTAGGAGGAACCGGCTTTCGGCCGGCACAGTTTTCTACCAAAAACATTACCAAATTAATCTTAGGAGGGGGGGGGGGAGGTTAGAGGTCTTTATTTAAGGTTGAGGGGTGCATTTCTTTAAGCTTGAGGAAGGTCTAGGGAACAAACTATAAACCCTCCCCTTAACATAGGACCGAATAACATCACCATATTCAACCTTATCAAAATTACGGGGTCTTAGCTGCATTATATCTCCCTATTACAATATGGAGACCGTAAACAGCTTCAGTCGGTTTAGTTCAGCTGATGGGAAATTGAATCCCTTATCAACCGATTTATCAATACTTAATGGAATAATAAGTAACTGACATGTCTTGGTATCATATTCATGCCAAGTTTTCACAACATATTTCGCTATAATACCTTCACCATAGCCTAGCTGAGTAATCAAGCTGGAGACATGGCAATTTACCGTCTGCTGGGAAAAACATACTAGTGTCATATCGCCGTTTAGTTAAGATATTGACCGTTCAAATTACAGCATCATGTTGGCAATAGTGCTACCAATCCAATACCTGTAGATATAAAGATGGTATACATTTTCAAGAGAGTAATCCAGCCACTCAGCAAGAGGGTGCCCGCTGTTCACTAAATTTACACAATCATAGGCATCAACGTCCTTCCATAATTCACCCATTACTCAAAAACATAAATGTTTACCCCAAACAGGTTCCGCATCCAGTTATATATCAATATAGATTCCAACCAACCACCAACACTATTATTTACACTGTACTCCACGCCACGCCCTCCTCACAGATTCACTATTTATTTAATATATATAACTCATTAACAGAATTAGAAAAATACTTTAACATTTATCTCTCAGCTTTAGCTTGTTTTCGACACTGCCAATAGGATGGATGTCTTAAGGTAAAGGGCTGATAGAATCCTTCCCAGTGTCAGGTGTACAACAACCTTAATATATACTGTATATATATATATATATATATATATATATATAATATATATATATATATATTATATATATATATATATATATATATATATATATATACTGTATATATATATATATATACGGTATATCTATATATTATATATAGATATATATTATATATATATATATATATATATATATATATATATATATATATATATATATATATATATATATATATATATACAGTAGTAAGAGGGACCAACTTAGCATATCTGTGTATATATTACATTAAGAAAACAAAATAGAACTTACAAATAATTAAAACACAACTTTGCATGAAAGCGTTCATTAATTAATTGGGGGAAGAATATAGCAGTTAATTAAGCTACCGGTATGGCAATTATGTTAACCCTCACACACCCAGCAACATGTTTCAATATATGCTGACTAAAATAAATGGTAGTGTAGTCGTTGCCTATGTACCGCACCCTAGAACAACTACATTTTTTAATACCGGGTCATTCATGCACCTCCATCATTATTCATAGACATTATATTATTCGAGCGGCGCTTAGTTGGATGGGGTGCGGATGTTAATCAATAGTTAATGGGATCAATTCGGGTACCAAATGAAGGTACTGACCAAAAGGTGTCAAACATTATTCAATTGTACTCGTAATAGATTGCAAACACACACACAAAGTGAACACATGCATAATGCACTCTTTCGGGGCTATAATTATGCAGGTATGATTATAATAATATTATAGTATTTGCAACATCATTACAACAGCATCACCAACAATAACACTTGATAACAGTGTGTGTGTGTGTGTGTGTGTGTGTGTGTGTGTGTGTGTGTGTGTGTGTGTGTGTGTGTGTGTGTGTGTGTGTGTGTGTGTGTGTGGTGTGGTTGTGTGTGTGTGTGTGTGTGTGTGTGTGGTGTGGTTGTGTGTGTGTGTGTGTGTGTGTGTGTGTGTGTGTGTGTGTGTGTGTAGGGGAGGGGATTATAGTGCATGTGCATGCGTATGGCTGTACTCTGCGTATGTTTGCAACAAGGTGAGGTGTGGCAACTCAAGGGTGTGGTTGTGTACAGGGAGGGTGGATGGCTGTGTATAATACTTGCTCAAGTTATGTGTACAAGGGTGGAGACACGGTGTATAGGGAGGTGTACACAACGGAGAGAGAGAGAGAGAGAGAGAGAGAGAGAGAGAGAGAGAGAGAGAGAGAGAGCGAGAGAGAGA
Organism: Paralithodes platypus; assembly: GCA_032716605.1. Taxonomy (NCBI): domain Eukaryota; kingdom Metazoa; phylum Arthropoda; class Malacostraca; order Decapoda; family Lithodidae; genus Paralithodes; species Paralithodes platypus. Next base: position 13,537,131 of record CM064504.1, read on the forward strand.
GAGAGAGAGAGAGAGAGAGAGAGCGAGAGAGAGAGAGAGAGAGAGAGAGAGAGAGATGATAGAGAGAGAGAGAGAGAGAGATAGAGAGATAGAGATAGGCGAGAGAGAGAAGAGAGGAGAGGGGGGAGAGATGTGGGGGGGGGGGGGAGGGGGGGGGGGGGGGGGGGGACTGATTTGTTGAGGAGAGGATGGGATACGATCACCATGGTACTATAAATATGCTACATGGGGATGAACAGAACCGTCTAAAGGGAGAACAAATACAAGAAATCGTTTACAGTAACCATCATATTGGGTGAAATTCTATAGTCGGTTTGTTTTCATCTGACGGTAAATTAAATACCTTAGTAGCTGATTTCTCGATAATTTATGGATATATGTGAAACTACTCTGTCTCTGAATAATATCAATACCAATTTTTCATAATTACTTCTTAATTCCTCCTAAATTACAGGCTCGCTATCGCTCACCTGGAAAAAATCGACACCAAAATGGTACTAAAGGTCTAAAAATCGACACCAAAATGGTACTAAAGGTCTAAAATTTGACACCAAAATGGTACTAAAGGTCTAAAAATCGCCAAACTAATAGTGTGAACGTCTTATAATCTCAAAACAAATAGGGTTAAATATGAGGGAGAAGAGGGTTCAGAAAACCTCCCCTTAAGATCAGTTATGTTGTAATAGTGGTTTTATCTTAGGGTGGAGGCGATTCTAAGATAGCTATACAAACAGTTAGGGTGTAGTGGTTTTATCTTAGGGTGGAGGTGATTCTAAGATAGCTATACAAACAGTTAGGGTGTAGTGGTTTTATCTTAGGGTGGAGGCGATTCTAAGATAGCTATACAAACAGTTAGGGTGTAGTGGTTTTATCTTAGGGTGGAGGTGATTCTAAGATAGCTATACAAACAGTTAGTGTGTAGTGGTTTTATCTTAGGGTGGAGGTGATTCTAAGATAGCTATACAAACAGTTAGTGTGTAGTGGTTTTATCTTAGGGTGGAGGCGATTCTAAGATAGCTATACAAACAGTTAGGGTGTAGTGGTTTTATCTTAGGGTGGAGGTGATTCTAAGATAGCTATACAAACAGTTAGGGTGTAGTGGTTTTATCTTAGGGTGGAGGTGATTCTAAGATAGCTATACAAACAGTTAGGGTTAGTGGTTTTATCTTAGGGTGGAGGTGATTCTAAGATAGCTATACAAAACAGTTAGGGTGTAGTGGTTTTTATCTTAGGGTGGAGGTGATTCTAAGATAGCTATACAAACAGTTAGGGTGTAGTGGTTTTATCTTAGGGTGGAGGTGATTCTAAGATAGCTATACAAACAGTTAGGGTGTAGTGGTTTTATCTTAGGGTGGAGGTGATTCTAAGGTAGCTATACAAACAGTTAGGGTGTATGGTTTTATCTTAGGGTGGAGGTGATTCTAAGATAGCTATACAAACAGGTAGGGTGTAGTGGTTTTATCTTAGGGTGGAGGTGATTCTAAGATAGCTATACAAACAGGTAGGGTGTAGTGGTTTTATCTTAGGGTGGAGGTGATTCTAAGATAGCTATACAAACAGGTAGGGTGTAGTGGTTTTATCTTAGGGTGGAGGTGATTCTAAGATAGCTATACAAACAGGTTGTTGTTGTTGTTCCCTAAGCTGCCTGGCCGAACAGCCCCGAGTCCCTGAGAAAGGCCATGGCCACGATCGGGCTTTCCCACAGAGCTCTCATTGAGTGTAGATTGTGTTGTTGGCGTAATATAAGTGGTTGTGTGAAATGCAGTCTTCTATGATGTGTTGAATGGTATGGGGTGCTGTGTTACATCCCGGGCAGGTGTCGACAACGGAGTCATCCAGTCTCTTCTGATAGCTCAGGAGAGCTGGATGGTGTCCGCATATCAGCCTGGCCAGGTGGACTCTGTCCTCGCGAGGAAGGGAGGATTCGGAAGGATGGATTTCGGGAGGTCGTGCATGCAGCTGTGTGTTGTCTGTGAGTGAGTGGATGGATCGGTGAGAGATATGAGTATGGATGTGCTTCTGGAAGTTGGTTCGGGGTGGGCAGGGAGGGAGAGAGGACAATAATTGTGTGTGATACGTTGCTTGGTGTTGTTTTGATATTTCTTGGTGTCTGTGGGTGTGTTGCCATGTAGTTTAGTGGGTGGTCTTGGTTCGTGGAGGCTGCTGCCAGGAATTGAGTGCCTCTCATGTCCAGATGGTCTTTGACTTTGAGGATTTTGGTTTCTTGATGTAGGTGATCTGTGAGTGCAGTAGCTGTGCAGCCTGTAATGATCTTCAGGGCTTTGTTTTGAATAGTCTGTAAGGTCTTATGATGTGTTTCAGCTAGGTTAGAAGCCCAGGCTGGGCTTGCGTATTCCATCACTGATCTTATGTATTGTTTTATACTGTGGTGGTAGTTTCTTTGTTGTGTCCACATTTTGTGTGAGCAAGTGACCTGAGGGCGTTAAGTCTGGGTGTCAGTTTCTTTTTAATGTTTGTGGTGTGCTGTTTGAATGTCATATGAGTATCATATGTTACTCCTAGGATTTTGGGTGTGTGTGTATGTGTTAGGGGTGTGTTGTTTATGGTGAGTTGAGGGATGTATTCGTGTTCTCCTGTCCAACTTGTGAGCAGGGTTGCGGTGGATTTGGCTGGGGCTAGATTAAGTCTGTTTGTAGTGCACCAGCCATGTAGTGTGTTGAAATAGGGTTGAACAGGTTGTACAAACAGGTAGGGTGTAGTGGTTTCATCTTAGGGTGGAGGTGATTCTAAGATAGCTATACAAACAGTTAGGGTGTAGTGGTTTCATCTTAGGGTGGAGGTGATTCTAAGATAGCTATACAAACAGGTAGGGTGTAGTGGTTTTATCTTAGGGTGGAGGTGATTCTAAGATAGCTATACAAACAGTTAGGGTGTAGTGGTTTTATCTTAGGGTGGAGGTGATTCTAAGATAGCTATACAAACAGGTAGGGTGTAGTGGTTTCATCTTAGGGTGGAGGTGATTCTAAGAAGCTATACAAACAGTTAGGGTGTAGTGGTTTTATCTTAGGGTGGAGTGATTCTAGGATAGCTATACAAACAGTTAGGGTGTAGTGGTTTTATCTTAGGGTGGAGGTGATTCTAAGATAGCTATACAAACAGTTAGGGTGTAGTGGTTTTATCTTAGGGTGGAGGTGATTCTAAGATAGCTATACAAACAGTTAGGGTGTAGTGGTTTTATCTTAGGGTGGAGGTGATTCTAAGATAGCTATACAAACAGTTAGGGTGTAGTGGTTTTATCTTAGGGTGGAGGTGATTCTAAGATAGTTATACAAACAGGGTGTAGTGGTTTTATCTTAGGGTGTAGGTGATTCTAAGATAGCTATACAAACAGGTAGGGTGTAGTGGTTTCATCTTAGGGTGGAGGTGATTCTAAGATAGCTATACAAACAGTTAGGGTGTAGTGGTTTTATCTTAGGGTGGAGGTGATTCTAGGATAGCTATACAAACAGTTCGGGTGTAGTGGTTTTATCTTAGGGTGGAGGTGATTCTAAGATAGCTATACAAACAGTTAGGGTGTAGTGGTTTTATCTTAGGGTGGAGGTGATTCTAAGATAGCTATACAAACAGTTAGGGTGTAGTGGTTTTATCTTAGGGTGGAGGTGATTCTAAGATAGCTATACAAACAGTTAGGGTGTAGTGGTTTTATCTTAGGGTGGAGGTGATTCTAAGATAGCTATACAAACAGGTAGGGTGTAGTGGTTTTATCTTAGGGTGGAGGTGATTCTAAGATAGCTATACAAACAGTTAGGGTGTAGTGGTTTTATCTTAGGGTGGAGGTGATTCTAAGATAGCTATACAAACAGTTAGGGTGTAGTGGTTTTATCTTAGGGTGGAGGTGATTCTAAGATAGCTATACAAACAGGTAGGGTGTAGTGGTTTTATCTTAGGGTGGAGGTGATTCTAAGATAGCTATACAAACAGTTAGGGTGTAGTGGTTTTATCTTAGGGTGGAGGTGATTCTAAGAGAGCTATACAAACAGGTAGGGTGTAGTGGTTTTATCTTAGGGTGACAACAAGACAGGGAAAGGTGTAATGGCGATTCAAAAGCAGGCGACAAATTGGCTTGTTCCCATCTTAATTACTCGGCTATTACAACGTTTTCGTAGCTATTGTTCATTATTAAAACGTTGCAATAATATGATGTAGGGACATAGAAGTTTCACATTTTGCCATTAGTTATCGAGAAATGAGCTGCGCCAAGTTAAACAAAATCGAGTATAGTATATGGTGATTAGATACTAGGATAACTTTGATCTTATGTTCAGATGATAGGATAATTTTAAGATCAACATAAAGTGTGTTTCTAGCTCATGGTTGATGAGATTCTGGCTCCCGGACGGATTGCCGACGGACATTTGGCCGAACGGACATTTGGCCGACAGACCCTAACCTAACCTAACCTAACCTAACCTAACTTAACCTAACCTAACCTAACCTAACCTAACCTAACCTAACCGTTCGGCCAAATGTCCGTTCGGCCAAATGTCCGTTCGGCCAAATGTCCGTTCGGCCAAATGTCCGTTCGGCCAAATGTCCGTTCGGCCAAATGTCCGTTCGGCCAAATGTCCGTTCGGCCAAATGTCCGTTCGGCCAAATGTCCGTTCGGCCACGGAGATTCTAGTACAGCTATAAGATCACGTAATATTGGCAATTCAAGATTATTGGGAGTGGGATTCTAGGATAGTTATATCATCAGGTAAGGTGTAGTACTTGTGTTTAGACATGTATACACATTTATTTTCGTTCTTTTAGTTAGTAAGAAGTTCAACTTGTGAATCTGGCAACATCGGTGAGTAGGCCTTCCGTTACTCACATATTCATATTTCCTTAAAAGTAATGCTACAACCACATCAATACAGAATGCAGAATTTTACTCCCTACTAACATATACTAATAAATGGCACATAGCTTAATTACCGGTAGTCAATTAATTACCGGTAGTCAATAAATGGCACATAGCTTAATTACCGGTAGTCAATTAATTACCGGTAGTCAATAAATGGCACATAGCTTAATTACCGGTAGTCAATTATGAGATGTGTTAAGATAAAAAATAAATAATAATAATCCATCACCTGTAATAAGATCTCCGGATTTCATCGTGCTGAACGATCTATTCAAAATAACTTTCAGTACCGGTATATAGATTTTGTATATGCATGCTAAGGATATATTTTCACTTCTAGCTACAAAGCGTTAACCCTTTAAGGATTACGATGCGCTTTAGCAGTTTATTTTGGCTATCATTAGACAATTGTATTCAGCTCAAGAAGGAATTATGGAAGTCAGAGGCATAATTGAGTTGTCTTTGACCCCTTACAATGCAAAAGGTTCTTATTAAACTGCTAATAATAGACTAACGATAGCCAAAATACAATGTCAAAATGCGTCACGATCCTGGAGGGGTTAACCAGAGTGACATTAAGGGAGCCCACCTCGATTTTGTTCTCTTTCTCTCCCTCTCTATTTGGCTTGTATCCATTCGGGCCCATTCAGCTTACTGTTTTAAGACGTTTACCCCCATCCAGGTGTCAATATTTTCCTGGCGAGCGGTAGCGAGCCAGCATATATATATATATATATATATATATATATATATATATATATATATATATATATATATATATATATATATATATATATATATTTGTTTTGACAGCAAGCTAAATTTGTACATTTTTCGATAGCAAAATGTCTCCGGCGAAGCCGGATTTCTCCATACAAAGCTGGCTCGCTATCGCTCGCCAGGAAGAAATCGACACCTGGATGGAGATAAACGTCTTAAAACAGTTGGCTGAATGGGGCCGAATGGATACAAGCCAGGAAAAGATAGAAAAGGAGATAAATATTTAAAAAAAAGCCGGTAACCCTTAAGGTAAACTTCATCATCACATTATTTACTTTGGTGATCATAATACCTGGTACACATGTGGCAGAAGATAATGTAGCGTATATACAAAGGTTCTGGTTGGTTTTGTCGTGGAGGTACTAACTAGAAGAAATTTTTGCCTCTGACTTCACCCCCACCCCCACCGCCCCCTCCCCCCTTTCCAATTAGCCCCCCCCCCCCCCCTCCTACCCCCCACTCTGCCTGCATCGCCTGCGTTCCTCCGATTCATATTTTGTATATGTAGAGTTCCACCTTCTTCTTATTGGATGTGCTATGTTGGTAATGCAAATAATCATGTGTTCTCTGCGTCATCCAGCAGTGTACAGTCACGGTCAAGGTCGATCATCTCCTTAAGAAAAGAAAACGGACTACAAAAGCCGAGTTGGACTGTTTTGAAGACTGTTAACCCTGCCTGTTCTTAATGGGGGATGCTGGCTGGATGTTTACGTCAATGAGGAAGGAAGGAAGAAGCGAGGGTTAGGCTTGGAAGGTTATACGGGTGTATGTGTGTGTGTGTGAGAGAGAGAGAGAGAGAGAGAGAGAGAGAGAGAGAGAGAGAGAGAGAGAGAGAGAGAGACTAAAATATACAGGTACGATACTCTATAGACAGTGGAACACTGGATATTCAGACTGTGTACGCAGGTAGACATATGAGCAAACATAGATCAATATACAGTAGAGCCGCAAACATAGACCAATATAGAGCCGCAAACATAGACCAATATAGAGCCGCAAACATAGACCAATATAGAGCCGCAAACATAGACCAATATAGAGCCGCAAACATAGACCAATATAGAGCCGCAAACATAGACCAATATAGAGCCGCAAACATAGACCATATAGAGCCGCAAACATAGACCAATATAGAGCCGCAAACATAGACCAATATAGAGCCGCAAACATAGACCAATATAGAGCCGCAAACATAGACCAATATAGAGCCGCAAACATAGACCAATATAGAGCCGCAAACATAGACCAATATAGAGCCGCAAACATAGACCAATATACAGTAGAGCAGCAAACATAGACCAATATACAGTAGAGCCGCAAACATAGACCAATATAGAGCCGCAAACATAGATCAATATAGAGCCGCAAACATAGACCAATATAGAGCCGCAAACATAGACCAATATAGAGCCGCAAACATAGACCAATATAGAGCCGCAAACATAGACCAATATAGAGCCGCAAACATAGATCAATATAGAGCCGCAAACATAGACCAATATAGAGCCGCAAACATAGACCAATATAGAGCCGCAAACATAGACCAATATAGAGCCGCAAACATAGATCAATATAGAGCCGCAAACATAGACCAATAGAGCCGCAAACATAGACCAATATAGAGCCGCAAACATAGACCAATATAGAGCCGCAAACATAGACCAATATAGAGCCGCAAACATAGACCAATATAGAGCCGCAAACATAGACCAATATAGAGCCGCAAACATAGACCAATATACAGTAGAGCCGCAAACATAGACCAATATACAGTAGAGCCGCAAACATAGACCAATATACAGTAGAGCCGCAAACATAGACCAATATACAGTAGAGCCGCAAACATAGACCAATATACAGTAGAGCAGCAAACATAGACCAATATACAGTAGAGCCGCAAACATAGACCAATATACAGTAGAGCCGCAAACATAGACCAATATACAGTAGAGCCGCAAACATAGACCAATATACAGTAGAGCCGCAAACATAGACCAATATACAGTAGAGCCGCAAACAGAATAACGAAAGGAAATAAACAGCCAAATGACAGGTAACAAATTGAAGAAGAAATGCTCGATAATGAAATATATGTATAGTCAATAAAGGGACATGGAGATTTTTTTTTTTTTAACTCAATATGAAGGACTTTTCCCCTCAACTTTAAGTACCCATTTTGTATCACCTGGGTTGTAACGGACGGAGGATTACAGTAGGAAAATACATCAGGTGAGGGGAGAGGCTTCGAGGAATTTGGGGGCAGAAAGTGGGAAGAGAGGCTTAGGGGAGGGAAGGAGAGAGGAGGTTGAAGGTTGGGAGGGGAGTGTGAGGGGAAGGATGGAGGGGAGGGAGAGGCTGAACGGGGGAGGGAGGGGGAGAGGTTGAAGGGGGGAGGGAGAGAGGTGAGGTTGAGGGCAGGGGGAGGAGAGGTGGAGGACGGAAGAGGGGAGGCAGGAGAGATGGAGGGTAGGGAGGGAGGAGAGAGGAAGAGAAGAGATGGAGGGTAGGGAGAGAGGATAGATGGAGGGTAAGGAGGGAAGATATATTGAGGCGGGAGGAGGGGGGAAGGGGAGAGAAGAGGGACCAAACATGAGGGTAGGGCAAGGTATAGATCTAGGTGAGGGCCGGAGGGTATAGGTACGGTATATAAGTCTTGGTATTACAGGTATATGTGGGTTGTCTAAGGGCGTAACACGGTGTAGTACTCAACCCACTCAGTACAAACGTGTTATTAAGGGGAGATGGACCCCTTTCTCTTTCATGTTTAGCCCCATTAGTGTTCAGGTTGTAAGATGTTTGCCCCATTAGTTTGTCGATTTTAAGACCTTTCGCCCCATCATTTTGTCAATATTAAGACCTTTCGAGCTATTTAGGTGTCGATTATTTTCCTGGCGAACGATAGTGAGCCTGAAATCTTGGAAGAATCGGTCTTCGGTCGGGACAATGTACAAAACTGATCTAGAAGGGGGATCCAATGGATGATTTTTTTTTTTTTTTTTTTTTTTTTTTTTTTAGGTCTAGGGAGGAAACTAAAAATTAATAATATATAATTATATGAAGTAATCAACCAAAAAATAAACCCTTCCCCCTTAACGTTGGTTGTACAGTTGCCTCAAGATGTTCCTTTATCCAACATCACACGTTGCATAAACTACTCAACAGATAAACGTCTGTAGCATGAACGTAATACCTGGAACTTGTCCTAGTGGTTGCTTTCGTCTTAATTTGTATGTGAAAATCTTCCACACGAGCACCCAGATATACAATTCAAACATGGGGTATGAGAATGTCTTGAACCAACTGTACCATCAGATATAATGCTATGCCCTACACCCATCTATCGATCTATATACTCAGGCACATATCCCATTTATATTTTATTTTATTGTATCTATTTTGTTTAGCTCTACACCGGTTTAATTCACCTATTAACTAAATGTGCATGTTTCTCACAGCACTATCTAGTATTGCAGAAAAACGGCGTTATGCTATCTTCTTTCTAAAAAATATTAAGTTTTTTCATATATTGTTATATAATTATGCATTGAACAATTGACCAAATATATCCTGTCAACATTTCTTAAAGATTAGACCTCTCTACAGGTAGTAACGTATGCCAGATGTCGGTTCAAGTATGGATATTTGTTATATTAAAATATCTCACAATATGAAAATCAAATATAATAATGACTAAAAACAATGGATTTAGATGCGAGACTGGATATGCAAAGTTACTCGATCGCCAGCCTGTCATTAACCATTTCAATTTGATGACTACCGTTATTCTTTGTCATTGGATATCAAACCCCTGCACATTTTTGAAAGAATCTGTGAGAATAGGAGCGTTCAATCTGTAGACAAGCTTGCCAGATGTTACAAAATTCGCCAATTATTATAATAAAATGTGAACAAGACTAAGAAGGGTGTCAGTTTCTAAATTATTTTTCGATTTTTCCTGTAGTTAATAGTCTTATGACAAGCGGTTTTAATCTCATATATTCTTCATATATATGATAATAATCTCTTATATATTTTAGCTCACTACTATATCGTATATTTAAAATAAGAGAACAGGACAAACTATTGTGTTGTGAAATAAATCCATCACAAAATGGTAAATACTGGTTGCAAAAATAAATAGTATACGATATACCTTTTGTATACTAATGATGTATTTATAATAGTGGTATCTAAATTAAACAACGCTTTTATGATTAAATTGACATTTCATTCAGTTACTTATTTTTCTCTGAACAGGACTGCCGGACTTGAGAAGCAGCTCATTTATTATAGAGGCTGTTGATTGGCTAATGGATAAGAGTATGAGTAGTAAATCAAGATATCTTCATTATTTCCTATCTAATTTTTAAATACTTTAATTACAAGCAATTTTAGATTATCACATCATCATTAAAATTGCTTACAATTTTAGAGTTTCAATAATATATATGGAATAATGAAGCTATCTTAACTTTATCAACACAAATCAATCAACAACCAATCAGCGTCTTCTGTATACAATATTCTACTCTACAAAGAAAAATAGAAATGTACTTTATAAAATATACATCCATTAGATGTATCTGTTAAACACCATGATGTAGGAAAATTGATTCTAATATTTAACCGTCCTGGTGGTGTAATGGTTAAGGTGGCAAAAATATGTGTGTGATAACCCGGGTTCGAATCCCGGTGGATCATATATACTTTAATTAATTTCATTGGGGGTGTGGTGGTGAGATTAATAAAAATAATATTATACTTGATGTTTTGAAATCACACCTAAAGAGATATACCGGTAGTAAGTATTAGCAATGTTCACATTTTATTTTTGTATTCGTGATAAATTAAAGAATCTCGTGACATCTGGCAAGTGTGTCCACAGATTGAACACTCCTATTATATGGGTAAATACTATCTCCATTAACCCTTTGTCTTCCATATACCCTTCCTAATCTGAATAAAATCTTCGGACAAACTGGATTTTAGGTCACGTATGGGATATAATATTCTAAATGTATACTATAGCTTTGTCATAGAGTATTAGTCACCACAATATATGTCTTTACCGCTGCATATTAAATTATTTTTCCTTAGACTTTGTGGGTTAAATAAGGGTGATGGCGGCCATCTTGGATCAGCTGAACACTAATATTTTTCATTTTTTTACCATAGTTTTAGTATTTTGTCATATTCTATATCAATACTAACCCTCTGGGGGCGGCAGCACCCAGGTTAGGTTAGGTTGTTAGGTTAGGGTAATGACAAAAATATGGTTTTAGGGGACATGTTTTAATATTGCAAAATAATGGGTAAATATGAATTTCCAGAAAACGGAATTTATTTATTTCTACACCGGGTCGAAACCATCGATATATTATTTAGACAAATATGTTAGTTAGGTCATGTACTTCATTGCCATATATGTCCACCCCGTCGGTAATTCATTATAAAAAAATCCCTAAATGTCTAAAAAAAAAAACTAAATCTCGCACGGCTCACCCGATCTCCATTTTCTGTTGCGTTGGTGCGGGACGGCCACCCCTCTCGCTCCACCACCTTCATTCATTGGTTAGGTTAATGACAAAACTTGGTTCGGATTTCATGGATTTAGCGTGGGTGTGGGGGCAGCAGCCCCCACCCATAATACTAGGTTAGGTTAGGTTAGGTTATTTGGTTAGGTTAATGACAAAACTTGGCTCGGATTTCATGGATTTAGCGGGGGTGTGGGGGCAGTAGCCCCCACCCATAATACTAGGTTAGGTTAGGTTAGGTTATTTGGTTAGGTTAATGACAAAACTTGACTCGGATTTCATGGATTTAGCGTGGGTGTGGGGGCAGCAGCCCCCACCCATAATACTAGGTTAGGTTAGGTTAGGTTATTTGGTTAGGTTAATGACAAAACTTGGCTCGGATTTCATGGATTCTTCCAATATTACCCCTTTATTTACGCCTCTTACCCCACAATTTCCCTGATTTTCATAGCCCTCCCCACTGACTGACTATCGGGGGCCGTGTTTAAGATTGATGGATAAGACTTGTTTTGCATTTTCCGATGGGGTTCATAAAAAAAACACAACTAAAAAAACCCAAAACAAGGACAAAAACTAAAAAATACTTGTAAAAATCGTCCCCGGTGTAAAAGTAAATATTTACCGGAAAAACACCTTAAAACACACTAATCAATGAAGAAACTGATGAGAAAAAGGATTATAATACAAAAAACACATACGTGACCTAAAATCCAATTTGACCAAATCTAGCAATTTGTTATCCCAGATGCTGTGACTCCGAGGAAATTCGACGTTAAATAGTTTCGTGTGACACCGCCTGTAGTGTAAGAAGGTCGATAACTTCTGTAGACAACTGTACTGTGTGTCCATATTACTGTACCGGAGCATTATGACCTTCACTATACACCGTTATATTCAAACACACATACATACACACTCACATTATATTATTATATTATTACGCCACCACATAGTTATACAAACACAAACACATCACACATGCACACTCAAAACACACGCCCAAGGACACACACTACAAACACAGCTACACACACACAAGGAACGCACGCTCAAAAACGATATATATATATATATATATATATATATATACTGTATATATATATATATATATATATATAAGCAAGCACATTAATAACATTGTAAACATCGGGCTACCTACGACCAAAACAGAGCCGATATATTTGTTTACTTTTTGAATCATGTCAGTAACTTCGCAATATCAATTTTTGAAAAGAAACCATTGCCTACAAATACGAACATAAACCCAAGATGGCGGCCTCTAATACACGATACATTATTTAACACACACGCTAAGATGTCAGCATGTTGTTAATTATTGTCGTGAAGCAAAATGAGTGTACACTCTTATAAATCCTTGAACCTTTTAAGCCAAGTCCTGAAGCATCCATAATATAATAAAGCCTTGTATGGTCTCATTTACATTCGATACAATTTGAAATGGGTCCGTACTAAGTAGATATTATGGCTCAAAACTGTATTATCAATTAACACTGTATTAGCAAACTGTAAATTTATGTACAGTCGTGAACAACAATAAGAATCTTTGAACCTTTAAAGCCAAGTTGTGAAGCACTGTATCGTCTCGTTGTGTTTTATACTAATTCAAGTGGGTGTCAGTGTCACCTTATTATTGCACATGACTGTATACCACCACTCTAAGTTTCACCTGTAAGATAACCACCCAACCACACTCTGTAATTATTATAGCCTACTACCATTACTATGTACTCGCTAACACATCACGTATCTACTAATGTACTACCTTTAAGCCCTGCACTAACTGAGACAATGATCTAGCCAAGTCCCAAATACTTGAACTACTCACCCAAACAGTACTGCTAAATCTGAAGTACTTTCCAAAGCCAGCAAGCGTCAGTAACCCACCGTGTACTACCCCTCGAGCACAATACACCGCCGCACAGAACTCCTTCCCTCACCGTGGCCAGCACAACACTGACGCTCTTCTTGCCCAAACCTGCCCAGGGATTTGTTATTGTTGTGTTGGGAGTTCACGGGAATGACTGACTGGCCGACTGACTCTTCGGTGATCCGGTAGTTCAACACCTGGGCAGATCAATTTTATATTGTTAACCTGAGTTAGTTTTAAATAGGACTTCAGAGGCTATCAACCCTATTGGATTATTAAGCCAGCCCACTGTAACTCAAGAATAACATCAGGACTGGAGCCTCTCTGCGAGAACTCCAGTCCCTTCTAACCTGAGCTATCATCAGACGATTTTATGGAGCTTTGGAAAGACAAATCTGAGTCAAAATATTACCCGAGATCATAGTCGCTCATTTATTTGTAGATGTCATTCCTAAGCTGAATTAGATTGTCTAGTATTTCTCGGAACTGAATAAAAATAACACCTGTATCACACGGTCAATCTTTTCAGCATTTTATAAGGACCACGTTCGGCAGACCATCACAATTTTACCTCAAGAAAATATTCCTAAATGTGTGTCCCCACGTGTACTGTACCGAGTGCGGTTGCTGTGACCGGAGGTAGAGTTGATAATGGAACACTGACTTATTATCTGTGTCGTAAACGTGGGTTACTAAAGGTTATAATTATTTAGTATTACTCTGCACGAATTGTGTCTGTGGTTTCCTTTAATTATCAGTTGACTAATCACATACATTAACCCCTGCAATTCACTCGTGCACATTATATTTTATGTATAAGAACACGGAGACGAACAGAACTTATGTGAGCAACTGTACAATCAACATAGCCTTTGTCTTTTATCCTGACGGAGTTGCATATGCCAGTAATTCTATCATGGTGTTTATTATTCGGTATCAGTGTTTATGTGCGTACAATGTGTTTCAAGGTATGAATAGAACCGTAGTCATATTATCATGGGCTCCCGCACATCGTTGCAAGGTTAATCAGAACTAGATGTTAAGAAATTAATTGTGTGTGAATTTATTTATTTATTTATTTTCTGTACAGTAGCAACCAGAATTGTTTGATTCCGTCCTTATGATACACACAAGGCAGTGAACATTAACCCCTTCAATACGATGATGCCTTTTATATTAATTGTATAATAGCTGTTATTAGAGGATATTGTGCAGTTGTAAATCCGTGTTCAGTGAACAAATAATCTCCGCAATGTAGTACCCTCGATCTCAACTACTACTGTAATAAAGTACAATAGTCGTCCTTGAGAGCCTTGAGTAGCCTACCAGGTATCCCAACAACCTGTATTAAACCACAACAAAAACTATCACTCACTGGCTTGGGTGTGTCTGTTTGATTGTCTGTCTGAGTCTTGGCAATTAGTACTGTATTTATGTACTATATATATACTGTATATACAGTATATATATATATATATATATATATATATATATATATATATATATATATACTGTATACTGTATAATTATATACTGTATATACGCCGAACTATGAACGTGGTGGGAGCTGCGCGTAGCGGTCGACCTTGGAAAACATGGGATCAGGTATTTCGGTCCGATCTCAACATAAAGAACCGGATGACAGAGGCAGCCCAAAACAGGGCTGCCTGGAATGCGGCCATTTAGCATGTAAGACCAACGACAATAATATTGTCTGATAACCTTACCTAATGGTCTTAAATATGATGTAAAAGATGCCAAATTACTAAAAGACATATTGTAGTCAAGTTGTTAACCACTTGAGGATTATGACGCAATTAAACAGTTTAGTCTGGCTATCAGTAGACGATATTACTCAGCTCAGGAGGGAATTTTGGAAGTCAGAGGGTCACTTGAGATATAATTGACTCCATTGATTGCCAGAGGGCCTGCCAATACTGAGTGAAAATCGTATAATGCTAGCCAGAATAGAGTGTCAAAGGGTGTCATAATCCTGAAGGGGTTACTGTATATAATTATTGCCTCACTACCACGCTTCAGTAAAAGCCCCAACACTCTGGTTGACGGTGTAGCTGTGAGTGTGAATGTGTGTTTATAATGTGACCATGTTAACCCCGTAACCTTGTCAACATCCCATTACGCATTTTGTGTATGCAGTTAAAAGGGCCAATATTATTTGAATGGTTATTTGAGATATTAGTTAACCATTTGAGTCCTATAGAGAAGAAAATCGTCTAATGGTGACCAGAATAAGAAGATAGGCTACATCAGCCATCGTGCGCGTTGTGAGCATTTTAAGTGTTCGAGATACGGTCTATCTCAGTCGGCAATATCTCGTGTAAAACGGTATGGGGGGTATTTGGATTTGTTTTAATTATTATTGTCATTTTGATTGCGTTTGCCATTTTCGAACAAATTCTTTCCAGTTTCCCCTCCCAGATCCTGTCAAGCTAAATTAATACATTTTTCGGTAGAAAAGGGTTCCAGTCCAAGGCCAATTTCTCTCAGCTATCGATCGCCCAGAAAAAACAAATCAACACCCGAGTGGGATGGAGCGTTATATAATCGCCAAACTCATGAGGTGAAAAGCCTTAAATTCTCCAAACTAATTAATTGAAACAGTGATAAACCATAAAGACCCACCTCGCACCAGATACGATTAACCCTTTCACTCCCGCAAATCCTCCATAACCAAATAAATCCTCTAAAGTTGGACAAAATATGAGTGAAAAACTCGTTATCTATAGAAAGAGTTTGTAAATATAGAGCTTGACTACACATGAACTATCCCATAATGTTAACCCCTTCTGTATTATGCTGTTTACCCCTTACAGCATGATTAATCCTGCTTACCTTTTATTATCTTAAAATTAGACAATGCTATACAATTTAAGGGGAGGTATTTAGTTTGTTCCCTAGACCTCCATCAAGCTTAAAATTACACCCCCTCGAGTCCCTTTCAAGATAAATTTGTACATTTTTCGGTAGAAAAATGTCCCGGCCGAAGGCCGGTTCCTCTTAAATTACAGGCTCGCTATCGCTCGCCAGGATAAAATAGACACCTGAATTGCACGAAAGGTCTTAATATGGGGTAAAAGTTCTTAAAATCGCTAAACTAATGGGGCAAACGTTTTATAATATCAAAAGCAATGGGGCTAAACATGAGGGAGAAAGGGGTCCAGAAAAAAAAATCCCTCAAGTGGAAATCTCCCCTTAAGAAGAACCTACTGTATGTTATTCAGAGGATGTATTAGGATCGGGAGTCCTAGAGGTAGATAATAAGCTAAACAATCGTCTAATGGTAACCAGAATACGATGACAATTACATGATCGTGATGAAAAGGTTAAACTCGTGTGTGGAATACAGACTGTAACACAACACATGGTACATGGCATTAAGTTTAAAATAATCGTTGTATTGCAATTTCAAGACTTGTTCAGGACTTTCTAGCACATTTATGAGTGTTATTATATATGTGGTTAATTATGAATGCCAACATAAGGAAGCTTTCTAAAAAAAAATCAAGTTAAGGGGAGGTTTTTAGTTTGGTCTCTAGATATCCATTAAGCTTAAGATTACACCCCCTTGAGCCCCTTTCAAGATAAATTTGTACATTTTTCGGTAGAAAAATTTCCCGGCTGAAAGCCGGTTCCTCTTAAATTACAGGCTCGCTATCGCTCGCCAGGATAAAATCGACACCTAAATTGCACGAAAGGTCTTAAAATTGACGGAAATGGGGGCGAAAGTTCTTAAAATCGCCAAACTAATGGGGCGACTGTCTTAAAATCTCAAAAGCAATGGGGCTAAACATGAGGGAGAAAGGGGTCCAGAAAAAAAAATCCCTCGAGTGGAGATCCCCCCTTAATGATCTTATAATGTGTACCGGTGTTGTTAGTGTATACGTTATATCCACACCCATTTCTGACAGTAGCCTACATGACGTATTTCTTGATTTTCTTCTGGCTATAACTAGGCAATTATATTTAGCTGAAGAAAGATCTATGACTAGGCTATATATTATTGATATTAACTCTCAGATTCTCAAGGATTCTTTATAACTGTCCATAGGCCTAATTGTCTAACAATATCCAAAACCAACGAAATGTGAACCGTATAATGATAAGGTTAATGTAACGATAAATATGGAACAGTAGAAGCACTCACAATATATGGAACAGTAGAAGCACTCACAATATATGGAACAGTAGAAGCACTCACAATATATGGAACAGTAGAAGCACTCACAATATATGGAACAGTAGAAGCACTCACAATATATGGAACAGTAGAAGCACTCACAATATATTTAACAATCCAAAGAAATGTGAACCGTACAATGATAAGGTTAAGGGGAGATATCCACTTGAGGGATTATTTTCTTTACCCCTTCTCCCTCGTGTTTAGCCCCATTGCTTTTGAGATTTTAAGACGTTTGCCCCATTATTTTGGCGATTTTAAGAACGTTCTTCCAATTTCTGTCAATTTTAAGACCTTTCGTACCATTTAGGTGTCGATTTTTTCCTGGCGAGCGATAGCGAGCCTGTAATCTAAGAGGAACCGGCCTTTGGCCGGGAAATTTTTCTACCGAAAAATGTACACATTTATCTTGAAAGGGGGTCAAGGGGGTTTAATTTTAAGCTTGATGGAGGTCTAGGGAATAAACTAAATACCTCCCCTTAATGTAACGATAAATATGGAACAGTAGAAGCACTCACAATATATTTAACAATCCGTAATTGTTCCAAAACAAAATAATCTTATCATAAGAAAGACATCCCATAATGATAAATTATATAAATAAAAATAGCCAACCATAACAAGGGCCGGGGTCCCCTTTGACAGAAATAATAATCAGTTCACACAGGTTAAATTAACACTCCTAGAACAACATTAAAACCACAGCCTATATTACAACTAATAATGTATATACATTTCCAAGAGAATACAGTACTTAAACATTTACGAGAATAAAGTAATAAAATCATGATCTACACAGTCACTTTAATCGGATATAAGTCTAATTGAAGAGCTGAGGGGTGTTGGACGGAGAGAGGGCCGGTGAAAAGGTCGGGAAGTGGGAGAGAAAGTAGGAAGGGGAGGTGGAAAAGGAAGGGAATCGATATAGGAATATGAGTGATGAAAGGCACAGAGGAGGACTGTGATGAAGGGGGAAATGGAGAAATACACAGAGTGGATCTGAGGAAACGATAGAAGGGCACACGGGGGAAAGGTACTGGAAGGAGGAGATGGACTAGAAGGGAGAGAGTGAGAGGGAACAAGAGAGGGGAAAGCAAGAAGTGGAGAGGGAGAATGAGAGGAAGGGAGGGATGTAAGAGTAAACAGAGGAGGAAGGAGAGAAGGATTAGTAGTGGGAGAGGGGAGAAGACTGCGGAGTGGAGCGAAAGATAAACTGGAAGGGAGAGATGATGGAGAACAGAAAGATGATAAAACGGGAAGGGGAAATAGGAGGGGAAGTGATGGAGTGAGAAGGAATAAGAGAGTGAACAGTAGTAGGAGGGGAAGGAGAGGGAGATGAGGGGGGAAAAGATGGAAGCAAGAAAAATGTAATGGTTTATACTGATTCGTGATAGCAAATTCTACCCTCATTATTCTTCGAATCATCCCTAAGCTAATCGATATGACTATCATCAGAATATCTGGACCAACGATATTTCCTCTGATCCTCCTCATCCCCAATTGAGCTTGAATCTGAGATGACGTAAGAATCAGAATACCAATCGCTGTCCTCAGTTCAGGAATCCTATTCATCAACACTCACAGGCCTTCCTATACAAATAACCGCACGATCCTTAAGATAACCCCACCTTATCGTAATCTCAGTATCTCGATCAAATTGGTATCCAGCTTGGCACTTCGGCTATGTAAATTTAGTCGAATAACGATGTATCCACTCTGTATGACTATCAAGAACAACCCTAAAATAGGCGGGTGCCCAACCCCGAAAGGGGTTGATATAGGGAAGCTATCCCCCCGCCAAAGGCGGCTTTCTAGGACCTTTCCTAGCTGATACTGAGAGGATTGGATTCTAGTCATGTAGTGATGGGCTGGCCTATCAGAGTGAGAGCTGAGCAATCTCTGCCATACCCATAGCTTACTCTGACTTTTCCTTTAACTTATATATTTTCTAGATCTCAAGTGACGGCGTCTCTTCCGTGGATTGACCTCCCAATCTACCAAGATTGGAAGCCAAAGCGTCACATTTTTCCCTTGCCCCTCAACTTTCTCTTCATAATTGCTGAGGGGCACAGGGCCCTGGGTGGGGCTTTGGTTTCCCGGGCATTTCCGCACCCTCCTCAGCCCCCCGCCATGGAGTGGCTTCGGTCACCCTGGCTTTATTGTGGTCGGCGGGGAGGGTTCTGTGGGGGCACTCGATTATGGCCTTGGAATTGCTCGGGGCCTTGGGGCTGTTCGGCCAGGCAGCTTGGGGAACAACAACAACAACCCTAAAATAGCTACCCAATCATACACCACTCTCGTTACTTGGTTTGCCGTCCAACGTAGACTTGCCCGACGAATCTCTTGAGCACGAAGTTGATTCTGAAGGCGTGTTAGGAATTGTTTCCGATGAAATAGGTGCCATTTGGAGACTGGAGGGGTGCCACACAGAGTCAGGAAATCCCCCTCTACCCAGACGAGTATAGATTTAGGCACCTTGGAAAGAATAGAGTGCGGCTAAGGAGATTCCAGGGCCTCGACAATCTTTATCGTATCTACTTCGAGATGATGCAATTAACTCCTTCGAGAAATCCAATACCACCGCAGTTAGTGCCACCAAGACGGTAGGAATCGTAATAATTGTATTCAGAATCCCCATTATATTACACTGATGACCTTTCAGTAATTAAAAACGGTACAACGCAACTAATCACTGAACGGTTAAACAAAAATAAAGCTTGAATGATTGACTTAACCCTTAACCCTTTATTGGCGGCGCGCATCATATGTCGAGTGAAAGAAATTTGGACTATGTGGCGGCTCACACCATAAGTCGTGTGGCAATTTCAGCACGTAATGATGCTGAGAGAGAGAGACAAGTGGTGGCAGGAGAGTAGCGAGCGTATGACTGCTCCAGACCACCGCGGCGGACCAACTGACATGAATCCCACCCTCCTCCACCCTCTCACACTCGCTACATAGTGAAATGTATGGGGAAAGTACCGAATTACATGGTTTTTGCACACGTGTTGCGCGGTTGTTGCAAGAAAACTAGCGGTCATACAAGGATCGTTGTGGTGTCATTGGAAAGCTCTGTTTATGCCCTTTCAGGGATAGATACTTGTTTTACGCTCTGGGTCATATTTAGGCATGAAAATGATCACGTAAACAGCCCTATTTTGGGTAAAAACACCCCGCTGGTATTATTTACCGCCTAGGCCGCTCTTTAGGTGTTAAAGAGCGGCGCTCGACTTAAGTCGTGCACCAATTTGCAGCAAGTTAGGAGCATTATTAAGGCTTTTAAAGGGTTAAAATAGAGTGAAAATGGCCGGGAGCGCAGCGGGCCAGACAGCTGACTCCCAGGGCTTACCGCCGCCCATTAACTCATGTTCCCTGTGTTCTCAAGAGGCCGGCAGTGTAGCCAGTAGTGAGCATAGCTGGGAAAAATATGCCGAAATACGCTAAACTCCCATGTTACTGGTATCACTGTATGAGAACCACGAGTGCTACGTAGCTCGTTCTGGTTTAATTTTGAAGCTTTTAGCGCCTAGTTTTTTGCTAAATATTTTTTTTTCATGCAGATACTTGATTGATCATTCAGGAGGGCCTGAATATGCCCAAAATAGCCCAAAACACCCCGCTAGACAAGGGTTAATGCTTAATAATTTTGGAGAAAAAAAACTATCAGAAACGATATAGTCTTATTATATCACGATAAACACAAGTCAATATGTTTGCAAAGTCAAAGAATTCACGCAAAGGATGTGGCAGATGAGAAACAAACTTCTGAGTTGGGCTTATTACAGAATGGATATCGACCCTTTAGAGGCAGTCCAAAGAAGAATGACGAAAATGATACATAATATTAGAAACTTATCGTATAAGGAGAGGTTGAAAGACTTAGGCTTGCACTCACTAGAAAGACGAAGATGTAGGGGATCGAGACATGATAGAGGTATTTAAATGGATAAAAGGTATAAATAAGGGCGATATAGATAAGGTATTAAAGCTAAAGAACGGCGACATAACCCACTCAAATAGTTTCAAGTTAGATAAGTTTAGATTTAGGAAAGCATTGGTTTGGGAATAGAGTTGTTAACATGTGGAATGGACTGCCCAGAGCAGTGATTAGCTCAGGAACAGTCGAAAGCTTTAACCATTAAAAGGCGAGCTATATGTAGTGAACACCCTACTACTGGGCGGCCATATTAGGTTTTGTTCCCGCCTAAAATCGTCATTTTACGATAAATATCGTTATTACTTATTCATATGCGCCTATTTTACGTTTAATATGAAGATATTAACATGTAACAGCAATAAAACAAGTCAGAATAGTGTTTGGAGGGTGAAAATCGTGAATTATTGCCGATGATCGTTCATTCATGACATGTGAGGCAGACGCAACGCGACGCGACGCAGCGTACAGTTGGTCAAAGCTCCAGCTGACCCACCCTCGCTCTGGGGCTCGCAGAATTAGCTGGCATTACTGGTGTAGTGGTGCAGGGATACCACTTGCCATTAATGTGTTACCTGTGTCTGTCCTGTATATTACTGCAAATTAGACTATGTAATGTTCACGTTGTGAAGACTAAATACTCCTTCATTAAGCAGCCACCAATAAAACAGAAATATGTATTCTTATAAAATCGAGTAAAGTATGTTGTGGCAGCCAGCAGGTTTTATATGCGTTGCCAATCAGTGGATATAATAACTTGAATATTTAAGCAATCTACGAACTTTGGGTGAATGTTCGGGATCATACATAGCAATGTATGCATTTTTATTTGAGATAGGCTTACTTTCCCTTGTTTAGTATATGTTCTAACATTGATATAGCCAAAATCAGATCTACCAATCCCAATCTTTGTAAGACACACCTCCTTCCTACACCAGTATTGCCAGATAATTCTGCGAGCCCCAGAGCGAGGGTGGGTCAGCTGGAACTTTGACCAACTGTACATCCTCCCTCTCCCAAGCCTAGAGGCAGACTGAGTCTCTCTCTCTCACTCTCTCTCACACCACGCACTCGGTATAGGCACATGAACACGCCTTAGAACCGGATAGGAGATGTTGGCGTGGTATATAAACCGATAAAAAAGGGAATAAGAGGACAAATAGGTGATAATTGAAGGGGGGGGGGAAAGGAGGGGGTTTTGACACATGTGGAGGAGTGATAGAAGGTATGGAGGGGAATTATCTCACTTAATCACCTATGCTTTTATTTCAAGTGCTACTGGGGCCTTTTAAAAGGCTTTTTTGAGGCCTTACCTCTTAACCTAAGAAGTGCGCACCATATGTAGTGAACACCATGCCCTGGTGCAGACCTATTTCACTGTCTCCATCACTAAAATAGTTATTTTACCATAAATATTGTTGTGCCCTCGAAAATGTCCCGCAACCACAATAATGTACTACCCGAGTTGACGTCAGGTATAGCGTAAAATAGTCGTAGATGGTAAGTCCAATAAACTCATCACGTGAAGACACCACGAGACTATCACCTGGTTCTTAAAAATCGGACTAAGGTTGCTATACTTTTAGTACGTCCGTGGTAGTACAGTGGGTTAGCGCGCGGGCCTGGTGGTGATGGTGGTGCGTCACTAACCAGGGTTCGAACCCCACCCAAGGCATCTCAAAACCTGTGGGTTTTTAGGAGGGTTAAATTCCCTTCAGAGGTTCGTACCCCGCGCCAGGTACCAGGAAAGGTTGATCCTAAAGTGGGCCTGGGGATATTTCCATTCCTATTTAACCTGGAAAAACCTAGCATTTCAAATATCATTAATAGTTATCCATATGCGCCTATTTTACGTTTAATATGAAGATATTAACATGTTACAACAATAAAACAAGTAGAAACAGTGTTTGGCTGGTCAAAATCGCGAAATGAGAGCGAGAGTTCATTCATCAAGTGTGAGCCAGCCTGGCCTACATCCACCCTTCACGATGCCTGGAGAGACACTGACGTCTCTCTCCTTATCTCTTGCTCTTTCTCACGCTTGGTAACACATATGACCACGCCCTGCTAGCAACTCGCTATTGTTAGCACGAAAATATACCTAAGAATAAGGGAACAACAGGGAAAATAGGTGATAATTGAAGGGGGGGGGGGGAAGGGGGGAAGGAGGGTATGTGGAAGAGTGATATGTGGCATGGCCAAGGGGCATAAAAAAAAATAATATAAAAAAAAAAAAAAAATCAAGTGCTACTGGGGTGTTTTAAATGTTTTTTTTTTAGGCCTAGGATCATAAGTCTTCCCGCAGTGGCCCAGCAAAACTCATAAGAGTCTCCCCGCACTTGACAGGTTAAGAGGGTCGTCGCCTTTGCCCACCAAAACCTCTTAACCTCTCCGCTGCGTAGGTGGGGTATTGGCCACCCCTCACTGTGCGGAGGTATTTAGACTGTTTCCTAAACTCAAATCGTCATCGTACCATAAATATCATTAAAATACTTATCCATATGCGCCTACTTTACGTTGATTATAAAGGTATTAACCTGTTACAGCAATAAAACAAGTGGAAACAGCGTTTGGATGGTCAAAATCGGCGATAGAGGCCGAGAGTTACATAACTTATGGCTGAGGCAGCCTGCCAGCAAGCAAGCCGTCAAGACGGCTGGAGAGACACTGTTGCGTGGTAGTCTCTCTCTCGCTCTTTCCCACGCTTGGTAACACAGATGACCACGCCCTGCTAGCAACTCGCTAATGTTAGCACGAATATATACCTAAGAATAAGGGAATAACAGGGAGAATAGGTGATAATTGAAGGGGGGGGGGGAAGGTTGGAAGGAGGGGATGTGGAGGAGTGATATTTGGCATGGCCAAGGGGCAATAAAAAAAATAAAAAATAAATAAAAAAAATTGATGCTGGGCTGATTTAAATGGTCTTTTTTTAGGACTTGGATTATATAAGGCTTCCTGCAGCCCACCGGTAGGCCTTATATAAGTCTTGCTGCACTTGCTGGGTTAAGAGTGTTCTCGCCGTTTCCGGGTTAAGCGTAAGTTGAATTCCCATATGGATGATATGGACTGGGTGTGAATGGGAGCTGCCTCGTGAGGGCCGCATGGCCTTATGCAGTTTCCTGCGATCTTAAGTTCTTATGTTCTTATAAACATAGCCTGCAGTAGGCTATAATATCGATATAATCATAACATGTCGTTATTGAACTGTTATTAAATTTTATATTTGAATATCAATTAACATTAAAAACATTATAATATAAGGCATAAGTAAACCTGAAAACTAGATAGAGAATATTATATCATACTTTGTATTGCTTAGTTATCCATAAAATATAGTTTTCTATTAAGTATGGTATATAGAGACGCTAATTTATGGATATCTATTTTATAATCCATTCGTTCCACAGAATGCTATATTACTGAAAACTGAACAGTGAGAACCCACAACCACCATTCCATCAATTAAAAGACATTCAGGGCTACGAGGGCCAATTAAGAGCCCTTGGTCTCTTCGAGTTGGAATTTATGAGTTGTCTACAAAGCCAAATCCTTGAAATAAGCCTATACTAGCTAAATTGGCTTGCCACGTTGACTAAAACCAATTGTTTAACCACAAAAACGGATATAAAGTGTATCAAAGACTGTTGATATAACTGAAAAGGGCGAATACTAGCTCACCCAAAATCATGGGCGGTTTTTGTGTGGGTTGTTAAATTATTTTTGACAGAATTGTGTTTTCGTACATTTTTGAGCATTACTTTTCCGTTTGTCACCTCCCCAAAACCCCATCAAAATAAACAAACAAATATTAAATAAATAAATAAATGCACAAAAGGGTAAGCCTACAATCAGAAAGAAGAAACCGCAGCTCCTCCAAACCACGATAGTTTAACTGGAGAAAGTTAAACAATGTTCCTATGAGAAGGGATCGAGGCAGATTTACAATCTGACCTCTGCTGTCGCCCAGAATTATCCCACAAGGGACCAGCACCCAGAAGCCCAGAACCCCTTTCACGGCAATCAACAGACGGCTTGAGCTGATACTCACCTGTGACAGGCAGACACAGAGGAACAGCCATCCACCATGGTCTTGATAGGTTGGGTAGGACTGGAAAGTGGGAAGGAGATGGGCTAGGAGTAAGAGGCTACGATGGACGGGAAGGATCCACAACCATTGACACCTCTGCAGCCTCTGAACTAATTGACAAAGCAACACGAGGAGACAAAGAGGGAAGTGTAGCCCCATACCCCTCCCCAGAAACACGGGAAGTGAGCTTCGACGGGGGGTCATCAGCCGCTAGCTACTTAGATGACCCACGACCCATCAGTCAACAAAGCTGTACCGGCACCCACCGTGGAGCTACCAGTAGGCAGGGTATGATCCTGAACAGCCTTAGAGGGAACAGGGGTAGCAATCACAAGCGATGATGAAATAACACTTGGCAGAAAGGCATCGGACCTAGTGGGGAATACGCCACTGGAAGCGTCGGTAACAGGTGGACCCAACCAGGGTCAGGAGGAGCAGGACCTGCCTCCACCTCAGCCGTGGGACTGGGAAGGGTATGGGATGTGGAAGCTAGGGCTAACCAGGAGGGAGGTGCCTTGCAGGATAGTCCGCCCTATCCCTAGACCTAGAGACCACGGAGGTAAATGAAGTTCCCGGCAGTATACATATGGACATGACCCTCTCCTTATCCTTAGCAAATGTTAGCTTTACTTTAGCACACAAAGACAAGACCTCATACTTGAAGATATACCGATCACAATTTAGAGGAAGCAGCATTAACAGAACAGAGAGCTAGGAGGTGTTCACTTTGGACAGGAGTAGAGACTTCAACAAGTAAGCTAACCGTCATGTCGGGACACCACACAAGGGGCCACACACTTGCAACGACTAAGGCACGATGGGTATCAAATATATTCTTATCAGTTAAAGAAACACCACTTACAGCACAGACAATAAATCTATCTATCTATTGCCGGACGCCATGATCCCCGAAGGGGTGGCCACGAACGAAATGCCCCCATGCACCTCTGTCCCCAGTCAGCCGAAGCCCCTCCTCCCATCCAGCACCGCTTTCACGGATATACTTCTTTGCTCCATCCTTCATAATAATAATAATAATAGTTCTTAAAGTCAGCGCATGCTAAGCCAGCTAAGGATAGCCCAATAAGGCCGATTAGGCGTATTTCCATTCGGGTCCTGTACTACTACCCCATCCCCTTGCTCATGAGGGATGGTAACGACTCAGTGCTTGTGAAAAATCTTTAATGCGCCGAGCGTGGGCGCGATCCCGGACCTTCTGGGTGGAAGTCCGAGACGCTAGTCACTACACCACTACACCACCTCTCTCTCTCGGTCTACTGCTCCCTCTCTGTCCTTCCACCTCACTCTTGTACTCTTTTAATAATTATCTTGCTTCCCAACTGATCCACATGGCCGAACCATCTCACGGTGTTCCTTTTCACACTTTCCAGCTCATCTCCATCCACACCACACCGCTCTCGTACTTCCTCATTCGTCTCTGTCCCTCCATGTAACTCTGCAAGCACTTCTCAAGTAACTCTTTTCCACCCCTCTCACTCTTGGTTCGTCTCTCTCCAACAACGTCCATGCTTCAGCTCCCGTAAGTCAATGTCGGGCTTACCACGCTGTCATGCAAGGACTTTTTTACTTCGATGCTGACCACCCTATTTCTTATTACTGCTTTCAACGTTCCTACAACCCTCTTCCCCTGTTGCACCCTCTCCCACACTTCTTCATCCATACATTGCTTAAAATTGCTTTTACTCTCAGCTTGTTAAATTTGGATTTACCCTTTGTACAAAGGTTGTTGATGTCATGACGAGGGCTAAAGCACTGTATAGGCTACTTGTTAACAGAAGTCTTAAATATATGAAATTGATACATTAAATTAACACAGTAAGTATAAAGTTAATTATTGTGACCATATTATCAAATACAATTTAAATTTATATAATTTCAAACAATGTATACAGACCAAATTCTTATGTGTTGACGCATATCCTTTATCGCATACCTTTTTTTTATGTGTATTCTTCACCACATAACTTTAATAATAATGTTAAGTAACTACTGCTTTAGGGCAAGTTAAATTAGTTTGGCTTTTATATTTTTATTTAAATGTATTACATTTATGTGGGGATCGGTTTTTACACCATACCCGAAAGAGGATTTATGGAGCTCCGATCTTACTCTCAGCCATCTGAACAATTTAACCAGCACACCTAAACTTCGTTAAATGCGGAAATAGCCTCACGAAAATATCATGCCCTGGTGGGGGCACGAACTCTCGACCTTTGGGTGTGAGGCAGGCACCTTACCAGTTAGACCAATAGAGATATCCCCCTTGGCCTGTTCGGCTCAGGGTATTTCCGCATCCGAGGTCTGTTTAGGATAGCCTATTTTCACTGACTTTACACTACTTCACCTTCCGGGAAACGAAAGCTCCGAACAGAGAGGAACGAACAGAGAGGAACAAGCTTGAGCCGAATCGACCGAGAGTCCGTCAGAGAGATGAACGGGAATGGTGAGTCAACTTCGCTGAGCGATGCTACACGCACCTACAAACTGCCCAGTTGGCAACTCGCTTGGGCGGCTGGCAACTCCACAACCCAACCCAATCGAGTCTCACAACACTCCCTGCTCTCTCCTATCCTCTTCCTTGCCCTGTGGGGATCGGTTTTTACACCATACCCGAAAGAGGATTTATGGAGCTCCGATCTTACTCTCAACCATCTGAACAATTTAACCAGCACACCTAAACTTCGTTAAATGCGGAAATAGCCTCACGAAAATATCATGCCCTGGTGGGGGCACGAACTCTCGACCCTTGGGTGTGAGGCAGGCACCTTACCAGTTAGACCAATAGAGATATCCCCCTTGGCCTGTTCGGCTCAGGGTATTTCCGCATCCGAGGTCTGTTTAGGATAGCCTATTTTCACTGACTTTACATTTAAGGGTGGTCAGTTATGGGGGAGTGTACAAGCATGTCATGCTTACCATATCACATTGGTAGGATATTTAGTTGGTTGTCACTTTATTGTATTTGTTCAATTGTACATTTTGCATTATTCTTATACAGTATGTATGTATATACTCAGGCACATAACCCATAGCTGGGGGTGGCCGACGCGAGACAATAAGGCTACAGGTGTCCCTCGATATACGATTGGGTTACGTTCTTGAAAATCCGATCTTGAATAGAAAAATCATATGGCAGACCCTAAAATTAATGGGGTAAATAGGGATGCGTTCTCGGACCCGCCAAAACCCAAACCCAAACACCTATAAACCTAAAATATCGTAAATTTGGGCATCGGATAGTGAGGGAGACCTGTACAATAATTTGTCTACTTGTATAGTTAGAGTGAATAGGGGTCTGAGCGAAGATTTCACCAAGGTTCAGTGTGGAGCCCATTACTGTTTGTTTTGGTCCTGGATGCTCTGTCAAGGGACTTTAGAACAGGACTCCCATGGGAGTTGTTATATGCAGATGACCTAGTTCTTATCGCAGATAGTGCGCAGGAAGCGGAGATAAAGTTCAATAGATGGAGGTAGGGTATGGCAAACAAGGAACTAAGAGTTAATATAGATAAAACAAAGGTCATGATCAGTGGAGTAGGGCACGGAACTATGGAAAGAAGCATCAATTTTTCATGTGCATTATGTGGGAAGCGGGTGGGAAGTAACTCAATTCAATGTTGTGTCTGTAGAGACTGGGTAGGCTACATACGAGATGTAGAGGGGTGAGAGGACCTTTGACGAAAATCAGACTTTAAATGTGCAGTATGCTAGGGAGAACTTGTGTTGAATAATCCGCCTGTTAGTGTTGCTTTTGGCAGTGTAGCGCTGGAGTGCGTGAATAAATTCTGCTACTTCGGCGATACGGTTTCTGCCGGAGGTGACGCTGAAGCTGGCTCCATTGCTAGAGTTAGAAGTGGCTTGGGGAAGTTTAGAGAGCTGTTGTCACTCTTGACAATGAGACAAATCCCAGTTCATTTTAAAGGGAAAGTGTATACCTCGTGTGTTAGGAGTGTGATGACCTATGTTTCGGACACGCGGACGATTAAAGCGGAGGATATCAATAGAATGGAACGGAATGAGAAGAGAAGGGCGAGATGGATATGTGGGGTTAACCTCAGGGACGGTGTATCTAGTGAGGAATTAAGAAGGCGTCTGGGCATTAGGAGTACAAAGGAAATCAAGCAACAACAGATTTAGTGACCCTTCTAGGCTGCTTGTCCTCCAAAAACACTGAGGATCAAGTGTCCAAACAGTGGTTTAGAGTGGGTAAGGGAACATTGGAAAGGGAACTACTGCCCTGGAACTAATGTCTGTGGCAGTGCTAGGAAGTTAGTAGGGGACATATGGGTTAGTAACTGAGGGGAGGATAAAATCAAGTTATTCATTTACAAACGCAGTCAGTCGCGGGGTTTGATGCGAGATATTTGTCTAGGCGAAGTTTAAATGAATCAACGGTGCTGCAGTCTATAACGTCTCGGGGAAGCCCATTCCACAAGTTGACAACTCGATTGAAGAAGAAATTCTTAGATTCGTGTGAGTTAAAAGATTTACCAATAATTTTGCAACCGTTTCCCCGCGTGTAATTAGATTGGTCGATAGTGAAGTACTTACTACAGTTCATATTGTCGATGCCTCTGATGATTTTGAACACTTGAATTAAGTCACCTCTTAATCTGCGCTGGGTTAAAGGAAATAGATTTAATTCTCTAAGACGCTCTTCGTATGGTTTGTTCTTTAGGCTAGGTATCATTTTGGTAACTCTACGTTGAACTCGTTCTAGCTTGTTTATGTCTTTTTGGTAATAAGGGCACCAGCATTGAACGCAGTATTCCAGAAGAGGGCGGACTAAGGAATTATAAAGGGTTAGGATAACTTCTTTGGATTTATGCTCAAATGACCTGCCTATAAAGCCAATTATTTTGTTTGCCTTCTTAACAACTTCTGAACATTGTTGACTCGGTTTTAGGTTACTCGATATTGTTACTCCCAGATCGGTTTCTCTGTTTACATTCTTAAGCTGAGTGCCATTCATCGAATAGTTTGCTTTCTCATGTAGGTATCCGATATGTAGTACTTTACATTTATCCGCATTGAAACTCATTTGCCAAATTTGGGCCCAATGTGACAATTTATCTAGATTGTGTTGCATATCGTCAACTTGATCTTTTGAGAGTACGCTATTTGCAATTTTTGTATCGTCAGCAAATTTTGAGATTGTACAGGTGAGACCCTCATCTATGTCGTTGATGTAAATTAGAAAGATAATTGGTCCTAGTACCGATCCCTGGGGTACCCCGCTACTTACATTGGTCCATTTAGATGCCTTACCGTTTATGACTACTCTTTGCTTTCTGTCGCTGAGCCAATTTTCTATCCATTTCAACACACCGTCTTGTATTCCATGCGCTTTTAGTTTTAGCAGTAAACGTTTGTGGGGAACTTTGTCAAAGGCCTTTTGAAATCAAGGTATATAATATCTACAGCTTTACTCTCATCGTAGAGGTTGAGGATATCGTGGAAGAAGTCTAAGAGGTTTGTTAAACAGGAACGTTTTTTACGAAAGCCGTGTTGAGTATCTTTAAGTATGTTATTTTCCTCCAAGTGATTTACGAGTCTGTCTCTTATGACCGTTTCTAGCATTTTACATACAACTGAGTTCACTGCTCAATAGGTGGCGTTCTGAGAGTGAGGGTCTGAGTCTGGAGGGTGAGACGGTGAAGCACTTGAGCGAAGCAACCAGCCGCTTCAGAGATGGAGCTGCTTTGAGCCATGATGGATGCTTCACATGTCTCACTCCCCAGGCTGGAACAAGACCTCACGGGCTTCACCGTGTTGAGCGGTGGAATGTACAGGCTCTCAGCCTATGCCCGAGAGGGAGTAGTTGGAATATAGAAAAAAAAAAAAAAAAAAAAAAAGCTAATTGGACAATAGTTACTGGGTAGGGATTTGCTGCCTTTTTTGAATATCGGTGTTACGTTGGCTATCTTCCACTGATCAGGCATAGTTCCAGACTGCAAGGATTTATTGAATAGTAATGTCAGTGGTTTGGAGAGCTCATCCTTAGCTTCCTTTAGAGCTCTAGGCGAGATTGTATCAGGTTCAGGCGTTTTATTTACCTTGAGTTTATCTAAACAATTCAATACTTCTCTCTCTGTAACGGTGATATTGCTTAGAACATCTGAATTATCAATCTGAATCGGCGATGGTGTAGGGATATCACTGAGGTCTTCTGTTGTAAAAACTGATGCAAAGAAGGTATTGAGGGCATTACTCATTTGTACTTCGTCTTTGGTGTATTCTCCATTTTCATCGACTAACGGTCCAACAGTTGAAGTAACTACTTTTTTCTTTCTGATATAACTATAGAATTCTTTCGGGTTTGTTTTACTTTGATTCGCAATATGTAACTCTAGGGTCTTTTTACTTTGCTTAATTAACTTTTTGGCTTTGCGTCGTAGCTCGTCATTAGGAGTATCAGTGAAGTGATGCGCACAAACCGGGTTGGACTGGGTGAAAAAATGCCGAACTGTGAAACGTGGGGGGAGCTGCACGTAGGGGTAACCCTAGAAAGACATGGGATCAGGTACTCCGGTCCAGTCTCTAATAATATACTTGACAAAAGAGTAGCCCATGACAGGGTCGCCTGGGACGCCAACATTTAGGACACGAGACAAAAAAACACACTCTCTGTGGACGAAGCGATCCTTAAACTTGTATGTATGTACTGTATAAATGTGTATACCTGTTAGTAATCATAATTTTATATGTTCTCATACAGTATATTACTTACTTAATTACTCCTTCCATTCGTCAATACATTGAGCTACCATAGCGCAGTTGGAATATATGTACATGCTCAGATTAATATGCAGGATTCGAAACTGCATAATAAATCGTAGGCTTGTCCATATTTCATTAACTGTCTTGATAGCATAATGCATAGTGCGCGGAATTTCGATGCGAGTATCCTAATAATACTAATTTTGCTTTGCTAAGTTTGATTTGATAAAGCATTGCTCCTTGGTATAAAATGCCTCTCTGATCTATGCGTTTGACTTTCTCATGTACAGTACTGTAGTATTTACGCGAGCACCTAGGGCAATTGAGACCATTTCTATGATTGAGATAGTTGATGTGCTCTCCACAGTACATTGCGCTAGCCAGGTGGCCGGTGTTCTTTAACTCCCTCGCTCCACAATTATCTATGCGCCAATCGCCTCACCCGGGCACATTTGGCAAAAATATTTTATATCTGACATATCTCTGTAATTAATACACATACAATAACCAACAAAATATCTTGTTCACATACCTTATTTTACCTTCAGAATGGTGAAAACCACATCTTTCTACGTTGCTTTGCATGATGTTAATCACCGCGAGA
Organism: Paralithodes platypus; assembly: GCA_032716605.1. NCBI lineage: Eukaryota > Metazoa > Arthropoda > Malacostraca > Decapoda > Lithodidae > Paralithodes > Paralithodes platypus. The sequence continues at coordinate 13,569,767 of CM064504.1, forward strand.
GCCTCAAGCAACAATGCCACTGGTTAAGCGTGCGTGCGAATATATGTGTGAGGAAAAGTCGATCAATACTTGTCTGAGGGTACGTTTGTGTGTTAGTCAATCAAATGACCGGGGAGGCCTCAGACCAAGGCCAGGCATACTCACTCACTGTCACACAATCCCAGACTGACCCTGGAAATCACATGAGAGGTAAGGGGGAAGAGGAGATAGTTGGGGGTGCTTGTGGGTGGGGGGATGTAGAGAGGGGCTTGGGGAATACAGAAAGGTCTAGGGATGGATCCTAGTTTATCACTAGGTCCCATATGGCCCACATCAAGCTTGATTGCATGGGGCAAAACTTGAAAATATGTATGTCTACCGGGTTTGTGGTACAAAAACATGACGCAAACATTCGGCACCCAGGGTTTATGGGTTAAATTTTTTTTTTTTTTTTTTTTTTTTTTTTAATATTAGTTTAACCAGACCACTGAGCTCTACAAAAGAACAGGGCTGGCCCGAAGGATTCGATCAAGATATATAACTAAACGAGTCAAGATAGAGAGGGAAGGGCAGTAGGGGAACAAATCGAGGAAGGTGAAGACACGCAGACATTTCTCGCCATTTCACCAGTTCAGCCGGACCACTTGAGCTCCACATCAGAGCTCTCATAGGGCAGGGCCGAAGGATGAGGCAAGAACTGCTACACCGCAACACCAACTAAGAAGTGATCAGGGCGAAGAATGAAAGATCAGGTCGAAGGTAGAAAAAATCACATCGAGAAGCAAAAAATGCATTACCGAAGGGAATCAAGTCAGTCCGGCCACATCAGCAACCGAAGAGACAAATCAGGCCAGGAGTCTGCTACCTAGCCAGGCCAGGGAATACATGAGATATAGGCTGCCCGAGGACAGCCAAATGGGACAGAATAAGAATAGAAGGGGAAAATCATAGAATGAGGAATGAAAAACTACTCAAAATTAGTCAAGCTGAGGACAAAAGCTCGAGGGGAGATAGGAAGGGTAAGTACCACAACCATCCCCCATCAAGCTCCAGTCGCCGGCCCCGAAGCCACCCAACCGCGTCAAGGAAAGTAGTATCAGGGGGGTAAATTGTTATTAGTTTGTGATAAACGAATTGTAATTTTTAACGTATTACGATTCCGTTTAGCTTTTTTTTTCTTAAACAAGTTATGTTTTGTTTGCTGTGACTAGCCTGCATTTCAGTTAAGCTGTCGAGTTTCATAAATGTATTTCTCAATCTACTGACTGTTGTCCTTCCTTCTACTAATTTTGTTTTCTGTTTTAATTAGTTTAACCAAACAATTGAGACCCCAAAATTACTCCCAAAGGGTTGGCCCGAAGAATTAGATAAAGATGGACTACTATTCAAGATGAGGTAGGGAGGGGCAGGAGGGGATCATATCTGATCGAGGTTAGAGCCACTACCATACTACAAACATGCTTCACCCAGGTGCCAGTCTTCCTCATCTATTATCTCCACAGGGCCAAATCACTGCAGGTCTGCCAGTATGCATAACCTCAGAGATACACTATATACCGAGTAGGTCTCCCAACTCTGCTCTCATTAGTCTCACTGAGACATTACAGATCTCAACATGTAAGTCTTTGAGTGCCATTCTCTTTGTTTGACCACATTTCATTACCAGAAAGTAGAAAACTTCTAATAAATGCAGCATCAACTTATTCCTTAGTGTGGAGGGAAAAAGCACTTTGTAAATAGTGGTACTCTCTAAACTTCATCCACCGAGTTCAGACTTTATTAACCCGGGAACGGCGAGAACACTCTTAAGAGGTTTTACTGGGCGACGGCGAGAAAGCTCTCAGGAGGGAAGGCCTAAAAAAAAACTTTTAAAAGGCCCCAGTAGCACTTAAAACAATTTTGTTTTTCCCTCCATATCTCATATCACTCCTCCACATCCCCTCCTCTCCCCCCCCCCCCCTTCAATTATCACCTATTTTCCCTGTTATTCCCTTATTCATTGGTATATTTTCGTGTAAAAATCTCCAAACCGTCATAGGCGGTGGTCATGTGTGTGTCTATGCATGAGAAAGAGAGAGAGAGAGAGAGAGAGAGAGATACAGGCCTCAGTCCCTCTCCAGGCTTCGAGAGAGGAGGGTGTGGTGCCAGCTGGCTCACACTTGATGAATAAACCACTCGCTTACAATTTGCGATTTTGACCAGAAAAATTATATTCCCACTTGTTTTATTGTTGTTACAGGTTACTATTTTCATATTAAAGGTAAAATAGGCGCATATGAATAAGTAATAACGATAATTATCGTAAAATGACGATTATAGGCAGGAATGGAGCCTAATATTGCCGCCCAGAACTGTGGTGTTCACTACACCCTCCGTGCGCTTAATGGGTTACCAGAGCTAACTATGTACCAAAGTCGTCAACATATTCATTATTGTACAACTGTTAATACTTAAATATTGATAGCATTTACATCTATAGTTATGCACAAAGGATCTGGAACATAAAATTAATCAAACATTGTGTTCATTATCAAAGCATTTAATGATCTTTGCACTGTGAATAACAAACAAATACAGCAGATATAGTTTGTTTATAGCTTGTGTATGGTAAAACAAATATCAAACATTCAAGCCAATTATTTTCCCTGGATATTATCTTCTCAATATCAAAGGAATACAATAGGGAAATTAACAGTTAGTGATAAATTATGATACAATATGCATCAACATTAGTAGGGAAACCAAGTAGACATATCACAGGATTTTAATAAACCTCTCACAAAAGAGAAAACATACTTTTAATAATTATTTCAGAAAATTAAATAAATTGCATACAGTATTAAAAAACAGGTATTCAATACACACAAAAAGATTAATAGACGAGTTGTGTAAAAGCATTAAGATATTGGTTCATATGCATAAACAAAGCCTATCATTGTTGGTGGCAATTGATGCAGTTTTTACATGCATTTTTAAAGCCGTACACTCCCTTGATTGACAGGGATAGGGCGAACATTTGCCACGAATCGATAGACCTGAGTGTCCAAACTCTGGACGTCTACCAATGGCACGGGGTGGGGTCGAACTGGCTACCCTTTGATCAGCAGTCAGACGTACTACCGATAGTGCCACGGCCCGCGACACTTACTATACAGTACTTATACCGTATTCCTTGCCAGTCAATGTGATACGATAGTTGTTGTAATTGCAATGTACAGTATTGGAACATTATTTGTTCTCTCATTGTAATTACAACTAGCGTGCCATATTGACTAGCTCGGAACACGGCTCAACTATAGTAGTTACCGACAATGACAGGGTTTGTCTACTAATATGGGCCAAAAATCAAACATCTTGACCCCTTCAGAACAATGGCACTAGTTTAATTTTATTCTGGCTAACACTAAACACTTTTATTCAGCTTAAGACTTTGAGGAATCAACAGGTTGGAAGCTATATTAATTAACCTTTAGACTCCCACAAATCATTCCTAAACTTAGTCAAATTGTCTGACAATTATGCATACAGACGATATATTAATACACATGATTAGCGCTTTATCAATATATTTCTACCCTTGAATGTAATCCTCGCAGCATGGTCTATTTCTAAGGCAAGACACTACCTCTGAAGTTATGTTAGCAAGCATCTGCTGAAAATCCAGAACAAAATCGATAACTTTCAAATAAGTATGCATGCACATGTGAGCCTTGGTTACCCAGAATAAAATTAAGATATGTGTCATCATATACTGAAAGATTTAATAGCCTAAACCTGTAACTCATTATTTTATTAAAGCTGTTCATTCATTTTTTTAGTGCATTCTAGGCTTTAGCAAAATCATTCTTGACCTGAAACGGTCAACAAAATATTTATTTTATTTTTTAAGACTGCAGCAAATACATGGACTGATTTTGTGACACCCAGTTATATAAGAAAATACAGCTGTTAGCCTACATTAGTAACTACCAGAATAAATTAGAGCATTAAACTGCAACAAATAATTAACTTCATCTTATCACTGTTTCCACAACCATCAATTGATGAGACATTATTCTATTTGAAATATCTAAATCAATCTACTATAGAAGTACAGTAAAGCTTTATATATTATTGAGCTTTATCGATATTCTACAATGCAAGTTTATCATAATTTTGTTAAATAGTACACAATATCAGCTGCTAAAGAGAATATTTGTATTTTCTAACTCAATAGTTGGTGGTAAACTATAAAATGTAGTGATCACAGAGCTTACAATAACAAGACTACAAAGTACAAGCATCTTGATTGAGTGTTAGACTATTTGCGAGTGATATTTAATGAAATCATCCACAAATTTATTTTTTGAAAAAGGCAGAACCAAAGTACAGTACAGCCCTAAATATCTTGCAGATGGTATATAAGAGCTGCACATATTTTTAAATTCTAATACAATATAATGCATGAACAAAATGATATACCTTTCATTAGTGAACTGCATAGTTATACCTGTATAGTATATCAAGCTGAAAAACTACTGGAATATAATGGCAGTGGTGAGTGTCATCTCTTGCCAAACTTTACATAAAAAAAATTACATTCCTATAGTATGAGTCACATGAGCATTTTTCCCCGCAATTTTCTATAGGTGATTTTTCTCTGGTAACATTATGGAAATATTTTGCTCACATATTGTCACTTAAACTGAAGGTAAATTACATTAGATCGCTGAACTAGTATATACAGTACCTTTAATTCAAACATACTCGGTCTTGATTTGATCTGAATAATTGCAAGAAAGAGTGCTCACATGACACTGCCTTAAGTCACTCTTAGCTTGCAGATATGCCTAAAAATATTGCTCATCTTTCAACTGCTCACTATATTCCTGATAAACATAGCAAATCTCCTTTAACCCCTTCTGTACCAGCGACGGCAGGGAGCCGTCAGTAGATAAGTCACTCCCCAGTCCCAGCGACGGCAGGGAGCCGTCAGTAATGTACTTTCCTTGTAACTGCCAGTATCAGGCAGTGCCTGGTACCACGACCATTTGACCATTGCTCTCATGTTGGCAACACTTCTCAGCTTATATCCAACCCTCTGCAGGCTGGGAGAGCCAGTATTCCTTCATCTTTTGAGGTGGGAGGTTGTTCTATCTTGCCATTTTGGCTACATTGTTTGGGACTGGGGGGACTTTTATTACTGTATCCTCCAGTACAGTAGGGGTTAAATACATAAGGCTGAGGGATTCATAAGAATTACGGTTTCAGTCTCATATCCTATTTTATTATATATTCAAGTTCAATAAGCAATAGAAGATAAAACAGGAGTACCTTTTAACTATTACTGTACGCATTGAGCATGGCGGTACAAATGACACTCTTCTCATTGTAGCCTATTTGTACAAGGTAGACTAATTAGAACGCATTGATGAAAAATACCCACAAAATAGTTAGTTACATGATTACATTTAGTGACAGATTGTACAGTTAAGGTACATTAGAACACTTAAATTCTATACAGTACTGTATATCCTATACAGTACTGTATATTCATTAACTCTACTAATTTTGTGTAAGTGTTTTTTAGCAATATTTTGTATGAATTTGACCACCACATACAAAATCGGCCAGTCTAGCCTACGCTGGCTAGCTAGGCGGTACTTGCTCAGATTAGGAATGACATCTTGTGAGTAACTCCAGTGTAACTAGGCCTTTAAGGGGAGATGGGTAGTTTTTATGGTCCCCTTTCTTCCTCATGTTTAGCCCCATTAGTTTTGCAATTTGATTTCAAGATGTTTGTTCCATTAGTTTGACGATTTTAAGACCTGTCACCCCATTTCATTGTCAATACCTGTATTAAGAAATTTAGCGTCATTTGGGGGTCATTTTTTTTCCTGGTGAGCGATAAGGAGCCTGTAATTTAGGAGGCACCGGCCTTTGGCCGGAATATTTTTCTACCGAAAAATGTACAAATATATATTGAAGGGGGATCCTGGGGTTGTTTTTTAAAGTTTGATGGAGGTCTACGGAGGAAACTAGAAAAATAATAAATAAATGCAAAAATCAACCGAAAAGTTAACCATCCCCCTTAATTCTTCTATTCTGGCAAACACTAGATGACTTTATTACAATCAAGAAAGGCCTCTATATTCCAAAAGTTAAGATGATACTATGCCTTGCCTTTGATACTAAATGCTAAAGATAAACTTCGAATAGGAATGATCTTATATCTTAAAATGTGAGGAATATGAATTTCTAAAGAATAAGGTCTTAAAAAATATACTGTATCGTCAAATATTTACTACTTTGGTAATCATAGTGTGTGCGCTTCCTGACAACAGCAAGGCTAGGTTTTTCTTTACATTTGAAGTCTACAAAATACTTTCATGAAATTTAGCAACATACTACAAGCATCTAAATAATTAATATTCATCTTCGGTGACAGGAAAGTTGGTATGAGACAGGGAAAGAATACCACAAGATTCACATACAGTATTGTAAGGGAGCCCACCTCGGTTTTTTTCTCTTTCTCTCCCTCCCCTTTGGCTGGTATCCATTCGGCCCCATGCAGCCTATTGTTTCAAGACGTTTACCCCATCCAGGTGTCAATATTTTCCGCTCGCCAGCATATATATATTTTGTTTTGACAGCAAGCTAAATTTGTACATTTTTCGATAAAACAAATTCTCCGGCGAAGCCGGATTTCTCCATACAATGCTGGCTCGCTATCGCTCGCCCGGAAGAAATCAACACCTGGATGGGGATAAACGTCTTAAAACAGTTGGCTGAATGGGGCCAAATGGATACAAGCCAGGGAAAGAGAGAAAAGGAGAGAAAGAAAAACAAAAGCAGGTGACCCCCCTTAACATTAAAGTACTGTACTGTATACTGTAATGAAAAATCTCCAGTAAATGCAATACTTGGCAAGAACCACTATTATCCCTTTCAAACAGATGACAATTGCTTTACATTTTAATGCTGTCAGATGATATTACTCAGATTAGAAAGAACCTTTAGAAATCAAATAGCTACTCTCGCAATTAACCCTTTACGCTTGCTGTGACCTCTTTAAGTTGAATAAAAGTAATCAGGAGATAGCAAGAATGACAGTGTCACACCAACAAGCTTATTGGCAAAATGTACTGCAGTCTGGAATCAGAAACATTCCTTGCTATTGTATTCAGGGATTTATTTAATCTTAACTATTCAAGATTTTCAGCAATAAGATTAATAATAGCATTATAGTAAAGGCAAATGGAGTTGGCAAGGAAAAATTAACGTCCCCAGGACACCGGCTCCAGACTGCTATGGAGGGTGTTCCCAACACCTTAACCCAAGGGTTACCAGTGGCAGGATAGTCGAGGAGAATAAAGCCAGATAACCTACTTCATTTCAGATATATTTAACTCCGATACATCAGCTGTTAAAGTGTTTGTATGACGCTGGCTTTAAACACACATCAGCGTCATCAGATTAAAAGGTTAATCTTTTATATTTTATTCCCGAATACAAAATATCTCATGATTATAAGTGTCCATTGCCCAGATTAAACGTATCATCAACACACTTTTCCTGGTGTTTTTTTCAGTATTAGTAAAGTTTATAACAAAGCCACCACATATTATTATTGTTTAATTTTCTGTTAATGATATATTTGAGACAAGGCTCACTTTTGTATAATAATTTTAACATCGTTCTTAACACCAATAACCCCCCCCCCCAATTCAAATAAACTAAAGCAAGCGATCCTCCCAGGAACCATATACAGAACTTACACGCTCTAACCATAAGACCATCAAGACAGTTAAAAGTACAGCACATGACCAAGCTTAATATCCATTTATTGAATATATACTGGATATCAATCTAATCATGTACCTGTACTCTCGCAATTACTCCGTTACGCCTGCCATGAACTCTTTAAGTTGAATAAAGTACCAGGTAATCAGTAATAGCGAGAATGACAGTGTCACACTATCAAGCTTATTGGCAAAAAGATAGTGTAATTTATTTCATGTTTATTGTCTCCCCCCCCCCCAAAAAAAACAAAAAAAACAATCATTATTATTTTGTGTTTCTTCCCTTATGACTTATTAGAGTTGAGAACTATTTAGACTGAAACTTCCCTAAATGAAAATTAATTATGGTAATATAGAGTATCATTTATTTTCCTTTAAAAAAATTACAATATAAATTGCGAACAAATGTTATCATTACAGTAAAACCCCTCTCCATCAGACTAATCAGAGAGAGACTGCCTGGAAGTGCAACATTTCAGGAAGTGTGTTGTGTTTATGTAGCCTATGTACTGAATGTGAAATACCTCTGTCTATTAGACTCTGACTCAATATTTTAGAGTATGTCTGAAAGATCGTGGTAAGATTCTGAAATAGATTATGACATATGCCTCAGGCTTGTTTCTGGAAACCCTGAGTCTGAAAGAGAGCTTTTACTGCATTAATTTATTTATATTTTTTTAACATGTTTTCCCCTATGCCTTATTAGAGACGAGGACTCCTTGCGTTGCTGCCGGGGATGAGCCTGAGTCGCTGGAGGCCTGGGGAGGCGGGCCGTGGTCATCCTGGCCCCGGATCTTGATGTTGTGTTTGGTGCGGTACTCATTCACCTCTTTGCCCTTGCTCACCAGCTTCACATTCAGGCTATCGATCACTTTGGTCAGCTGCGGATGAAGGGACGCTTGTTGCATGGAATGGGATTTATATTTATTTTAATCTTATTACTACTTAATAATAACTGACTAGAGAAGCAGTATGAGATAAAGCTAGGTGGAGGGTGGCTTTCTCTTTACTTAACTACTGTATAGAGAAAGGGATATGATTATACGAAATGAGGATAATTATATTTGTAATCTTATTCGGTTTGCTTGCTTTGTTTTTCTCTACAGTATGTGTATGAAGGAGACAAAAGGCAAAGCTTCCTGTAACAAGCATCTCCCCCATAGCTGAAAGTGTGACAGAGCCAAATTCAAGGTACCGTACTGTACTGTACATTGGAGTCAAAATGTCTGGACACACTGAGCTTGAAGCCATTTAAGTCAGGATGAGGGACAGAAAGATTGAGGGAGAGAGTTCCATAGGTTACATGTTGAGTAGAAGAAAGATAGAGAAAATCGGTTCACGCTTGGGTTAGAGTTGAACAGAATAAGGGTAGGAATGGGTTGAAAGGCGGGTGTCCCCCGATTCTCCATAAGGGAGGAGATATACACGAGAAAGCTCTGAAGAACATTCATTATTGTACAGTAATAGCTGTAGAAGAGTGAGAGAGATGCAACACTCTAGCATGTAGAGAGATAATAGGAAATTAGTAAGAGGCAGTGAGTTGTGACGAATTGCTTTTGATTTTACCCTTTCAAGAAGTGCGGTATAGGGGGAACCTCCCCATACATGCAAACAATACTCGATACATGGGTGCACTGTCCCCTTATACAGAGCACAAAGTTTTGTAGGGGTGACGAACCCACAGAGACGGTTGAGCACACCTAACTCCTAGGAAGCTGTTTTAGCAAGAGTGGTAATATGATCTTTCCAAGAAAGGTCGAGAGAAAAAGAAAACTACCAAGAATATTGAGATGATGAAGGGTTAATTTGTGTATTGTTGATGAATAATGGATAGTCATGTGGAAGATTGTGACAGGTAGATAGATGGAGATGGGTTTCGAAGCATTGAAAGTAACAAGATTTTCTGTGCCCCAAACAGAAATAGCCGATAGATCAAAAGATAGGCATTCTATTGCCTCATCATGTGAGTTTTTTAGTACAGTAGTTGCACGGTGGAATGTTGTGGAAAACTAGTGGAATAGTGTAAGGTAGAGTTATCAGTATCGGAGTGGATAGAACTAGAGATACAAACCTGCTTGTACGTATCTCATCATTAATGCTACAATATATCTCCATAGCTAAATAATATATCTAACTAGACAGGCTGCAAAAGATAGCACAACCTGGAGAGTGGTCTCTGTTTATCAGCTTCAAGGTCAAGCTGTTGTTTACATTGGTAATTTGCATAGAAAGGGGCTCTCATTTTGTAAGGAATAGGGATGTTTTTTAATCTTAATATTATGGCTACTACGGTACATAATATAACTGACCAAGAGAAGCTGTAAGAGATAAAGCTGTGTGACTGTGTCTAGTGTGGTTTTCTTTTTCTTGCTCAGCTAGACAGGTTGGCAAATGAGACTTTTCTTTTCCAGTCTCATACCTAAGTCCCATATTTTTAGTCATTATTATTTAATCAGTTCCTTTCATGCCCTTGGAAGTGATTAAATGACCAAAGCAATCCAACTTCATACAAATTTTTCTGTATTTCCTTGTACACTCTACTCGGTAATATGAGAGACTGGAAGCAGAGTGACTCACCAGTTTCACATTCAGCTTGTCGATCAATTTGGTCAAGTGTGGAAAAAGGGGCATTTGTTTTGTACATACAGAATAGCGATATCGCTTAATAATATCTCTAGACAGTCATATTATTAAGCGATATCCCTATTCAGTAGGCCTATGTACCAAGATTTTTTTTTTTCCACACTTGACTAAAGTGATCAACAAGCTGAATGTGAAACTGGTGAGTCACTGTTTCCAGTCTCTCATTAAGGATATCCCCTATGAAGTTGGCAGTTTCTTTAGTACTCAGCAATCATAACCTCTAAGAGGACTTGGTGGTACAAACAGCATCAAATCAAATATACAGGCAAGGCATCATTGAGGAAGGAACCACTATTAAATAAGATGGCTTACTAACTATCTAGCAGGCAGATATGCAAATGTAACATTTGCCAGTCAGTCATCAAACACCAGAATTTTACATACAGAGTCCCTCAAGGATTTTCTCTTGTCACCAACACTCTTTAATCTATACATGCACAATCTACCCACACCCCACACAGCCTCTTATGGCTCCCTCACACACTCACGACTTGGACGGCGACATAGCACGTATTGAATTTGGCGAAAAAGTCGGGGAGTTAGAGCAAGACAAATTAATATCCATCTCATACCCAGAACGAGCATGCATGTACTGAAACCGAAGACAGAACATACCCAATATGAGGCATCACGACTTCACTCAGAGACGTGGGCGAAGCATGCGACACTAACAAGAAACAACAAAACATTACAACGTACCCCGTACGTGTCGGACCGGGTACGTGCTGATTACGTCCAGGTTTTGTGACAAGAGCACGGCCCAATATAACAAGGAGGGACCCACACCTCTTCGTAGTGTATGCCGCGTCTCGTGCTCGTGCGCATTGCATTGGTTTCTTCATTTGTCTGGATGGTTTCGCAATGTACATTCTGTGTATGTACTGTGTACTGTGTGTGAACGTACTAATTTTGTGAGACACTGTCATATGTCGTCACTGGGTCAAGAAATATCGGTGTGATATCCGGATATAGTCTGTGTGGGTACGTGGTGTTCGGTCTGGCTATGTGACGCTACATGATGACTACGAGCTGGTCTCTCATAAGTCGTAATTTCTTTTTATTGTGGTGATGTCGCGCGACTTCCAACGACATGCCGCGACGCCACACAGTAATGAAAGAATTCAGTACGTACTTACGACGTGCAACGACAAAAAGTCAGGTCACGACTCGCCACAAGATTTTAGTGTCGACACTCAAATGTCGCGGTCTTCAACGACATCATGCGAGACAGCCAGACATGGAAAGAGATGTCGCGTAGTTAACCCTTAAAGAGTGGCGCTCGACTTAAGTCGTGCACCAATTTGCAGCAAGTTAGGAGCATTATTAAGGCTTTTAAAGGGTTAAAATCGAGTGCAAATGGCCGGGAGCGCAGCGGGCCAGACAGCCGACTCCCAGGGCTTACCGCCGCCCATTAACTCATGTTCCCTGTGTTCTCGAGAGGCCGGCAGTGTAGCCAATAGTGAGCATAGCTGGGAAAAATATACCGATATATGCTAAACTTCGATGTTCGTGGCACCACTGCAAGAGAACCACGAGTGCTACGTAGCTCGTTCTGGTCTCATTTTAAAGCTTTTAGTGCTTAGTTTTTTGCTAAATATTTTTTTTTTTCATGCAGGAGGGCCTAAATATGCCCAAATGAGCCCAAAACACCCCGCTAGACAAGGGTTAATTACATAATCATCACGAGACAAAAGTCGGGCCATGTCGCTGTTCAAGTTGTGAATGTGTGAGGGGGCCTTCACACAGACGACATAAACTTTCATGCAGAGTTTAGTAAAATTTGCCAGAACGTCCCGAACTTCCCAAATTTGACTACTTCCTTTAACGTGACGATTGTGCGTTGTTATATGTGCGATTAGTTTGCTTGGGAAACAGATTTACTTGCTCATGTAGTAATGTACACCCTATGTGGTGGATTGTGTTCTTTTATTTAATAATTTTCATTTTAGTAAGCGTTGTTTCCACATAGCGATTTTGATAATTTAATTTGACTTTATATTGTCCTTGTCCCAATTTTCGTTTGTTTAGTTTGCAAGTTTTACATTTTAATGTACACATCGAGACGCAATCACAGCCGCATAACTCCTTCAAACGTACTTCAACACACTACACAACTGGTTCACCACAAACACTCAAACTAGCCCCAGTGACCCTTTTCACAGCCACCCTTCTCACAAACTGGACAGCAGAACACTGCCATATCCCGCACCTCACCTTAAACAAGAGGGACTCCTCCTATTGAAGGGAAAGGTGTACAGTACGCTTCATGTACAGCATTAGAAACGCAATGACATAAGCTTCAGAAATGTGCCGTCAAAGTGAATAATATTAACAGAATGGAACATAACGAGATGAGAATGGGAAGATGGATGTGTGGGGCCAAACTGCAAGATAGGATATCTAGTGAAGAGCTGAGGAGATAGTTAGGTGTCAGGAGCATCAGTGATGAGATGAACGAAGTTGTGAAAAGATGCAAGTCCGTAAACATGGAGGGAGCTGCACCAAGGGGTAGATTGATAGAGAAAATTAAATTGGGCAAAATAGAAGAATAGACTGGACATTAAACAACCTTAAATGACTAGTTTCAAAACTCTTTACAGTACAAATATATTGATTTCTCACCATTCTGTTAAATACTGGCTGTACAGATATATTTGTATTACATATTATAAAAGGATGAACATACTGTAGTGTATATAAAACAAACAAGTCCATGCTGACTATAGGTCAGCGTGGCCGTATTAACTCGGAGGCGCATGGCATGACCTACAGGGATTTTTTTTTAAAAGGGCTCCGCTACAGCCTAGAGAATAGATCAAAGTATATGCATGTGAACGATCATTAAATTTGGTACAGATATAACCGAGAAATAGCATTATATAATAAGTGTCGACCTAACAACAAAAAGAGTAAGCCCAGGTCCTTCGCTTCGTGCGCGAACCTCACAATATAGTACAGTACTGAGATAAACTATAGGTAGCGCCAACAAACTTGACAATTATCTCGATCCCTGACCTCTTCGTAACTCAAAAGGACCTTGAGAAAACTGGCTGTAAAATTCCACACCTATTTCTAGTTGGACCCTTCCCAAATGATAGAAATGTCAGCCCGATTGCATTCATTCATTTTGAGTTATAAGAAGTTAAGGGGTCCAGATTATTGTCAAGTTCGTTGGCGCTTCCTATAGTATTATCGATGTGTATAATTCAATACAGTAGCCTATACAATAATTTACAATACTGGTATACAGTCTACAGAGCAGCAGTACAAAGCACGACAAAATAAATACGACAAACAAAAACTCCATGGATATGTATTAAAAGTGGGTAACAGACAGGAAAAGGCGAAAGAAGAAAAAATATGTACTGTATGTTAATTATCAAGCAGAAAAAAAGCATACAATATGAAGCTTTATGCAGTGGCAGTATCGTAACCAGTGTGGTTTAGAGGTTGTGCCATCTGCGTAGTAGTAAACGGTATTGGGAAAAGTTTGACTTAAAACGCACCCATGTGGCCTACCGTAACTAGTTACGGTAAGCAATTCCTACCCCACTAGTATATTTTGCTTTGTCATATCACTTTCACTATTTAATTTTATTTTTTATGTTTTATACATCAGTTTTTTAAAATATTGAGGTAGTTTTTTAGCTGATATTTTGACAATCCAGCGCCCTGTTTGGAGGCATTATGCCCAGACCCCAAGTTCTCCTGGGTAACAACTGTGCTCAGTATGCTGCCGGCCAGGACCCCTGCATGGGTGGAGTAATTAACCAGAATAGTGGCGGAAACGTCGTTCGGGTGAAAGGAAGTATGCTCCGGGTCTGTGCCTTCAATGCCAATGGCATAAATGACTCTGCTGCTAAGTGAGAATGTATGATGCGATAATTCAAAGATGGCAGTGTGGATGTTTGTGGGGTGGGTTAGATGCACCTGCTGGGATCTGGAGTATGGGATGGTGACAGTAAGCATGATTTGTGGGGTGGGGAGGGATGGGTTGTATGGTCTGTGATGGATGTACTATATTTAGCGAAAGAAAAAGGAAAGGGTAGGTGTGGATTTGTCAAATAGATTGATGAAATATATGAAAGGCTCTGGATGTGTAGATTCGAGAATTGTGTGGTGGGAGTGCAAGATTGGAATAGATAAACATACTTTCATATGTGTGTATGCACCTGTCAACTGGGAAAGGTGTGGAAGAAAATAAAAGTTTTGGAATAAAGTCAATAAATGTAAGAGAGAGGCAAGAGTATAAAAATGTAATTTTACTACTGTAGGTGAAATGAATGGTAGTTAGAAATGAGAAGATAGAAGGTATAGTTGGTAAACGGGGTGCGGATGGTAGAAATATGAATGGTGACCTTCATCTAGAAGCATGCGCGGAGATAATTTTGTTTGGACAACACGTTTTTTGAGCATCGTCACATTCATAGATATACAGTACTGTACATGGCATAGAGGTGAAGGTGTGCAGAAATTGACTACGCCATGATTGACTCTGGGCTAAAAGGAAGAACTTGAGATTCGAAAGCTTTACAAGGTATGCTGACGAGATCAGACCACTATACTGTACAGTGCTGACGAAAGTGAGGATAAGGAAGGAGTGGAAATATAAGAGGAAAGAGAGAAACTGACAGTAGAGAGAGTAAGTGTAAGAAAACTGACTGAAGAATGTAATGCACAAAAACACGGGGATATGCTGCAAGAGACTGTAAAGGGCATGGATGATGTGATAGATCTAGGAAATACTGTAGATAAAGAATGGAAAGGTACAAGAGACTCCATGATTAGAGCAGCTGAGAAAGTATTTAGCAAGGAAAAAGATAAAATTTGGAAAAAGAAAGGATGAAGATAGAATGCCAAGAAAGAGACATGGGAGTCAGGTGAGTGGAGCAGCTAGTAGTGGAAGGTCACCTATGGTATAGGAAAAGAAAGTGGAAAAATATACAGTATTGAGTAGGCTACAAACTTCCACGTAGTGTAAGGGGCATTGTGACACGGGCAAAGGAAGCATGTCTTGACAAAGCAGCCTGAAGGCATTTCTGTCATGGCCATCCTTTAGCGGGGGTTTTCCCAGGGGAAACAAGGTGTCGGAGATGATGATGATGAAGCCTCAATAAAATTTCACAAGATTATTTGACTATACACAAAATATGCACTTAGAAAATATCCAAGTTTGAAGTACAGTACTGTAAGTGTATATTAAATTTTACGGAAACGGTTCATAAAAAATACAACCAATACAATATACAGTAGTTACTAGTTAGTTACCATCAATGATAATTCACATCCAATTAATAAAACAAAATACAATACATGTACCCGGTATCTAGAAAATCACAATCTTAAAAGAACAAATTGGTTTACAAAAAAGCATCACATAAAGAACATTAAAATGTAAAACTTGCAAAACAAACAAACCAAAACAGGAACCACACAACATAAATACAAAAGAAAACTTATCAAAATATAACAAATACTTATATACTGTACTGTAGTAACAAGAATGCATATTGACATCATCAGAATAGATATAGCCAAAGTTCCCTACCAATAACTCAAAAGCTATGAGAGGGACAAAAGAATCATCTCCAAATGACTATGTACAGTATGCAAAAAGGCATCGTTACTTAAGTGATTAATGTGAGTGTTGCGTTTTAACCCTTCGAACTCGGCTGGCCTCTTATACTCCCACACTTTAAATAAAGCTTTCAAAGAGAGCGCACATTTTGTTTTGGGTATGAGACCACTCTGTAGTACCCCATGGGCTGGTCTATCAGAGTGAGAACTGAGCAATCTCTGCCATACCCATAGCTTACTCTGACTGTTCCTTTTACTTATATATTTTCTAGATCTCAAGTGACGGCGTCTCTTACGTGGATTGACCTCCCAATCTACCAAGATTGGAAGCCAAAGCGTCACATTTTTCCTTTGCCCTTCAACTTTCTCTTCATAATTGCTGAGGGGCACAGGGCCCTGGGTGGGGCTTTGGTTTCCCGGGCGTTTCCGCTCCCTCCTCAGCTCCCCGCCATGGAGTGGCTTCGGTCACTCCAGGCTTTATTGTGGTCGGCTGGGAGGGTTCTGTGGGGGCGCTCTGTTATGGCCTTGGCCTTGGCCTTGCTCGGGGCCTTGGGGCTGTTCGGCCAGGCAGCTTGGGGAACAACAACAACAACCCCACTAGGCGGTACCATATCATCATTCTTTATCTCGTCGCAATTATGGAAGGTTAGCCGAAATCTATGATCGCTGTGTCCAAGTCGATGCCTACCTCCGCCACAGCCCTCCTGACCCGTACGCCTAAGATAAAAGGGAAAACTAAAGACATTCCAAGTGCTGGTGGTGTTTTGAGTGCGCTAACTGAGTTAGAAAGGAAGGAAATTTCTAACTTAAACGAGCTTGAGTGACACTAAAAAATAAAATACCGGTACCGAGTGATTGTAACGATGGCAATGAAGAGTGGTGTAGTGCCAATGAGAGTGGGAAAAGTGACAATGAGAGTGAAAAATGTTCTGTGATTGAGCTATGAGGGGTAATAGCGGAGGGGTTAGGCCTACAGTAAGTGAAAATTAACGTACTAGGGAATAGGGATACTAACAATATATTTCGGCCAGCGTTTCAAAGTGTAGGGAAGGAAAACTGCTAATTTATATTTTTGGATATTATACACATGTTGAAATTATCATTGAAATGCAGGGTTCCCTGGAACACCACCATTATGACGTGAGACCGGAACCGCACTTCGTGTGGAGCACTCGGTCTTTAAATTTGTGTACAGTATGTATGTATGAATGTGGATATGCGTGCATATAAACCTTTCATAGAGTGGTCAGTACATAAATGTGTGTGATCGTTCTGTTAGGGGTTTGCACTTGTTCGACCTGGTGAAGCTGTAAAGCCAAACGTTATTCTAATATATTCTCACCCAGAGGTGGGCAGGTGCGCGCCATTTGGCGCTCTGCGATCCGGTGCACATTACCAATATAGAGGAGCGCGGAGCGAGGAGCGGCAAAATTCTGAAATCTGAGTGCAGGCGGGGAGCGCAGCTAGAAATTTGCGCTCCTTTCTGGCGCTCCGGAGGCGATTTTTCCTGTCAACAACAGGTACAAGAACGTCATTATCGTGTACAGTCATCGTACCGTTCGTACGGTGTTACCCGAGCCTGTCTGACTGTCTGATAGTCAAAAGACACTATAGACTTCAGAGACTTTTATCATTTTATGGTATCGATACTATCGGAATGTTACTTGAATGTATGGGTGGGAGGGTGGTTTGGGGGATGGTGGGGGGAAGGTAGAAGCGTAATTGACTTGTGTTACAATTTACTTACAAATATGAAGCCGATTGGTGAGGTAGTGTCGCCACCACAGATTTTATTTGTTTTCCTTATCTTCGTACGGATACGCTGGAAGTGGGTTGTGGGAGGAAGTTGGGGGTGTGGTGGAGGGAAGGCATAAGGGTAAGGCACTTTTCACACAAATATGGAACCGATTGGTGCAATCGTTTCGCCGCCACAGATTTTCTTTTTTTTTCCTTGTGAGGCGACCGATAGTCAGCGAGTGGGTGGAAGGAGGGGTTTGGGGTAGTGGTGGTGCCGTGGTGGGTATGCAGAAGGGTAAGGTACATGTGGTAAAAAACTAAAAATATGAAAGCCATAGGTGCAGTCGTTTCGCTGCTACGATTTTTTTTCGGCGAGTCAGTATATAATTATATACGGACCTGGCACTGGGCGTGACAAATGACATCTGACAAGACCCTAGTCCCGGCCGTATATATATAATTATTATAAATTATATACCGTCGGACCTGGCAGTTTCGGACCTAGTTTCTCAGTTTGGACAGTTTCTGTAATTCTTTATGTCATATCATAGATATCAATGGACAGTCACAATGTCACAAACTCACAATGATATCAATCATATCATATCATTGACATTTGCAATGATATCAATCATATCATATCATTTAAATTTGATTCATTGATATGACATAAAGAATAACAGAAACTGAGAAAGTGAGAAACTTAAACAGTTAAACTTCAGAAAGACACCATGACTTGAGTTTTTTTTAATGTTTTGAATTCTTGGAATTTAGTGAAGTGAAAGACAAAGGACAAAGTGAAGGACAAAGGTAAATAATTAAATAACTTCTAGAAGCTTTTTTTTTTTTTTTTTTTTTTATATACCTATTTTTGGGAGGGCGGAGCGCAGGAGCGCGGAGCGGGAAGCGCATCGGGTCTGCTGACAAAAGGAGCGTGTGAGCGCTGCCGCATTACATTATGTCTGATGAGCGCGGAGCGCTGCCGCATTACCGGTCCCACCGGAGCGCGCCCACCTCTGTTCTCACCCTCACATGGTGCTTCTCATACCATTGAGTCAAACATGACAATCCTTCCTTACATACTCAATGGTTTCACCTCCACTATTATAAAGTTCCACAGTAAGGATTCTTCATGACATCTGAGGCAAAGACCTTAAACCAGCATTTCCCAACCTGGGGGAAATTTCCCCCTGGGGGGAAATTTGAAGCTACCAGGGGGGAAATAATTACATGATTACACTGCCTACTACTACTACTACTACTAGCAATAAAAAAAAAAATCTCGGAGATGGATTTTCTCATGCCCGAGAGAGAGAGAGTGTAGTCACAGTGTGTTTCGACTACTCTTTCCCTTGTCCACATGAAGGGGGAAATCTGGATGGTTGAACTGGTTGGAGGGGGAAATGACAGAAAAAAGGTTGGGAATCGCTGCCTTAAACCCTTCAGGACGATGTACTTTTTATATTTTGGTTACCATTAGACAATTTTCTTTAGTATATACAGGTCTCCCTCGATATACGATTGAGTTACGTTGCTGAAAATCCAGTCTTAACTTTTTCAGACATATTATGTTCCAGTAAGTCCACGGAGGCGGGAGCCCGGTATCATTGCCACTGCACCACACAACTGTCAAAACCACACTGCTGACCGTTAGAATTGTCGGAGAAACCTGGGGTTGCCACCAACCGACAGATTTTCATCTAACTTACCGGACTTACTGAGCTCCATATGACGCTCAATCGCGTCATAAACTTATTAGAGAGGCATGTAGATAAGTCCATATGACGAGATCGCGTCATATGAGTTATTGGGCATTAGTTCCATATGACGCGATCGCGTCATATGAGTCTGAAGGAGTTAAATAGAAGAATCGTATAGCAAACCCTAAAAATAATGGGGTAAATGGGGATGCGTTCTGGGCCCAGCCAAAACCCAAACACCTGAAAACCTATACAAATTTCGTAAATTGGGGTATCGGATAGTGAGGGAGACCTGTAATCTACTTCTATGACTCAAAGGGGTAAATATGATCTCAACAAACCATTTATATAATATAGGTGCTTCTTAAACTGCACGTTAATTATTAGACAGAATCAAAGGTAAAAAAAGTGTCATCGTTCTGAAGGGGTTCAACCCCTGGTACCCGGAAGGGCTCTGAGGAGCCCATACCAAAATAGGGCCCGAAACACGGATGGGCTCTTGAGCACCGTAAGCTTGAAAGCCTATTAACCCTTCCTACCCGGGCTGCCTTAGGTAAGGACAGCGCGGCTGAAGGGCCGCTACCCGGTATGCCTTACCTAAGGTATTTGCTTGAAAGCGTGCTTTAAATTTCGCGCGGGCAAATTTTACTTTGCGGGGGCGATCGTAGCGCCACCAAGCCTTTATCAGTTCCTACGTTGCCGCCATTGCGAGCTACAGCAAAAAAATGAATTCCGACGCGTCCGATACTGTGCAATCTCCCGCGCGTCCCAGTGCTACCCCGCTTGCAACATCTACACCTCTGCCAACCGAGAAGAAAAAGAAACTAAGGAAAGTGAAACGTTTGCTAAGTGATAGTGCAATACAACGTGAACTTTTCAACCCGGATTTGAGCAGTGGTGAAAGCTCTGTGGACAAAAACCTCTATATTCAGAGTAGAAGTGGGAGCGAAATTGACGATTTTGTGGGATTTGGTGCTGATGACAATGTTGATTTATTTGAGGGGGGTGATAGTAGTGATGATCCTGATGTGGAAGTGGTGGAGGAAGGTGCTATTGAAGTACCAAGTGTGCTAGAGCCAACCCCTTCGCCTAGTTTCGTAGGTCAGGGTAGGTCAGGGTAGGCCTAGGCCTAGGCCTAGCCCTACGCCAGGACCTTCCCCTTTGCCTGCCCGTACGCCCTTGAAAGTGGGTAAATACTTCTATAAACAGTCTTTAGTGAAAAGTGCAGCCAAGAAAGCACGCAGGGAGGCAGAAAAAGTGAGGGAAGGCGTAGATAGTAAGAGTGACGCCGACCCAGGCCTAGCAACCACCCGCATTCCTTTGTCCCGACGCCTTGACCCAGGACGCCGGGAGGGCCACCCACAGCCCTCGGCTTTATCTGTCCCTCAGGATGACCAAAGGGCCTCTACAAGTGCGCCATTGGCCTCCCACAGTGTGTCACCCACCACAGGCCCCGCATCGTAGGTCCTTATTTCCTGCGGAAAAGTCCACGGCTAGCCGTAAAAGGAGCCCAACTCCCGAGGCCGAGGCTCCCATTGCTCAACCTCCCGCAGCCCCACGCCGCCGACGCCCGGTCTATTCTTCACCAGAGTTGTCTCCTGAAGAGGATGCTGACGACCCCAACATTGCCCCAGATGACCTGACGTCGCCTGAGGAAGAGGAAAACGAAGAGGGAGTCCCGACAAGAAGAGTCAAAGGACCTCGAGGTTGTGGACGTGGTCAGCCTGCCGACACCGCTGCCCCTGGGCCTGGGCCTGGGCGTGGGCGTGGGCGTGCAGGGCGTCCGCCTGGGCATCCGCATGGCCAAGGGCGTCCAGGGCGTGTGCCTGTTGCAGCTCCACGTCCTCGTCCTCGAGCTGCTGAAATGTTTGTGTGGTCAGATGGGGCGGATTTTGTGCCAGATTTTCCTGCCTTTGACGAGGTACAACAGGGTTCTGGGGTGTCACCAGCATATCCCTGTGGCCCAAATGCCACCCCCAGTGAACTTTTCTGTGGCTTCTACGACAATGAAATCATGGAATACCTTGTCAAAGAGACAAATCACCACCAGGCTATCTGTTCAAACTTTCTTGGCAGGAAGACAAGTGCCAAGATGGTGGCATGGAGAGCTCTCACTGTGGCAGAATTATATGTGTTCTTGGCACTCACAATGCTGATGACACACATAAAGAAGCACGTTCTGGCCGACTACTGGATAATTGGCGACCTCACAACGACTCCAGCATTTGGCAAATTCATGTCAAGGGATAGGTACTTCGACATCCTCTCCTATCTCCACCTGACAAATAACATGCATGTCCACGAGCCCGACACACTCTGGAAGATCAGGCAACTGTATGACATGATACGTCATCGGTTTTCCACCTACCTGATTCCATTTCAGAAGCTGTGCATCGACGAGTCTCTGGTCCTGTTCCGTGGTAGGCTGCACTTCCGACAGTATATCCCGTCAAAGAGACACCGCTTCGGCATCAAGCTCTTCGTCCTCTGCGACTGCAAGACGGGTTATGTGCTCGACTTTATAGTCTTTTTTTTTTATTTTTTTTTTTTTTTTTCTATGTGATTGAGGGAGGCAAAAGGCATAACTGCCTATAGCGAGTGCCTCCCCCATAGTTGAAAGAGTGACAGGGCCAAAATCAAGGGACGTTCGAGCCAAAATGCCTGGACACACGGAGTTTGAAGCAATTTAAGTCATAGGAAGAGGGAAAGACTGATTCTGGGAGAGAGTTCCAGAGCTCAGCTGTTGAGTAGAAGAAAGTTTGAGAGTAACGTTTCACTCTTGGGTTGGAGAGTTGCACAGAGTAGGGGTGGGATTGAGTTGCAAGACGGGTACCACGTGCCCTACGTAAAGGAGGTGGTATGCACTGGGATAGCTCTGAGGAACACTGATTATTATAGTAGCGATAGAACAGCGAGAGTGATGCAACATTGCGGCGGAGAGAGAGAGAGATTGCAGAGAGTTGGTGAGTGGACGGGAGTTAATGATACGAAAGGCCTTCCTTTCAACTTTGTCTAGGAGAGCGGTGTGAGAGGAACCTCCCCACACATGTGAACAATACTCAATACAAGGGCGCACTATGCCCCTGTACAGAGCAAGAAGCTGTGCAGGGGAAAAGAACCCCCTAAGGCGGTTGAGCACACCCAGCTTCTGGGAGGCTGCCTTAGCAAGACTGGTAATATGGTCCTTCCAAATGAGAGCAGAATAAAAAGAGACACCAAGAATATTGAGAGAAGATGAAGGGTTGATTTTTGTATTGTTGAAGAATAAGGGATAGTCCGCTGGGAGATCCTGACGGGTAGATAGATGGAGAAATTGGGTTTTGGAAGCATTAAAGTTAACAAGGTTTTCTCTGCCCCAATTGGAAATAGTATTTAGATCAGAATTTAAGAGTTCTATGGCTTCATTACGTTTGTCGTTGAGGGATTGCTGGCTGGGGCGTTCTGAAAAACTAATGGAGTAGTGTAAGGTTGAGTCGTCTGCGTATGAATGGATGGGAATTAAGGTACAGTTAAGGAGATCATTTATAAAAATTAGAAAGAGAATAGGAGATAGGACAGAGCCCTGAGGAACACCGGAGTTTATAGGGTGAGGAAGTGAACAATGGCCGTCCACAACCGCGGCTATGGAACGGCCGGAAAGGAAATTAGAGACAAAGGCACAGATGGAGGGATAGAAACCGAAGGAGGGTAGTTTAGAAATTAAAGATTTATGCCAGACTCTATCGAAGGCTTTCGATATGTCTAGTGCAATAGAAAAAGTCTCACCGAAGTCCCGGAAGGAGGATGACCAAGAGTTAGTAAGATATGAAAGAAGATCACCAGTAGAGCGACCCTTAAGGAAGCCATACTGGCGATCTGAGAGTAGATTATGAGAAGAGAAATGCTTAAGAAATTTGGAAGCAAGAATAGTTTCAAAAACTTTAGAAAGACAAGAGATAAGAGCAATTGGACGATAGTTGGAGGGTTGAGAGCGGTCACCCTTCTTTGGGACAGGTTGAATGTGAGCAAACTTCCAGCATGAAGGGAAGACGTTAGAGGATAGACAGAGACGAAAGAGTTTGCCTAGGCAGGGAGTCAGCACGGAAGCACAGTTTTTGAGAACAACAGGAGGAACACCGTCCGGACCGTACGCCTTATTAGTGTTAAGCCCAGAGAGGGTAGAAAGTACATCTTTAGAAGAGATTAGGATATTAGGCATAAGTAAGAGAGAGGAGGGCGGAGAGGGAGGAATAGCACCGGAATCATCCAAGGTGGAGTTTCTAGCAAAAGTTTGAGCGAAGAGTTTAGCTTTGTCAGAGGAAGAAGTGATGGTTGTGCCATCAGAGTGGGAAAGGGGAGGGAAAGACGAGGAAGAGAAATTGTTGGAGAGGTTTTTGGCTAGATGCCAGAAAGCTTGGGAAGAGCTAGAGTTGGATAGTTCAGTGCATTTATTATTGATGAAAGAGTGTTTGGCAAGTCGAAGAACAGATTTGGCTTGATTCCGGGCAGAAACATATGAAGAATGAGAGTCTTGAGTTTTAAGGCGTCGGTACCGTTTGAATGCTTCCTCCTTATTGCGGACAGCAGTAGAACAGGCGTGAGTAAACCAAGATTTTTTAGCATTAGTCTGAGAGAAAGAGAATGGAATGTATGCTTCCATGCCCGATAGGATTACCTCGGTAATGCGTTCAGCACTCTCCGAGGGTCCTCGGCCATGGAAGCAGAAATCATTCCATGGGAAATCAAAGAAGTACTGCCGAAGAGCCTCCCAGTCGGCAGCGCCAAAGTGCCACAAGCGCCGCCGGCTAGGAGGATCGGGTGGCTGTACTGGAGAGATAGGACAGGTGACAGAGATAAGTTTATGGTCGGAGGAGCCCAGAGGAGAGAAAAGATCGACAGTATAAGAAGAAGGGTTAGAAGTTAGAAACAAGTCAAGAATGTTGGGCCGATCTCCGATGCGATCCGGGATACGGGTGGGTTGCTGAACTAACTGCTCTAGGTCATTTAGGATAGAAAAGCGTAGGCTTGTTCACCAGGTGGATCAGTAGTGTGAGAGGAGAGCCAATGGCGGTGGTGAACGTTGAAATCTCCTAAGATGGAGATTTCTGAGAAAGGAGAAATGGATAGAATGTGTTCCACTGTAGAGTTTAGATAGTCAAAGAATTTCGGAAAGTTGGTAGAGTTAGGGGAAAGATAGACAGCACAGAAATATTTAGTAAGAGAATGACAGGAAAGTTTGAGCCATAAAGTTGAGAATTCAGAGGAGTCGAAATCGGGAACACGAGAGCAAGTGAGTTTGTTGTGCACATATGCACAACATCCGCCTTTGGCTTTGAAACTAGGATAGAGAAAGTAGGAGGATACAGAGAAGGGGTCTACAGCGGCAAGGGTGGTGAGGTGGAGATTGACCCCTCATTGGTTTTGGCGGCGCTGTGGTAAAGAGGATGATGGAGAGGTACTTCCATGACAACCACGTCCTCTATACCGACAATGATTACACGTAGCCTATCCTCGCCAAGTACCTCCATGACCGCAAGACCGGAACTGTCGGCACAGTGAAGGGGAAGAGGAAGGGCATGCCAGCCTACCCAACCAAAACTAAGAAGACGGACATCTTCCATAAGAAGAGTGGCCCCATCCTCTCCATCCACTGGTATGACCAGCGCAAGGTCAACCTCCTCACCACATGCCACAAAGCAGAGATGGTCCCCACAGGGAAGGTGGACCAAAAAACGAAGAACCCTATCACAAAACCAGCTGCTGTTCTGGACTATAACCTGAACATGCGCCTCGTCGACAAGTCCGACATGCAGATGGGCTTCATAGACTGCCTGCGAACATCTTGCAGGTGGTACAAGAAGTTTGTTCTGCGTACAGTAGATATGTCTGTCCTCAACGCGTACAACATCTACCGTTTGAGGTGTCCAGTCATCAAGTACAAGAGCCTGCGGACCTTCCAAAAGCAGCTGATACATGAGCTCCTGGTAAAACATGCGGGTACACCAGGGAGGCCACTACAAGGACCAGGCATGATGGACAGAATAGGGTGTTCCGAGTTCTTCAGAAAGCACCAGCTCGTCGCCCTTCCTTTCCAGGGTCCTAACAGCCGAATAAGGATGCAGAAGAGGTGCTATGTGTGCACCCGCACAACTCGACGACCAAGCAAACCCACAAAAACCACTTGGCAATGCCTCGAGTGTCAGGTGGGACTGTGTGCTGGCACCTGCTTCAATGATTTCCACACTCTGGCAAACTATTGAAGTGTAAATGACAGTGATAGTGACACTCAATAATAATAATAATAATAATATAACTAAGTATAAGTGAAAGAGACACATAAGGAATAATAAGTGCCTTCAGAACAATATGAACAAGTGAAAGTGACACTAAAATATATATTCCTAACAATAAAGAAGTGAAAATTACACTATCAATTATCATAGTCCAGTATAAATAATCATAACTACTATAATAATGACTATAAAACTAAGTCTAAGTGAAAGAGACACACATAAGTAATAATAAGTGCCTTCAGAACAATATGAACAAGTGAAAGTGACACTAAAATATATATTCCTAACAATAAAGAAGTGAAAATGACACTATCAATGACCATAGTCCAGTATAAATAATCATAACTACTATAATAATAACAATAAAACTAAGTATAAGTGACAGAGACACAAATTACTTCAGAAAAATATATTTATTGAGTGAAAATATCATAATAACAATAATATATGGCATAATAAACAATAAAACACTAAAAAATAGCTTCCCGCCATAATTAAAGGTAGAGCGACGAGTCAAAACGTTCGTCGTAGCCTGGGCCGCGGTTGAGCGTTCGGACGCGGCGAGGTAAATACGCGGAAAAAGTTACCTCCACTTCCATCACCATAACTCCTGAACTACTTGAGCTAGAAAGCTCTACTCAATGCCATTCTACGCGGCTAGGTAAGGCGCCCATTTTGACATATGTTTGATTAATGTAGGTAGTATATTAAGCGAGATTAGCCTTAAGTTTACTTTTGTTGTGTTTTCAGCCAGATCGCCCGGATACAGCCTCCGTCCTTAAGAAAGGCTGCCCGGGTAGGAAGGGTTAAGCGTGTTTTGAAAGCCGTGCGTCCGACGCATGTAAACAAAGCTTGTCTTTGCGATACCGCACTCCGAAACCAAAGAAGGAGACGTCGGATCAAAGTTGTTGTTGTATGCATTGACGAGATTAGTGTCTGCAAATGTCCGATATCGCTAACATCGCCTCGAAACTTTCTCCACGGAAATCGTCATCACAACTGAACCAGTTGACTGAGAGCTCTACTCAACGCCAGTCTACAGATAAGAAACACATCTACATTTAGAGATGTGAGTGAATTCTCTAGCAGTTACAATAACAAAGATACGGGTAGCCTATTAAAGACGTTTTCGGCCAGATCACCCGGGTTTCGCGGATATTCTATAGAAGGCGAAACCGGTCTGTGAGGGTTAAAGTGTGTCAAGTTATAATGGTACGAAACATTCACACATTCAGCCCTCAGGCTGGGAAACAAGACTTATCATATCCAGTCTCAAAATGGAGTCCTTTGTTTTTAGTCATAATTATAATGTAAAACTTGCAAAATAAACAAACCAAAACTTATACGAACACAGTAAAAAGACAAAATAACTAATCAAAATCGCTATGTGGAAACAACGCTTAAGTAAAATAATAATTATGACTATAGTTAAAGTTATGCCCCATACTTCCCATGATGCCCCTAAAAGTGATTACAGTATATAGCCAAAACAATGCAACTTTGGTGCATATTTTCCAGTATTCCTTTTCACTCTCAACTCAGTCTTGTAACAACATTGCCCCAGTTTGACAGCCTGTCCCCCATAAAAACTTTCTCCTGTCATTACTATAATATTAAATGGTAAAACTTTCAAAAAAAAAAACCAAAACTGGGACGACACAAGATAAATGCAAACGAACTAATAAAAATCGCTGTGGTATATATGCCAGGTTTCATATTTCATCCATCCCATTAGATGCTTTAATACATACGGACATCACATTACACCACCTTAGGCCCTTCACATTGTTTGCTATCATCTAATACTTTTTCATACACTGTAAATTCAAGCTTCATAATCATTCATATACTGTACTTCCAAGTTCCATGAGAATATCCTTGATTTTAGTTACATTAATGTAAAAGAAACCCAAAAAGAGCAACAATAAAAAGTTACCAGATTAAAATATGCCTGAAATAGCACTCAGGACTAAGCTTTAACCCCTAAGAGATGAACAAGACGGATTCGTCCGGCAGAGGTATTGTGCTATCAAGATGGGCAGGATGGACTGTGCCACCTCTAGGTAGCTTGAATCATTACCAGTGGTGCTCTGCAGGGCCAATGTAAGGCAGCATGCCCTTGCTTACAATTATATAGTTATCACACAAATTTGTCAAATAGTTACCAGGGTAAATACTGAAAACTGCTTAACCCCATGAGTCACAATTAAGATACGGTACTTCAATTAAGTTTTATCAGGACTCTTTGGTTCATCAGGCTCCCTATGGATGGTGCACAATTTTTTTTTTTATTAAACCACAATGATCACATCTACTGTAATGAGTTATACATGATAAGAAAAAACCCATACTACAACATGCATGAATGAAACTGGGAAAAAAAAATCAATATTTCATACTAAAATTTGTTTGATGAATAAGTTTCATAGTTCTTCGACGTTCAACTTCTCACAATTTTGTTGTGTTGAGCAATCAAATTTTTGTGATTTTTTTTCATGCCCTTTCCAATGGAGTCACCAGAATTTATAATCAATATTTGTTTATAATATAATAGTAGTGCTTATATTCGCAATTTTTAATATGGGGGCGCAACAAAATATGTTTATTCTTGAACAATTTCTACTCACAATAATTGTCAACTTCAATTAATTACATCTCAACAGATAGAGGAAAGGCTAATCTACAATATTACTGTAGGAAATCCTACATAACAGAAAAAATAATCATGCATAAATTGGTGCCTACTACAAAATGTTGTCAGTTTCCCAAATTCAACCAACTTTCCATCTCCGTAGTTCAAACTATTGAGTGATGACATTACATTTTTATATACAGGTACAGTATGAAATACAATTATTTGTCAACGTATAGGACAATGCGTGATAAGAAAATAAAATTATAACCAACTTCCTAGGCCTAATAGTATTTTTGTATACAGTACAATAATGTTTTTCTATATACATATGGTTATGCCACAAGCCGTAGCGCGGTTGGTAAAGCAATATCTCAATACAAGTACAGTACAGTCATAAAACATTTTTACGAAGTAGAATACTATTGCCTTCATATTAATTTCTTTTTCATATAAGGTATTATATTTAATATTGTTCTCTAGTTCCAGGGATAGCCTAATTAATTTTACCCTAAGTTACTTTCACACAATCTTATTCTAATCTAACATAACCTATCTTAGCATAAATAGGAGGCTTCAGCCGACTGGGGGTTGAATTAACCAATCACTCTATTGCTGTTGTTGTAATAGCCCCAAGATACATACATACATTCATACATACGGGTTTCAAGACCACAACCGTCCACAGTCCATGGTACGATCAAAGTACTGCACACAGTGCACAGCAATCATAACACGGTGGTTACAGTCTTTACTGCAGCACAGTACAACAAAGATGCCTATTAAGGTACCGGTAATCCCACGGCGTCCAGGTATTCCCTCATACCTGTGAGATCCGCTTGTGAGAGGGCAGCGGGGGAGGCGGTCGAAGGCCTGTTAGCTCGTAGCTTTAACCCAATATTTCCTCCATCCGCAGCCCTCCCAGCAGCGCAACCATTGCAGGTGGATCTCTTGCTTCCCCCACTTTGAGTATAACATGTAGTAAGATACATGGGGCATATTAATTTCCTCCTCTAAATATGGAAAACCCTCTTATCCCCAGGCTGGGTTAACCAATCACTTTGCCTTCTTCGTCTACCGAACACATATTTGCAGAACATACTTAAATAGTTAGTAATAATATGGCTGATCTCACCTGTTCTCTATTGTTGACAAGTGCTGGCAGTATCTCTGTGACGGTCCTCTCCACTAAGACGCCCCCAACCATACGGAAACACTTGCGTTCAGGTGACACATCTTGTAGGGTCTCTATCACTATCCTGTCAAATAAAAATTATAAGGCTTAGTGATGAGACAGAGAGTAGGGGTTTAAATTCTTTCAATCAGATGATGCCAATATATTTTTATTCTTGCTAACCTCCCTATGATTTTACTCAGATTAAGAAGGACAAATAGAAATCAAAGGATTAAAGATAATTAACCTTCTAAAGCCTTTAATTAGTGCTGCAACACAGCAATGAATATCCGCTACCGACGGTATCCGATACTCTCATAAAGAATCTTGCCACAGTTGTTGTTCCCCAGAGGAGCCAGGGAGAGATGAGATCTGTCTCTGAAGGGGCCAGGGAGAGATGAGATCTGTCTCTGAGAGGGCAGCGTGGGAGGGGAACCTAGACCCACAGGCTTGCACCCCCGGGCCAATGCCCCCACCGTCCGCAGCCCACTGGGTCTGATTACTTCGGTCAGGTCTCTTAAGGATGGGTCATTAGCTATCCTTAGCCTACCAATAGGTACTCAATAATTAGAAAAAATAAAAATATATGAATAAAAGCACAACAAAATACATACCGGTACTGTAAATAATAACAGTACCGGTACTGTAATATATCTATGAGTAATGTTACCTAAAAGTGACTGTCTCTCGCTCTTGCAATGCTATTTATGCTACAAAAACTCGGTATCAGTCTGGGAAATTGAGAATGATTAAATTATTTGAGAAAGCTATAAATTATATTGTAAAACTTGCAAAATAAACAAACCAAAACTTGGACGAACACAGTAAAAAGACAAAAGAACTTATCAAAATCGCTATGCGGAAACAACGCTTAAGCAAAATAAAATTTAGAAAATTTTGAAATCTGTGGGGGTTGAATATCGAGTGACGGTGTCATATTCTTACCGACTGACGACTCAGTCAAGGGTAGGATACTTAAGCCGCATTTTTGGTGGAACTTATAAGCCCTATTGTAGAACCATGGTCCGACAGTGTGCTGACTTTGTGTTGAAAACAAATATATATATATATATACAGTATTTGCATTGTTAATGAGGGAAAATAAAACGTCGTCTGCTGCTCTTTCGCTTACACCCAATAGTAATCAGTTTCCATCCAGTGAATCAAAATATATAGATTTAAGTCATCAAAATATCAACTCATTTCTATATTAATTAATGTTACAGACATATTACTCTCAAATTCTATTCAGTACATTGCCCAATATACAAAGTATATACTGTATGATGAATAAAACAGAATATATTAGGCCTACAGAGACATAAGGCAAGGATTCCTAAAGTTTTGAATCCTTGCCATATGTCTCTGTAGGCCTAATATATTCTGTTTTATTCATCATATACTTTGTATATTGGGCAATGCACTGAATAGAATTTGAGAGTAATATGTCTGTAACATTAATGAGTATAGAAATGAGTGATATTTTGATGACTTCAATCTATATATTTCGATTCACTGGATGGAAACTGATTACTATTGGGTGTAAGAGAAAGAGCAGCAGACGACGTTTTATTTTCCCTCATTGTAATTCAGATTCAGGCCTATAATTCAACTCGGCCCATCCCCATCTCGGCCCAGCCACAAACAACTCTGCCCACACAGTTTAGAAAGAACGTTTACCCATTAAAAAATAAAGTTCTAATGCATACACCACTGAGCTATCATATAACTATAATGCAATGATGATGTAAGTTTCGGAAATATCACTTTTTCATCGGTACCATCATTTCATCTGATTCATCACGGTTAAGGATTAGCGGGAACATACTGTATATATTATTTTTGTTTTCTCATCTCGTAAGTTTAACCCCTTCATAATTGAGATGTATATGTGATAATTTGTGAAATAATTGTGATAGTTTTTTACCCATCTAAATCTTACAGATCTTTCTGAATCGAAAGAAATTGCATAATAATTGAACCACTAACTATTTAAAGCTTTATATATTCTGGCTCGCATTAGATGTTATAAACAACTTAACCCTTCCTACCCGGGCAGTCTTACCTAATGACGGTCGCCCGTACCCGGGCGAAATGGCTGAAAAACGTCTAGGCCTAGGCTACCGTATTTATGTTTATTTTCACTGCTAGAACTTTCCCACTCATCTATAATCGTAGTGCGGTTTTCAATCTGTATTTTGGCGTTGAGTAGAGCTCTGTAAGTCAACTGGTTCAGTTGTGATGACGATTTCAGTGGAGCAAATATTGCAGAGATGTTGCCAATATGGGGGCTTTTCAGACACTAATTTCGTCTTACGTCAGAACAATAACATTGAAGAGTCTTCTCCTTCTTGTTTTCGGAGGTGCGGTGACGCAACACTTGGGTTTGTTGACATACGTCGTACGCACTACGCACGGCGTTCAGACCAAGCTTAATTAGGCTATTAAGCTGCCGTCTTAGGTAAGGCAGCCCGGGTAAGAAGGGTTAAAGATATGTGGGAATTAAAATAATAAAAACTATCAATTATTTCACAAATTATCACAAATACATCTCGATTCTCAAGGGGTTAGCCTAAACTTACGAGACGAGAAAAAAATGTTCCCGTCAGTGGTCTTTCTATATACAGTAATGAAATAATGAGTGATTGAGTTAGTTTCTGGTGAACTATCGGTGAAGCAGATTGTTGAAGATTTTGAAGCATTTCAAACACTTCGCGTCCGAGGAAATAGTAGTAGCTACGAAGTGCCGTTGTGATGGCTTATCCATCAATACCTTCACCTTCGCCCTTAGAAATAAACAAGAACAAGATCTCGAATACTTTTGATAGATAAAAGGTTCTATATGGTGGGCCGAGTTGGTATTACTGAATGGGCCGAGTTGACAATCATGTGGGCCGAGTCGGCAAAGGGCCGAGCTGGCCGTTAACCATAGGCCTAATGACGAAAGCTACTAGCCTAAAACCCAAAGGAAAACCCCCTGGGAAAATTAGTGGTAGCCTAGCCTAAAATATTTCGGGATACATGTAGTTACCGGGTGTACCACTACCGACATACACCATAAATAATCTTTAAATACATATAATAAAATAAAGGTAACATTCAAGACAGCTAGAGCCGCCTTATTTACCAAGTTTCTTTATATTTTTTCCAAGGAATAGTGTTTAATTGTTGTTTTTCATGGTTTGAGTGGAGGATTTGCATTAACTTACCCCATTATTCATTAATCTGAAGATACTCCGTCAAATGGCCCCATTTATTGGGTGAATCGCGCTTTTACAGTAGGTAAGGGAAATTGTGGGAGGCCATGCACACTTCCAAAATTTACAAATATTATATTATATTATATTAGATTAGATTAACCTAACCTAACCCTAATATAATATAATATAACATAGTTTTTGTGAGTAACGTTCAAGCCATTTATTGGGTGAATCGCACTCACCGCATCTTTCAAAACAAGAAGAAGAGGACCCAGGTCGAAGGATTCATTGGGTGCAATGCTTTGTTTACGTTCGGGACATTATTTTTGTGTTATTTTTCGGTGTAATCGGGTTTTTTCAAGTGTCGATAACGAAATTCCTCCATGCGGACTATAATGAGAAAAATATGGCGAGTCTATTGGTCCCTATTTTGGTAAATGTTTATCACCAACCAGTGACGAGTTTTTCAGGTTATTTTTTGTTGTTTTTTATTTTTTATTTGATACACAGTGTTGTTTAACCCTTTGGCTGCGGGTGACGTTCTGGAATATTTTGGCAAGTTACAGTAATTTCTAGGCTTTAAAAGCCTGTAAAAAACGTAAAAATAGTGTCACTGTGCGGGAGCATGAGGGGCCCACCTCCGTTCCTCAGAGCACCGAGCGGCTCACTGAGCTAGGCTGTGTCTCGCGCGGGCCTCTCTCTGTCTCTCTCAACAGTGTAGCCAAGCGAGCGAGTGCTACCAAATAGCGGGTTTCCCGCGTTTTACTGGCACCGCTGCGGGTGAACCAGACCACATACGGGGCCCGTTCTGGTCTCATTTTGAAGCTATTTTTGCCTAGTTTTCGGCAGAATACAGTTCATGTAATGCAGATGCTTGATTTATCATTCAGGAGTGCCTGAATATGCCCTAAATAGCCCAAACATAGCCGCAGCCAATGGGTTAATACCAAGGACTGTCGCATTTTACTATTTTCCCATTATCCATCAATCTTAAAACACGGCCCCCGATAGTGGGGAGGGCTATGAAGATCAGGGAAATTGCGGGGTAAAAGGCGTAAATAAAGGGGTAATATTGGAAGAACTCTGAAAATACAATATTTAAAAGTAAGAAAACCTGAAAATGGAAAAACCCGAGCCAAGTTTTGACCAAACTTGGCTCGGGTTTTTAAATTTTTCAGAGTCCAAAATCACAGTAACCTTATTTCGAAAGTTGGCTCGGGTTTTTTGTTTTTCAACGTGGATATAGCCAGTAACAATGTGGTTAAAATTAGCCTAACCTAACCTAGTATAATGGGTGGGGGCTGCCGCCCCCACCCCCCCGCTAAATCCATGAAATCCGAGCCAAGTTTTGTCATTAACCTAACCAAATAAGCTAACCTAACATAGTATTATGGGGTTAACATTAGCCTACCCGGATTTTTTTTTATTTTAATACCACAAATTTTCCGAGTGTTTTTTATAAACAAAATTGGCCATAAATCAATATACTGTATAGTGTTTGTAATTAATTAGAAATCTCGGGAAAACCTATTTTCCCCATTAGGCCTATCGATCGATGTTGAGACACGCTCGCTCCCCGATAGTGATTTGAAAAGACATTAACCTAACCTAACAACCTTACCTAACCTAACCTAGTATTATGGGTGGGGGCTGCCGCCCCCACACCCCCGCTGGTTGAGTAATAATCCCTTAACCCGTTGAGCCCCGGCTAGTTATAATATTTTGTTCACCCCAGTCCCAAGCCATTTTCACTTCTTTTTTTTGTTTGCTAAAATGGAAGACAAGGATGAAGAATGAGAAATGAAAAAAAAAAAATAACCTCCGATATTTTTTTTTTTGGGGGGGGGGAACCTCAAAAAAATTTGTTGAGCCAAAATGGAAGAGAATGGTGAGAAATGAAGAAAAAAAGAAAAAACTCACCTCGGTCATTTGGGGGGCGGGGTCAAAAGTTCGTCTCCCCCGCATGACCACCCGCCCGGGAGCACTAGGGTGAAAACTGAGTATGACATTGTACGGCATACATCCTAAGGAGTGTCTCACATAAATCTCAAGCCTCTAGCTCCCATACGACCGGAGTAATGAAGGTTCAAAGTGGCGGTGAACTAAGGGTGTAAAGTATCCCCACTAAGCCCACCACCACCAGCCGCGCGGCTGTCTCGACCCGCTCACACCTACTGGCCCGGCTCCCACACACACTACGGTACCTCCCCCTCCTATTCTCCCGCCATTTCCTACCTTACGAGCCACGTAAGTGTTTTTTATATGTCAGACGCACGTGATGCGTCGCTGGGAGTTGGTGATCAAACACTGCCGACGCATCACGTGCGACGCTGGGTCTCACTGGGTTAATAAAAAAAATAAAAAAATGGCTGTCGATTATACGAAGGTGAAAAAAAAGTAGATGAAGTCTACGGTGTTTACTCTGCAATCTTCAGCTTGATTGTACATTGATAACGGGAAAGTACCGTATTGACAACCTTGTTACGAAAATTAAATTTTAGTACAGTACCATACTTTTATATTAGGCTTTTATGAGGGTTTAACACATTTTCATATGATCTTTAGAGCTATCGAATAGTATCGATGACTGAAAGTACCGTATTGACAACCTTGTTACGAAAAATAAATTTTAGTACCATACTTTTTTATTAGGTTTTGCCGAGGGTTAAAACAAAATTTCTTACGATCTTTAGAGCATATAGATTCAATATTTATCTCCAAATATATAAAAAAAAATTGAACCGCCTAACCTAATATTATGGGTGGGGGCTGCCGCCCCCACACCCCCGCTAAATCCCTTAAAACCGAGCCAACTTTTGCCAAAAAACCCTGTGCCAACTTTTGAAATGAGGTTACTGTGATTTTGTACTCTGAAAAATTGAAAAACCCGAGCCAAGTTTGGTTAAAACTTGGCTCGGGTTTTTCCATTTTCAGGTTTTGTTACTTTTAAATATTGTATTCTCAGAGTTCTTCCAATATTACCCCTTTATTTACGGCTTTTACCCAGCAATTTCCCTGATCTTCACTATCGGGGGCCGTGTCTTAATTAAGATTGATGGATAATGGGAAAATAGTAAAATGCGACAGTCCTTGGTATTAAACAACACTGTAGGTTATATCAAAGAAAAAAACATCTTCAGACTGATCTAAAAATACCAAAGTACAACAAATTACCTGAAAAACTCGTAGCACATACCACCACGACCTCCATGTTATGGCTCCATCTTCAAACTGAGCCCGCCCGGGCCGGCGAGGGGCGTGACGACTGAAAGACTGTGTAATTGGTTAATAATTTGATGGAAGGCTGTGATTGGTTCCAGGAGTGACGGGAAGCATTGTGATTGGTTCATGCTATGGTTCATGATTCCTAAAAAAAACGCTAGGTGTAGTGACGTTCGACTGAAAGATTGAGGGTAAGAGCTCCCGAACGACGGCCATTGTGTACTATTGCGCCGCGGCCATCGACAGGGAGGTATTTTGGTAAGATTTTACGGTGTGACAGTTACAAGCCCCATCGATGTTTGTGTAGCCTATAGGTATGTTATATAATAGTCTTCAGTCCTATATATTTCCTTCCCGTCGCAAATATATTATAAGGGAGATATAGGGTAAAACACAGTCTTGTCTGCATAATGACAAGTCCTGTTTTATGGGATTTCTGCTTTATAGATTTTTTTTTCTCCTCCTACCTTACTCGGGGGACCTTACAGTGCAGTTTCTATCCACGTATTACTTTTAGGTTAGGTTAGGTTAGGTTAGGTTTCTTAGTTAGGTTCATGACAAGGTATCAGCTGGTAGGTATGGGATAAACTAGGGACACATACTAGCTGGTAGGTAAGGGTTATTCTTGTATCCAACGTTCTAGGTTAGGTTACTGTGTTTTTTACTTCAAAAAATCGCTAAACCCGAGCCAAGTTTTGGCAAATGTTGGCTAAGGTTTTCAAATTTTGGGGTTTAATGGGTTTAAAAAAAAATGAAAATTCGAGCCAACTCTCAAAATTCAATTACTGGGTTTTTTTACTTTGGAAAATGCCAAAAGCCGAGCCAACTTTTTTTCTCCCTATTTTGGGGTTTTTGTACTTTGAAAAATACCCAAATCCGAGCCAACTTTTGCCAAAACTTGGCTCGGATTTTCACATTTTAACTTTTTCTTACTTTTCTATATTTTATTTTCAGAGTTCTTCCCATATTACCCTGCAATTTCCCTGATCTTCATAGCCCTCCCCACTAGTGGGGGCCGTGTTTTTAGATTGTTGGATAATGGGTAAATACTAATTTGCGACAGTCCTTGGTATAAAACAACACTGTATAAAACTCGTGACTGTCGCACCGTATCAATTTACCGGTATTTTTTAGTTTCTCGTATTTCACTTATAACGAATTTGCGACGGTAAGTAGGGTACATATACACCAACAAAGTATCGTTAATGAAGGTGATAACACACTAATAATCATCGATGGGGCCTGTCACTGGTTGGTCGGTAACTTAGGCTAAACCCCTATTTTCCCTAATAAATTATTTCTAATAGGCTAGGGCTGCGAAAGAGGTCTTGAATAGGCCTACTATCAAAATAAATACTTAGGTAGGCCTATAATTCTATAATAGGCTACTAGGTAAGGTTGTTTGGTTAGGGTAATGTATTTTTGTATCCAAAGGCAGTCAAAATAGGCGGGAACGTGATGGTGAGCGTCCGCGTAGTGTAAACAAGACGGGCGGTACACCCGGTAACTACATTCTTGCCATTTTTTCTAGCCTAAATATTGTCCCGTGTTAAACTGGATAGGCTAGGCATAGGCTAGGCATAGGCTAGGCCTATTTACCAAATCCGGGTGGATGGGACTTGTCAGCATAGCCTAGGTCGGTAATTTGTCTAGGGAAATAACAAACCTAGCCTAGGCTAGGCCAACTGCTAAAAAACTGCAAACATCAGCTAGCCTTGCCTCTAAAACTGCTGCGGAGCAAGTCCCTCCAAACTGGATATGTACCACAATCCCTAAAAGAAGGTAATGTCACACCAATACACAAAGGGGGTAGTAAAGGCATAGCCAAAAATTACAGACCAGTGGTGCTGACGTCACATCTTATTAAAATCATAGAAAGAACAATACGAGCTAAGATGGTCAGCTTCCTGGAAGATAACGAGGCATTCAACGAGGGGCAACATGGCTTTAGACAAGGCCGCTCCTGCCTTTCATAACTACTATCACACTACGACAAAATCCTACAGGATATTCAAGACGGAGAAAATGTAGACGTCATATATCTAGATTTCGCCAAAACTTTTGACAAGGTGGACCATGGGATCCTTCTACATAAACTCAAATCACTGGGAATAGGGGGAGACCTTGGAAGATGGCTCCACAGCTTCATCACCAACAGAAAACAAAGAGTCACGGTTCAAGGAAGCCTATCAGAAGCAGGTGGGGTCATCAGCGGAGTACCACAAGGATCAGTACTGGGACCTCTCCTATTCCTCATCATGATAGGAGACATCGACAGGGACCTGGAACACTCAACAGCCACATCGTTTGCAGACGACACCAGACTCATGAAGAAAATCACCTCACAACATGATGCTCAGCTACTACAAGACTTGGACAAAATCCTGAAGTGGGCAGAAGAAAACAACATGGCCCTAAACGGAGACAAGTTCGAGCTTCCAAGGTACGGGAACAAGAGAGCACTACAAAACGACACCAACTACAAAAGTGGACAGCAAGAAATTACCGCCAAGGACACAGTGAAGGACTTGGGAGTAAATATGAGCAGTGACGCCACTTTTTCCCAGCATATTACCAAAGCCACAACAACAGCAAAACAAATAGCAGGCTGGATCCTGAGAACCTTCCACACAAGAAATGAGAGGTGTATGTTAACACTGTGGAAGTCACTGGTCCTACCACGACTGGAGTACTGCTCTCAGCTCTGGTCTCCCCAAAAAGTAGGAGAAATAACAGAAATTGAAGCCACCCAGAGGACATTCACCAGTAAAATCCATGGGTTTCAACACTTTAACTACTGGGAGAGACTTAAGGAGCTGCAGCTGTACTCCAAAGACGTAGGGAGAGATACATCATCATCTACGTCTGGAAGATTTTGGAAAAAAAGGTACCAAATCCAAACATCCAAGAGACTCAGCACCAAAGGCGAGGGAGGCTGTGCTATGTGAGGACTACGCCGGGATCAACACAAAAAATCAAATCCCTGATCCATCACAGCTTTACATACAATGGAACCAGACTGTTCAACTGTATACCAGCCCCTCTCAGGAACATGACCGGGGTGTCTCCAGACACCTTCAAGAAACACTTGGACATGTGGCTGGCCAAAATACCGGACCGGCCACCAACACCAGGATACTCCAGCACCAACTCCAACCGACTTCTGGAATGGAGAGTGGAAGAAAGGGAGCTGCCTGGTCGCAGTGGATCCCCAGCTCAACTGTGTCACTAACGGACGGAATACAACTAAGTGTAACTAGCCTAAGTGTAAGTGTAGGCCTAGCCTATACAAATTACCGAAGGGCGGCACGCTCATCGAGTCATCACTCATCGGTGCCACTTGCACATGGTAAACTCTGCAATGGATAGGCCTAGACATGTTATGTTAGCCTAGCCTAATAAACAATTTAACCACAGTAGGCTAGGCCCTATATTGATAAAAACCACGGTACCTAGCCTAAAACCGACTGTACCGACAATCCGACATCGCACGAACAATTTCGTGGTCGTCTTGTAAATAGCCTAGGCCTATTATCCCTTGGTGTCATTACGAAGAAGCTTTTTCGAGGAAACACAGAGTTACCAGTTGTCAGGGAAACAGCTGTCATAGTGAAAACACATGACACAATTACTATTTCTGCCGTAGGCCAACGCCCAAATATAACCATGCGACAGTGACATGCCATGATTCACTCCAGACCTGCTGTTCCTCTTCACCTCCATTACTCACTTATGCTCGTTTAGATCCTGTTCCAGCTCAGATATTTTGGCCATCAAGGATCGCTGTTCATTCCTCATCTGTTGGAATTTCTGTACGATCTCTTCCCCCTCTGCTTTACTGAGGGTTTTTGGGGCAGGAGCCGCAGCGGTCTTCTTGTCAGCCATGGTTGTTTATATCGTATGACTAAGCGCGTGGTTCTTGTGCAAAACTAACTTTTATATGTTGTCATTCGTAATATGTAATGTACGTGTATGTAATACAAAGGTTACATGTTAACAATTTAGATAATAATAATTTTCATATCTATATATTACCAGACGCCTTTAACCCCGAGGAGGTGTCCACAAATGAATCGCCTACATATTATTGTCACCCTTCATCCGGTGTCCCTCCTCCAACCCAACACTACTTTCACATGTATACCTCTCAACTTCATCCCTTTGGGAAGCCATGTAGGCCTAAGGAGCCCGGTGCTGGTGCGGTGCAGCGGTGCTGTGTGGATCTACGCATACGAGACGACTTTGATGGTAAGTCATTTAAGATGCTGTAGCAATGAAGCTAATACTTAATGGCTAGAGTGGCGGATATCACAGAGGCCAGGCAAGAAGGACAAGAAGGCCTAGGTAATTTAAACTACCGCACACCTATCTAATTGGCACGCAGCCATTCTCAACCTGCAGCCGTAGATGACAGTGCAGCTACCTTCAGCGACAGCTGCGACACCATGCTGGGCTGGAACTTTTGGGATGTTCTAGCCCAGGTTCGCAGGCCACCAACCAACACCAACACTAGCCTACTCTGGCTAATGATCAAGATTTATAGCCTCAAGTCCGGCTTGAGGCTGACTTGGGGGACCTAGCTGTTTCCCATTTAGTGAGGCAAAAGACTGATGTTTGGCCTGGGGAGCCTGAACTTGTTTGATACTGTTCACCCCAGAATTACTGTAACCTACATCTCGAAGCCGTTGTGCAGACGGACAGCTGACTGCAGTGCTGGGTATCCTGGTTTTGGGGGATCGTCAGGTACTGTGGCCAGCTAACTGTCCACCTGACGCTTGAAGGAGTCCGTCGTGACCCCAGTCAGCTTTCGAACTGCCTTTGGCACCGCATTGAAGAGACAAGCCCTGTTTTTTGTGAAGCTGTTATGGACGTACGACTGTTACCATTCTCTGAGCGGTAGCTTTTTTCCTCTTTATGTAGCAGTCGTCCTTTCCTGATATGGTTGTTTATAGCCAGCCCCATGTAAGGTACAAGTCCTTCTAGGGTCCTCCACACGTATATTACCAGGTCTGGATAGAGTATATACTTTTGTACTTTTTTTGTACTTTTTGTAGATGTTTAGGTGACAATCACCACGGTCGATCTGGGGATCCGCCGCTAATGAGCTCATCATATATAGACATATAGGAATTGGTTTTTACACCATACCCGAAAGAGGATTTATGGAGCTCCGATCTTACTCTCAAGCATCTGAACAATTTTACCAGCAAACCTAAACTTCGTTAGATGCGGGAATAGCCTCCCGAAAATATCAAGCCCTGGTGGGGGCTCGAACTCTCGACCCTTGGGTTGTGAGGCAGACACTATACCGGTTAGACCAATAGAGATATCCCACTTGGCCTGGTCGGCTCAAGGTATTTCCGCATCCGATTACTGTATAGGCTAACCTATTTTCACTGACTTTACACTACTTCACCTCCCGGGAAGAGAAGGCTCCGAACAGAGAGGAACGAACAGAGAGGAACAAGCCTGAGCCGAATCGACCGAGAGTCCGTCGGAGAGATGAACGGGAATGGTGAGTCAACTTCACTGAGCGGTGCACATACAATTAAGGCACCGTGTGCTACACGGACACACTAACGGCC
The DNA here is from genome assembly GCA_032716605.1 of Paralithodes platypus. Taxonomy (NCBI): domain Eukaryota; kingdom Metazoa; phylum Arthropoda; class Malacostraca; order Decapoda; family Lithodidae; genus Paralithodes; species Paralithodes platypus. Next base: position 13,611,269 of record CM064504.1, read on the forward strand.
CAGTTGGCAACTCGCTTGGGCGGCTGGCAACTCCACAACCCAACCCAAGCGCGTCTCGCATACACTCCCTGTTCTCTCCTATCCCATTTCTTGTCCTGTAGGAATTGGTTTTTACACCATTCCCAAAAGAGGATTTATGGAGCTCCGATCTTACTCTCAACCATCTGAACAATTTTACCAGCACACCTAAACTTCGTTAGATGTGGGAATAGCCTCCCGAAAATATCAAGCCCTGGTGGGGGCTCGAACTCTCGACCCTTGGGTTGTGAGGCAGACACTATACCAGTTAGACCAATAGAGATATCCCACTTGGCCTGTGTAGGAATCGGTTTTTACACCATACCCGAAAGAGGATTTATGGAGCTCCGATCTTACTCTCAACCATCTGAACAATTTTACCAACACACCTAAACTTCGTTAAATGCGGAAATAGCCTCACGAAAATATCAAGCCCTGGTGGGGGCACGAACTCTCGACCCTTGGGTGTGAGGCAGACACCTTACCAGTTAGACCAATAGAGATATCCCACTTGGCCTGGTCGGCTCAGGGTATTTCCGCATCCGATCTGTTTAGGCTAGCCTATTTTCACTGACTTTACACTACTTCACCTTCCGGGAAGCGAAAGCTCCGAACAGAGAGGAACAAGCTTGAGCCGAATCGACCGAGAGTCCGTCAGAGAGATGAACGGGAATGGTGAGTCAACTTCACTGAGCAGTGCACTATACGCATCTACTAACTGCCCAGTTAGCAACTCGCTTGGGCGGCTGGCAACTCCACAACCGTACCCAAGCGCGTCTCACATACACTCCCTTTTCTCTCTTTTCCTCTTCCTTGTCCTGTAGGAATTGGTTTTTACACCATACCTGAAAGAGGATTTATGGAGCTTCGATCTTACTCTCAACCATCTGAACAATTTTACCAACACACCTAAACTTCGTTAAATGCAGAAATAGCCTCTCGAAAATATCACGCCCTGGTGGGGGCACGAACTCTCGACCCTTGGGTGTGAGGCAGACACCTTACCAGTTAGACCAATAGAGATATCCCACTTGGCCTGGTCGGCTCAGGGTATTTCCGCATCCGATCTGTTTAGGCTAGCCTATTTTCACTGACTTTACACCTGGTCGGCTCAAGGTATTTCTGCATCCGATTACTGTTTAGGATAAACTATTTTCACTGACTTTACACTAGCTCCTCCAGGCACTCCCAGTAGTTAACCTCTTGGCTGCGCATGGGGGGTATGAGACACCACACGCCTGTGCGCACGTATTTGAGCTGTTCCCATCACTAACATCGTTATTTTACCATAAATATCGTTAATACTTATTCATATGCGCCTATTTTACCATTAATATGAAGATATTAACCAGTTACAACAATAAAACAAGTGGAAACAGTGTTTGGCTGGTCAAAATCGCGAAATGAAAGCGAGAGTGTGTGTGAGTGAGTGTGAGCCAACCTTCCACTCACGAAGCTTTGAGACACTCTGGAGGTACCTCTCAATTCTCTTCCTGACTTCTCCCCTAATTCCCACGCTTGGTAACACTGATGACAACGCCCTGCTAGCAACTCGCTAATGTTAGCACGAAAATAGACCACAGAATAAGGGAATTACAGGGAAAATAGGTGATAATTGAAGGAGGGGGGGGGGAAAGGAGGGGATGTGGAGGAGTGATATTTGGCATGGCCCAGGGGCAAAAAAAAAAGAAAAGGGTTAAAGTTTTTTTGGGGTGTTTTAAATGGATTTTTTTAGGCCCAGGATCTTAAGAGTCTTCCCGCAGTCGCCCGGGGAAACTCTTAAGAGTCTTCCTGCAGCTCCTGGGCTAAGGTGTTGGAGACCCCAAATTCTGCTGATTCGAAGGACCTCTGAAGGGATTCCAGCTTGACGATATCCCCTGTCTTGAATGGGGACCAGAGCTGGCAGCAGTATTCCAGCTTAGGGAGGACTAAGGCCTTCCAGAGTGTTAACATATGCAGGCCTAGCTGTCCCTTGTTTGGAAAGTCCTTAGTATCCACCCTGTTAGTTTGCTAGCAATTTCGGTGATGAGGTTGATATGGTGGGAGAAGATTCCGTCCGAGCTCATTATGACTACCAGGTCCCGCACCTGATCTTTAAGTGATATGATTTGCTGGTTGACCTGGTAGCTGGTGCCCTGTTTGATGTCTTGAAGTGGGCCGTACCTCATGAGTTCGAATTTCTCCCCATTCATCTAGTTTTCAGGGTTACATATGCCATAGATATAAAGTTTTTATGTTAATCAATTGATATTAAAATAAAATAAAACATAATAACAGTTAATTAAGATCATCTTATAATCATGTCAAGATTTTATATTTATGACGACGGAGCCCAACTCAAAAGTTTCATTCTCGTCTGCCGCGTACGTCCTTCGTTGACGTTCGTTCTTGTTAATCGTGTGAATTATTTCACATTGAAAACATAATGACTTGTGCTTAGCATGATATAATAAGATTTTTTTTTCTTTTTTACTGTTCAGTGATTAATTGCGTTGTACCATTTAAATTACCGAAAGGTAATCAGTGTAATATAATGGGGATGCTAAGTACAATATATTACAATTACTAACTGCAATAGTATTGGAATTCTCGATGGAGTTGCATCATCTGGAAGTAGATACGCAAAAGACTCTTGAGGCCCTGGAATCTCCCTGGCCGCACCCTATTCTTTCCAAGATGCCTAAATCTATACACGTCTGGGTAGAGGGGGATTCGTGACTCCGTGTGGCACCCCTCCAGTCTCCAAATGGCACCTAATTCATTGGAAACAATTCCTAACGTGCCTTCAGACTCAACTTCGTGCCCGGGGAGATTCACCGCGCGAGTCTACATACAGGTAGGAGACTCGCCTATAGGTGATGGGCTGGTCTATCAGAGTGAGACCTGAGCGATCTCTGCCATACCCATAGCTTACTCTGACTGTTCCTTTTACTTATATATTTTCTAGATCTCAAGTGACGGCGTCTCTTCCGTGGATTGACCTCCCAATCTACCAAGATTGGAAGCCAAAGCATCACATTTTTCCTTTGCCCCTCAACTTTCTCTTCATAATTGCTGAGGGGCACAGGGCCCTGGGTGGGGCTTTGGTTTCCCGGGCGTTTCCGCACCCTCCTCAGCTCCCCGCCATGGAGTGGCTTCGGTCACCCAGGCTTTATTGTGGTCGGCAGGGAGGGTTCTGTTGGGGCGCTCTGTTATGGCCTTGGCCTTGCTCGGAGCCTTGGGGCTGTTCGGCCAGGCAGCTTGGGGAACGACAACAACAACATAGGATGACAAACCAAGTCATGAGGCTGGTGTACGATGGGCAAGGTATTACTTCCCTGATATTATTAGGTTTGTTTTTGATAGCCATACAGTGTGGATACATCCTCAATCGCCTGAATTTACATAGCCGATATGTCAGATTGGATGCCAATTTGGTTACCAATTGGGAAAGGTCGAGGTAGTGAGATTACGAAAAGTATCATAAGGATTGTGCGGTCATTTGTATAGGAAGACCTGTGAGTGTTGATGAAAAGGATTCCTGGACTGAGGACAGCGATTGGGATTCTGATTCTTACGTCAGCTCAGATTCAAGCTCCATTGAGGAAAAGAAGGATCAGAGGAATTTTCGTTGGTACAGAACTACAGATATTCTAATGACAGTCATATCGCTTCGCGTAGGGATGGTTCGAATGATAATAAGGGTAAAGTTTGCTATCACGAATCGGTATTTGCCATTACATTTGTCTTTTTTCCATCTTCTCCCCCTTCATCTCCCTCTCCTTCCCCTCCTATTACTGTTCACTCTCTCATTCCTTCTTGCTCCACCACTTCTCCTCCTATTTCCTCTTCTTTTATATAATTTTTCTGTTCTTCATCGTCTTTCCCTTCCAGTTTATTCTCTTCACTCCACAATCTTCCCCCCTCTCCCCCTACTGATCTTTCTCTCCTTCACTCTCCGTTTACTCCTACATCCCTCCCTTCCTCTCATTCTCCCTCTCCACTTCCTGCTTTCCCCTCTCTTCTACCCTCTCCCTTCTAGTCCATCTCCTCCTTCCAGTACCTTTCCCCCGTGTGCCCTTCTATCGTTTCCTCAGATCCACTCTCTGTGTATTTCTCCATTTCCCCCTTCATCACAGTCAGTCCTCCTCTGTGCCTTTCATCACTCATTTCCTATATAGATTCCCTTCCCTCTCCATCTCCCCTTCCTACTTTCTCTCCCACTTCCCTCGACCCTCTCCCCGTCCAACACCCATCAGCTCTACAGTCAAAAGCCAGCCTTTACTCCCACAAGGGGTAGGGAGGATCAACAAAAGACTCGAAAAAGGAAAAAGAGGTGACAAAAGAAGAACAGATAACAGTTCGCCCACAGAAAGCAAGCACACAAGCATTCAGAGTGAAAAATTGCTCGTGTGAAATTGCATTTAAGGGACAGTGGCTATTTTTTTATTTATTTATTCATTTATTCATATATATTTTTAGTTTCCTCGCTAGACCTCCATCAAGCTTTAAGAAAAACACCCCCTAGACAAGATAAATTTGTAAATTTTTCGGTTCCTCTTAAATGCTCGCTATCGCTCGCCAGGTAAAATCGCACCAAAATGGCACGAAAGGTCTTAAAATTGACAACGAAATGGAGTGAAAGGTATTCAAATCGCCAAACTAATGGGCCGAACGTCTTAAAATCTGAGAAGTAATACCCTCTCAGTATTCGAAGCCGCTTTTTTTAAATTCTGGCTAATATAGTAGACGATTGTATTCAGGTTTGGAAGGCACTTTACGAATCAAAGGGGTAAAGTCTATCTCAGTTAACCCTCTGAACCCCACAATTCCTTCCTTTTTTCCATATGTGTTTGAAGGAGACAAAAGGCAAAGCTGCCTGTAACAATTGCCCCTCCAAAAAAACATAAATAAATAAAATAATGATAGAGCCAAAATCAAAGCGCATTAAATCCAAATGTCTGGATATACAGAGTTGAAAGCATTCTAAGTCATTGTTCTTTCCTCTCACATAAGCTTTACCCTATTCATAGTGCAGTTGGGTCCAGTACCTTATTAGATTGATATCCAGTATTCGATAAATGGATATTAATCGTGGTCATGTGCTGAGCCTTTAGTTGTCTTGGTGGTGTATTTGTTAGTGTTTAATTTCTCTATATGGTGTCCCAGGTTAGAATCCCAGGAGGATCACATGCTTTCATTAATTTTACTTGGGGGCGATTGATTTTGAGAGTAAAATTAATTAATTAAGATAATAGGATGAGGGATTGGAAGAAAGACTGGGAAAATCAGTTCACATGTAAGTAGAGAATTGGACTGATTAGGGAAGTGAGTGTATTGAAAGGTGGGTGCCATCAACTCACAATTTTTTACCTATTATATGTAGTTTCGAAATTCGTATAATATACCGTATGTATAATGTATATGTATGGTGTCATTTACAAACACCCTATATAATATATACATATATATATACAGGGTGTTTCATAAATACCTTTCATAAATTTCAGAATTAATAGACCTAGCAATAATAAATATACTTTACTATGTGACGGTTTTGGAAATTCCTCATATTTACCGGGATATTACACATTTTAGTTTAAATAGGAAAGTCTAGGGGATAAAAACGATCAGTAGATTACCATCACCTCAATTACTTTATTTTGTCATAAATGTTTGAACATCAATGTATTTTACAGTATTTACAATAGGTGCTCGATCAATTTGCTTCATGGGTACTTCATTCATACTGTATGAATGAAGCTTCACAAATTGAAGGTAATGTGAGAAGGTGAGAGAAAGAAGGATGTACTGGCAGTCTTAAGTAAGTACCAGACATGGAGCCATACACCTCTGCTGAGTACACAGACATGTTACTTACTTTAGGTGCAGCTGGAGGAAATGAAGCTGAAGCAGTAAGGATGTACGGTGAACAATATCCCAACCGGAGGCAACCATCTCGGCCTACTTTCCTCAGCGTAGAAAGACGACTACGGGAATATGGCTCACTGAATCCACGTGCGGTAGACAGAGGAAGGCCTCATTATGAGCAACTACTCGATGCAGAAGAGGATATCCTTGATGCCATCGCAGATGATCCATCTACAAGCACACGTCGACTTGGTGCACGATTTGGTGTGGCTCATGCATCAGTATGGAGGATTGTAAACAGACATGGCCTGTACCCATATCATCACCAGCCCATCCATGCTCTGACTGAACGTCATTATCACCAACGAGTGGATTTCTGTCGGTGGCTCCTTACTCAAGAGAGGGAGAACAACGGTTTTATTGCAGAGATTTTGTTTAGTGATGAGGCAAATTTCACAAGAAATGGCATGTTGAACCTACATAATACACATACATGGGGAGCAGAAAATCCACATGCAACAACAACGAGGGGACATCAGGAACGCTTTTCGATTAATGTTTGGGCCGGTATTCTTGGTGACCATGTAATCGGACCTTTTATGTTACCACAACGACTTACAGGCAATGTGTACACCAGATTTCTTCAGGATGACTTACCCATACTACTTGAAGATGTGCCTCTCAGAACACGTAGACAAATGTGGTTCATGCAGGATGGGGCTCCAGCTCACTTTGCACGAGGTACAGGGATTTCCTTAATGTTATGTACCCTGATAAGTGGATAGGTCGTGGTGGTCCCATCGCCTGGCCACCTAGATCACCGGACCTAACTCCACTTGACTTTTATCTTTGGGGACACTTGAAGAGCAGGGTGTATGCTACACAAATCAACACCCGTCAGCAACTGTGGCAACGAGTTCAAGAGGCATGCAGAGAAGTAAGAAACACACCAGGGATATTTGAAAGAGTGCGACAGTCTCTTATGCGCCGAGCCCAAGCCTGTATCAACGAGGGTGGGAGAAACTTCGAGCAACTATTGTAAATACTGTAAAATACATTGATGTTCAAACATTTATGACAAAATAAAGTAATTGAGGTGATGGTAATCTACTGATCGTTTTCATCCCCTAGACTTTCCTATTTAAACTAAAATGTGTAATATCCTGGTAAATATGAGAAATTTCCAAAACCGTCACATAGTAAAGTATTTATTATTGCTAGGTCTATTCATTCTGAAATTTATGAAAGGTATTTATGAAACACCCTGTATATATATATATATATATACATATATATATATATATATATATATATATATATATATATATATATATATATATATATATATATATATATATATATTTTTTTTTTTTTTTTTTTTTTTTTTTTTTTTCTATGTGATTGAGGGAGGCAAAAGGCATAACTGCCTATAGCGAGTGCCTTCCCCATAGTTGAAAGAGTGACAGGGCCAAAATCAAGGGACGTTCGAGCCAAAATGCCTGGACACACAGAGTTTGAAGCAATTTAAGTCATAGGAAGAGGGAAAGACTGATTCTGGGAGAGAGTTCCAGAGCTCAGATGTTGAGTAGAAGAAAGTTTGAGAGTAACGTTTCACTCTTGGGTTGGAGAGTTGCACAGAGTAGGGGTGGGATTGAGTTGCAAGACGGGTACCACGTGCCCTACGTAAAGGAGGTGGTATGCACTGGGATAGCTCTGAGGAACACTGATTATTATAGTAGCGATAGAATAGCGAGAGAGATGCAACATTGCGGCGGAGAGAGAGAGAGATTGCAGAGAGTTGGTGAGTGGACGGGAGTTAATGATACGAAAGGCCTTCCTTTCAACTTTGTCTAGGAGAGCGGTGTGAGAGGAACCTCCCCACACATGTGAACAATACTCAATACAAGGGCGCACTATGCCCCTGTACAGAGCAAGAAGCTGTGCAGGGGAAAAGAACCCCCTAAGGCGGTTGAGCACACCCAGCTTCTGGGAGGCTGCCTTAGCAAGACTGGTAATATGGTCCTTCCAAATGAGAGCAGAAGAAAAAGAGACACCAAGAATATTGAGAGAAGATGAAGGGTTGATTTTTGTATTGTTGAAGAATAAGGGATAGTCCGCTGGGAGATTCTGACGGGTAGATAGATGGAGAAATTGGGTTTTGGAAGCATTAAAGTTAACAAGGTTTTCTCTGCCCCAATTGGAAATAGTATTTAGATCAGAATTTAAGAGTTCTATGGCTTCATTACGTTTGTCGTTGAGGGATTGCTAGGCTGGGGCGTTCTGAAAAACTAATGGAGTAGTGTAAGGTTGAGTCGTCTGCGTATGAATGGATGGGAATTAAGGTACAGTTAAGGAGATCATTTATAAAAATTAGAAAGAGAATAGGAGATAGGACAGAGCCCTGAGGAACACCGGAGTTTATAGGGTGAGGAAGTGAACAATGGCCGTCCACAACCGCAGCTATGGAACGGCCGGAAAGGAAATTAGAGACAAAGGCACAGATGGAGGGATAGAAACCGAAGGAGGGTAGTTTAGAAATTAAAGATTTATGCCAGACTCTATCGAAGGCTTTCGATATGTCTAGTGCAATAGAAAAAGTCTCACCGAAGTCCCGAAAGGAGGATGACCAAGAGTTAGTAAGATATGAAAGAATATCACCAGTAGAGCGACCCTTAAGGAAGCCATACTGGCGATCTGAGAGCAGATTATGAGAAGAAAAATGCTTAAGAAATTTGGAAGCAAGAATAGTTTCAAAAACTTTAGAAAGACAAGAGATAAGAGCAATTGGACGATAGTTGGAGGGTTGAGAGCGGTCACCCTTCTTTGGGACAGGTTGAATGTGAGCAAACTTCCAGCATGAAGGGAAGACGTTAGAGGATAGACAGAGACGAAAGAGTTTGCCTAGGCAGGGAGTCAGCACGGAAGCACAGTTTTTGAGAACAACAGGAGGAACACCGTCCGGACCGTACGCCTTATTAGTGTTAAGCCCAGAGAGGGTAGAAAGTACATCTTTAGAAGAGATTAGGATATTAGGCATAAGTAAGAGAGAGGAGGGCGGAGAGGGAGGAATAGCACCGGAATCATCCAAGGTGGAGTTTCTAGCAAAAGTTTGAGCGAAGAGTTTAGCTTTGTCAGAGGAAGAAGTGATGGTTGTGCCATCAGAGTGGGAAAGGGGAGGGAAAGACGAGGAAGAGAAATTGTTGGAGAGGTATATATATATATATATATATATATATATATATATATATATATATATATATATATATATATATACTGTATATATATATCAAAAACTTCTAAATAGGTAGCCTATCTCTGTTCCAAATAAAGAGACTATGGGTAAACACAGAATACATGGAAAATATCTAGGGTTTGCTCAACTGTTCCAAGTATCATGTATGGAACAGTACTATTATATTGTCCATGATCTGACCAAATTATTGACAGACACCACAATGTATTATCATTGAGTGAGAATGGTAAGCAGGCAAATGACACGGATTTAAGCGTGAAAACATTAAGTGAGAGAGATAGGTAGGTGTCTAACGTATTATTAAGGTACAGGTCAGTCACGCAGGTACACATAATTATACACCCCTACAAATCAGCCTACAATACATACCTGGACAGAAAAAACGGCTATGTATATACTTTACCTGAAACGACCAATTATTTTCGTGGACGTCATGTGTATTTTGCGTGTGTGCTGTATGTGTGTTTATTATTATAATTATTATTTATTTATTTATTTTTTGGGGGGACTGTGTGTGTGTGTATGAGGAAGACAGACAGATGGAGAGCTTGTGTGTGTTTATGGCTATGTCTGTGTAAACATTATTTGTTGTGTAAGTCTAGATGCTTAACCTAGAAGTACATTGTAATGTGTGTGTGTGTGTGTGTGTGTGTGTGTGTGTGTGTGTGTGTGTATTCACTTCCTTTCGAAACATAATATATACCCATTCCTATTTCAACATTCGGAAATATAGGTTACTAGCACAACGGTCCATAGAGTAGAGAAGTTGATTGTATAGTACAGGTGTTGTCATACATCGAGGGAATCCACTCAAATATAAAGCAGAATAAACCAAAAAACAAATTGCAATGATCTACGACAAAATGTGAAGACGGAGCAGGAATTATGTATATATATATATATATATATATATATATATATATATATATATATATATATATATTTTTTTTTTAGAACTAATGGGGATAAACATGAAGAAGGAGGTTCAGAAAATAACAATGACTTACCTTTAACAATACGTATAACTGGTGGTATGTGCAGTCACAGAAAATAATGAACTTGGAGTAATCAAATGTTTTATTCAGCCTGAGATTGAATTGGAACAGATGAACATTTATAAACTTGGGCTAATCAAACTTTATACTTCAGCTTAAGATTGAGTTGAAATATAACGAACAAATAATATTTCTTTCAAAAGAATGGGATTTTAGAGAGAGGAATTAAGTTCATGTATTAATTAATTGATACAAATGAATACAATAATATAAACGATTAAGCCATGATAAGATCCTGAAAATGTTTTGTGTTTTTATGCAGCGTACTGACTGCGAGTGAGGCTATCTATCTATCGATCTATTGCCTGACGCCGTGATCCCCGAAGGGGTGGCCACGAACGAACCGCCCCCATGCACCTCTGTCCCCAGTCAGTCGACGCCCCTCCCCCCAACCAGCACCGCCTTCGTTCATGTACTTCCTCACTCCATCCTTCCACCTCTCATTCGGTCTACCTCTCCCTCTCTGTCCCGAAAAACTCACACTTCCCCCTCCCCTCCCCCGAAAACACACACACATATACACACACACTGCCCTCTCTTTCTCTCTCTCTCACACACACACACACACACACACACACTGCCCCCCCACCCACCAACCACACACATACACATACACAAACACTGACCCTACACGGACACACACACAAAAAATCCCCTCATACATACACACATACACAAACACACACACTGCCCCTTCCACCACATACACAAACACTGCCCCCACACGCACACATGAACCCCCTCCCTCATACACACACACACACACACTGCCGCTACCCCCTCCCACCACACACACACACACATACATAAACACTGCCCCCACACGCACACATGAACCCCCCTCCTTCATACACACTGCCGCTACCCCCTCCCACCACACACACACACACACTGCCGCTACCCCCTCCCACCACACACACACACACACACACACACATACATAAACACTGCCCCCACACGCACACATGAACCCCCCTCCTTCATACACACTGCCGCTACCCCCTCCCACCACCACACACACACACACACACACACACACACATACATAAACACTGCCCCCACACGCACACATGAACCCCCCTCCTTCATACACACTGCCGCTACCCCCCCCCACCACACACACACACACACACACACACACACACACACACACACATACATAAACACTGCCCCCACACGCACACATGAACCCCCCTCCTTCATACACACTGCCGCTACCCCCTCCCACCACACACACACACACACACACACACACACACACACACACACATACATAAACACTGCCCCCACACGCACACATGAACCCCCTCCTTCATACACACTGCCGCTACCCCCTCCCACCACCACACACACACACACACACACACACACACACACACACATACATAAACACTGCCCCCACACGCACACATGAACCCCCCTCCTTCATACACACTGCCGCTACCCCCTCCCACCACACACACACACACACACACACACATACATAAACACTGCCCCCACACGCACACATGAACCCCCCTCCTTCATACACACTGCCGCTACCCCCTCCCACCACACACACACACACACACACACATATTCACAAACACTGCCCCCACACGCACACATATTTCCCCTACCCCCTCATAAACACTCACACAAACACTGCCGATCGCCCCCCCCCCCCAAAAAAAAAAAAAAAACACACACACACACACCCATACACTGACCCCCCCACCCCATACATATATAGTAAACCGATAGATGTCCGATATTTCCCAACCTACGGACGACCCTATATAGCCTGTAATCTATCACCTCCATTTCAACACCACACACGGATTCCCAGGCCATATTTTACCAACTTTCTGTGCGAATACTTTCTTTCATCTTTAATTTTGTTTCTTTTTGTGCTCGCTAGAAATCTTGTTGTAAAAGAGATCGTTTTTTTTTTTTTTTTTTTTTTTTTTTTGTTAACCTCTATTTCGGTGCTGTGTATATTTAACTTCCGGTTGGTATCTCGGTTTTGGTCTTACAGATTTCCGATTGGAAAGCCTAACCATGGATCCTGTACCAGTATTACGGAATGATTGTAGGGAGTATTATGGACTTAAGGTGAGGTATGTCGTTTTTATGAACCCCTTTCTCCCTCGTCTTTATCCCCGTTAATTTTGGGATTTTAAGACGTTCGTTCTATTAGTTTGGCGATTTTAAGACCTTTCGTCCCATTTCTTTATCAATATCAAGATCGTCCGTGCCATTTAGGTGTCGAGTTTTTCCTGGCGAGCGATAGCAAGCCTGTATTTAAGAAAGCCGGGGCATTTTTCTACCGAAAAATTTACAAATTTATCTTGAAGGAGGTCTTGCGGGTGTTTTTAAGCTTGATAGAGGTTTAGGGAGCAAACTAAAATACTACCTTAAAATGAGGATTAATACATTTCTCGCTAGCTTAAAAAAACAACCAGGCTGTACTGTATTACTGTAGGTCCATTAAGGGGAGGTCTCCACTTGAGGGATTTTTTTCTGGACCCCTTTCTCCCTCATGTTTAGCCCCATTGCTTTTGATATTATAAAATGTTTGCCCCATTAGTTTATTGATTTTAAGAGCTTTCAACCCATATTAAGACCTTTCGTGCAATTCAGGTGTCTATTTTATCCTGGCGAGCGATAGCGAGCCTGTAATTTAAGAGGAATCAGCCTTCGGCCGGGACATTTTTCTACCGAAAAATTTACAAATTTATCTTGAAAGGGACTCGAGGGGGTGTAATTTTAAGGTTGATGGAGGTCTAGGGAACAAACTAAATACCTCCCCTTAAAGGAGTGTAATTCCGGCGCCATACGAGCGGTTGTATCCGGTCATCTGAATCCTGGTCTGGTATCCATAAATATTTATTGGTCTATTTTTTTAAATAATATTGTACTGTATTTCATTCTGGTTTCATGTTCATGTTCAGGAACCGCACCCTGTGAAGACAACATAACACTAATACATAACACTATATAACTTAATAACATAAATACATAACACTATATAACTTAATAACATAAATACATAACACTATATAACTAACATAAATACATAACACTATATAACTTAATAACATAAATACATAACACTATATAACTTAATAACATAAATACATAACACTATATAACTTAATAACATAAATACATAACACTATATAACTTAATAACATAAATACATAACACTATATAACTTAATAACATAAATACATAACACTAAATAACTTAATAACATAAATAAATAACACAATAACTTATCACAATCACTAAGTGGAAATATCGCATTGGAGATTGAGCGAAACACTCCTGGGAAATACACAAAACACAAAACCACTGTAAGACAAGTGAAATATAGGGGATTCAACCAACAAGAGTCATTCTAAAGTTGTATATAGTTTTCTAATGATGTAATCCTATTGGAAACGTCACTGGTACTGAAAGAGTTAAGGGGGGGGGGGGATGGGTGCATTTATTTGCTTGTTTATTTATAATTCTATATATGATTTATTTTCCTCCCTAGACTTCCATCAAGCTTAAAAAACACCCCCTAGACTCCCCTTCGAGATAAATTTGTAAATTTGTCGATAGAAAAATGTCCCGGCCGAAGGCTGCTTCCTCATACAACTACAGGCTCGCTATCGCTCGTCAGGAAAACATCAACACCTAAATGGCATAAACAATCTGATAATTGACAATGAAATGGAGTGAAATCTGTAAAGGGTACAAAATAAGTGTCACTGTACAGCCCATTTGCCCCCATTTGAGAGGTTTATATCAAATCTGACTTAAACAATATTTTGCGTAAACTAACCAAGTATAATTTAATTTGGAGCATTAGAATAAGAAACATGTTCAATTTAAAAAATACACCGACAAGGAAAAATATAGATTATTTTATATATAAACAATATTATGAATTGTCAGAAATTGACTGAAATTTGTTCTATACATTTATGATAATATGAAGAAGATTCCCTGCAAGTTTTATTGAAATCCATCAACAAATGATAAAAATCCAGTATTTCTCCCTTAATACATCAGTCACACTTTAGCTAACAAATGATTCACAAGTCAGGTCGATCACCATTGTAGTGATATGTGTTAGCAGATATTTTAACTCCGATCCACTGTCAACCACTAGTGTATTATCAACTAAGCTAACCTTCGTGTATTAAATTATATACATTTTGAACATTTATAACAAACTTGTATTAATATATATACTGTTTATGTTCGTGCTTCACAGATAATAACTACTGAAGATGTGAAATGTTGCATGAAACTTCTAGTGCATAACATAAATAAAAATATACACACCTATGTAGTGAACGGAACAAATACACTCACACATTTACACTGAACGAACACACCTACAGTATAACACACATACACATACACACACACACACACACAAACACAGCCACGTGCCGAGCTCAGTAAAGGGTCAAAGTATCGGTGTGTGTGTGTGCTTGTGCGTGTGCGTGTATGTGTATGTATGTATGTGTGTGTACTTACACTAGTTGTACTTACACTAGTTGTATTTGCGGAAGTGAGCATGCTCGTTAATTCCCGCCTCCTAAGATATGTTTGTCATACCGTGCTTTGAAACTATGCACTGATGGTGCAGACACTACTTCGGCTGGCAATTTGTTCCACCCACTAATCGAGTTGGTAGGAAATCTTTTACTTTTCAGATCAGATTTACTATTAAGCACTTTTAGTTTGTAGCTGTGACCTCTTGTTCTCTCACCTCCATCCCTCTCTATGAAGTTTTCTTGGTCGATTTTGTCAATACCTCTAACACATTTATATATCTGAATTTGCTGTCCTCGTTTCCTTCTCTGTTCCAGTGTAGGTAGATTCAATCTCTCGAGCCTCTCTTGGTACTCCAAATTTTCCAAACCTGGGATCATCCTCGTAGCTGCTCTCTGTACCCTCTCAATTTTGTGGATATGTTTCTTCATGTGAGGGGACCACACTACAGATGCATATTCCATCCTGGGTCTTATTATTGCCGTTATTATTTGTTTCATGGTGTTTTTATTAAGATAATTGAAAGACATCCTGATATTTGCCAATAGTGCTAGTGATTCTCTCTCTATCTTATTTACGTGGCTTTCTGGAGACATGTTATCCTTAAATTCTATCCCCAAGTCTTTTTCTTTTTCTGCTTTGGGAATCACTTCGTTTCCTAGTTTATAATCTTTTCTAGGTCTGTACTTGCTTTTACCCATTTCTAGAGTCTTACATTCCCTGCATTGCACTCCATATTCCATTTGATGCTCCATTCATGGATCTTTTGCAAATCTGCTTGGAGCTCAAGGCAATCCTCCTGGGTTCTGATCGTTTTAAGCAGCTTAGCATCGTCCGCAAACATGCTCATGTAACTTGTTAGTCCCTCAGGTAAGTCATTTACAAATATTAGAAACATGATTGGGGCTAGGACAGATCCTTGTGGTACCCCACTCGTAATTTGAGTCCAGTTTGACGATTTCCCCCTTACTGTTGTTCTCATCTGTCTTCCGCTAAGGTAGCTCTCCATCCATTTCAGCAGTTTGTCTCCTACTTTTCCCTCATGTTTTAATTTCCACAGCAATCTCTTGTGTGGAACTTTGTCAAATGCCTTTTTAAAGTCTAGGTAGGCACAGTCTACCCATCCTTCCCTCTTGTCCACTGTGTCTATTACTCTGGAGTAAAAACTCAACAAGTTGCTTACACATGATCTGCCTCCTCTGAATCCAAATTGTCGGTCAGTAATTAATCTTTTGGATTCCAGGTAGTTCACCCATTTGTCCCTTATTAATCCTTCCAGAATCTTCATGAGGATGCTCAATAGTGATACAGGTCTATAGTTCAGTGGTTTATCTCTGCTTCCTCCCTTAAATATAGGAATAATGTTTTTCTCTTTTCCATTCTGTAGGTACTATCCCTGTGTCCAATGATTTGGTCATTATGTCATATAACGGTATACTCAGTTCCTTAGCATTTTCTTTAATAATCCAGCCTGATACTCCGTCCGGTCCAGCGGCTTTGTTTGGATCCACCTTACTCATTTTGTCTATGAGCTCTGGTCTGTTAAATGTGACTTCCGGCATTTCCTCTGTACCTATCTCATTGGTTTCTGGTGCAATGAATTCTCCTTCTTTTGTAAATACTGATTCAAAATTTCTATTTAGTTCTTCCGCAATCTCTGTATCCTCTTCTATGATTCTGTTTCCACTTTGTGTATGTGTGTGTGTGTGTGTGGCAATACGTGACCATTCTTGGTATCAATAGCAATACTTGATGATACCGTGTGTGAAATACTGTATAGTGAGAGGACCATTAACTTGACAAATTTAGTCCATAACAATTTACCACAATACAGATATATTGGTACTAATAACTCTACACACTATATCTATATTAAAAAACAAAATAAAAATAAAAATAATAATAATAATAATACTAATAATAATAATATACTGTATAATATATATATATATATATATATATATATATATCACATTCAAATGTCTTGCCTCACCTCTTTAGTGTGAATTTCTTCTTAGTATTAATAATGTTGTTTATTTATTTACTTATTTATTTTAATTTTCGACATTATGTTTAGCTTTCCCCATAGTTCCCCTTAAAGAGAAGCTTCCCAGTTTCAAGATTATATAAAGAACTAATAATAATAATACAACAACAAAAATCTAAAAATAAAAAAATTACATCCCAAGCCTACCCTTTTAAAGCATAAATGCACAGAAAACATAAAATCACACACTAGCCCGGAAAAAAATAGACACCTACATGGCACAACAGGTCCTAATATTGACTAAGGAATGGGTCTTAAGGTCGCCAAAGTAATGGACTGAACGTCTTAAAATCTGAAAACTAATGGGAGGAGACATGAAGGAGAAGGGGGCCCAGAAAAATAAACCAACTCCCCTTAATTTGCAAGCTCATGTTATTTGTTTTATTTTTTTGGCTATTAAATAGTCGACAGCTGGTATATTTTTTTTGTGTAAGGAGACAAAGAACGAGACTAAAGTAGAAAGTAGCTACGAGGTGCCGTTGTAAAAGCTTATCCCTCAATACCTTCACCTGACCTGATCTGCCTGTAGCTATACCCTGTGGCAATGAACTTCACAGAGATCGTGACCCTCTGGCTTCTTATAACTAAAAATAAATGAGAGCAATCGAGCGGAAACGTCTATAATTTGGGAAGAGTCGATCAGGAAATAGGTGTGGAAAGTTACAACCCGTTTGCTCAAGCCCCTTTAGAGTTACAAAGAGGGTAGTGTTCCAAATGACTGTCAAGTTCGCTGGCGCCAGGTATAGTGACCCTTTAACCCCTTCTGTACCAGGGACGTCTTTTTAATTTTATTTTTGCTATATTTAGACGATTTTGTGGAGTTTTAGAAGGATCTGCTGTAGTAAAAAGGGTCAAATGAGATAGTACGAAGCCTGTTCATTGATGGAGGCCTTTTTTGAACTGAAAATAATCGTCTAATAGATGTCAATTCAGACTATCATCAGGGGTCCGGAATTCACGATCTCTCTCTCTCTCTCTCTCTCTCTCTTTTTTTTTTTTTTTTTTTTTTACTTCCTAACATATTTTCATTGATTTAGAATTTTAGAGGTAGGCAAAATATAGGAGATATTAGGTCTCTTCACCCCAATTATCACTTCACATCTAGCAGAACCTGGAGTTAGCGGACATTTGTGACGTCCCAGCTATACCCTGTTCTAAATTAGTAGGCCAAAGCTCATCAACATTAAGGGAGATTTTTAGTTTGCTTCCTAGACCTCCATCAAGCTTAGAAAAACACCCTCTAGACCCACCCTTCAAGATAGATTTGTAAATTTTTGGGTAGAAAAATTTCGCGGCCGAAGGCCGCTTCCTCTTAAAATTTCAGGCTTGGTATCGCTCGCCAGGAAACAAAATCGACACCTAAATGGCACAAAAGGTCTTAAAATTGACAACGAAATGGGGCGAAAGGTGTTAAATTCGCCAAACTAAAGGGCCGAACGTCTTATAATCTCAAAACAAATGGGGCTTAACACGAGGGAGAAAAGGGACCAGAAAAACGGCCCATCTTTCCTTAAAACCTCAATTATAATTATTCAAGAGATCTGTCTTTAGTAAAATTATGGCTTAATGATCTTGTTTATATTTAAATTGATGAGATCCCCATATATTGAATAATTATAGACTGCTCTCAATTGACTACTTGCGAGTTTCAGGCTATAAGGAAGTTGGAGCCATAAACATCGATATTAAACAGCAATACGGTAATAATGTAGGTTTCTAATGGATAAACAGTATGTTGAATTGGGTTTTATGTATTTATATAAGCACTACAACCGCAATTTAGGCGATAACTATGTTAATTATCGATGTCTACAGCTCCAACTTCCTTATATACCGAAACTCGCAAGTGGCTAATTGCCCCAGGTGTCCACAATTACCCCCATTAACGGTAAGACAAAACATGTAAGTAATTATGATAGATACCGGTACATGTTTTTTGTTTTCTTTTCTTTTTTCATAATACGTGTTGCTAGCCCCAAACACGCGAGCAACTGTGGCTTTCAACCCTCCGACACAAGTATTGTTAAGGGGGGTCACTTGCTGTTTTTTTTCCCTCTCCTTTTCTCTCTTTCTCTGTATTGTATCCATTCGGCCCCATTCAGCCTACTGTTTTAAGACGTTTATACCCATCCAGGTGTCGATTTTTTCCTGGCGAGCGGTAGCGAACCAGCATATTTTTATAAGTGTTTTTGACACAGGCTAAATTTTTACATTTTTCGATAGAAAAATTTCTCCGGCGAAGCCGGATTCTCCATACAATGCTGGGTCGCTATCGCTCGCCAGGAAGAAATCGACACCTGGATGGGGATAAACGTCTTAACACAGTAGGCTGAATGGGGCCGAATGGATACAAGCCAGAGAAAGAGAGAAAAGAACATAACAAAAATAAAAAATAAAAAGCCGGTGACCCCCCCCTTAATAGCACCCCTACTCTACAGTACTATATAGATCAGTAACTCAGTATGGTGTTGACCGCCAAGGTGTTCACTGCTCCCTAGACCACCCGGTTCTCGCTCTCTTGTCCCTTGTCTCGCATATTTCCTCTTCTCTCGCCTTTGCCTTCTCTCTCTCGCCTTTGTCTCGCTCCCTCGACCTTCCATCGCCCTTTTCTTGCTCTCTAGCCCTTCACTGGCCGTTCTCTAGCGCTCGTCTTGCTCTCTCGCCCTTGTCTCGCTCTCTGGCCCTTGTCTCGCTCTCTCGACCTCCTCTCCGCGGTAAGTTGTACATTTGCCCGTCATATATTTTTGGATTTGTTACTTACAAGAAAATTTATATTATCACGCATTATACTCGTTTACAGCAATATGGATAATATATGTTACAAAGACCTCTAAATAGTTATATTTTATATATATATATATATATATATATATATATATATATATATATATATATATATATATATATATTACGTATCAACACAATATGCCTAGAGGTTATTCTACAGTAGGCGAGTCATTTTATAGGATTTATACTCTTCATATGATTATATAGGATTTTTTTTTTTTTTTAGGAATATTGTTAAAAGAATTACCCATTGCAAAGTGATACCCGGCAATAGATAGATGGATAGATGGATATTGCTTGGGTAGGAATACGGCACAACTATAGTAATTACCACATATTTTGTTTTCTATGTGAGTGAAAGAGACAAAAGACAAAGCTGTCTGTAACAAGTGTCTCCCCCAAAGTTGAAAGCGTGACAGCCAAATTCAAGGTACGTTAGAGTAAAAATGCCTGGACACACAGAGTTTAAAGCTGTCTAAGTCATAGGACGAAGGACAAATTCAGTGAGGGAGAGAGTTCAAGAATTCACTTGTTGAGTAGAAGAAAGATTTTTTTTTTTTTGAATTCTTGGGTTGGAAAGCTGGACAAAATAGGAGTGGGATTGTGTTGAAAGGTGGGTGCCTCCCACTCGCCTTAAGGGAGGGGTATGCACTGAGAGACCTCTGAAGAACACTGATTATTGTAATAGCGAAACAAAAGTGAAAGAGATGCAAAATTTTGGCGTGTAGAAAGAGATTGTAGTGAACTAGTAAGAGGAGGTGAGTTGATAAGGGGAAATACTTTTGGCTGCACCCTTTCGAGAAGTGCATGCGGTATGGGTTGAACCTCCCCACACATGCAAACAATACTCGATACATGTGCGCATTGCGCTCATGTACAGAACAAGAAGCTGTGCGGGGTGAAAAAACCCACAGAGTCGGTTATAATAATAATAATAATAATAATAATATTTATTCAGTTAGCAATTTACAGAGTTGGTACCACATAGTTTGTTACAAATATGACATGTACCAGCCTTGCATAATTCCAACTAAGGATAGCCCAATAAGGCCGTTAGGCGTATTTCCATTGGGGTCCTTGTGGGATTAGGTTAGCTGGGGAAAATGGGGAGGATAAAGAAATAGATACTTTAGAGAAAGTATTTCTAGGGGGTTATTTTAAGATACCTTACATCCTATAGTAAATATCAGTAATCCGTAATCAGTAATCATTTCAGTTTGGTTTGTCTATCTCTTATGTCGCATTTAGTAGTAGACATAAGCTTGGTGCTCCCTTCTCGCAGCTGTCCGGTTGAGGTGTTCCTTCAGGCTACGTCTGAAGGAATACAGTGTTCTCTTTTCACGGACTGACTGGGGTAGGTCGTTCCAGTCTTTGATGGCGGTGAAGAAGAATGTTTGCTTACCCTGTCCTTGGATTCTCGGGACCTTAAAATTAAACATCCTGTTTCTTGTATTATGTCCACTCCTCTCATTTGCTTTAACAAAATCATTCTTTAGGTACTCTGGAGCTCTGTCATAGAAAAGTTTGAAGGCATTAGTGAGCCTGATTTGTTTGGCCCTGTCAGCGACATTGAGCATACCTAGTGACTGAAGTTGTTCCTGGCCAACATGTGATCTGGGTCCTAGGTTCAGCATGAACCTAACCATTTTATTTTGAGTGACCTGAAGTTTGTGCTGTGCTGATTTAGATGATGCAGAGTACCAGGATGACACAGAATAGTCAAAATGACATTGAACAAGCGCTTGGCAGACGGTCTTTTTGGTCGCCGCGGGCAAGCATCCCACCTGTCTATACAGGTATTTTATACATGCTCTACACTTACTCAGGATATATTCCAAAATTGTTTCACCTGACAAACTCGCGTCCAGTTTTAGTCCGAGATATTTAACTTGTGACACTGTTGTTATAGGAATATCATTACAGTTGACCGAGAAGCCCACAATGTCTTTCAGTTTGCGTTTTGTTCCACATAAGATGGCTTCCGTCTTGCCCAGGTGAAGAGATAGTCTATTGTCCACTAGCCATTCACTACATGATTCTAGTTCTTTGGAAAGTGAAGCGGCAATACTTATTGGGTCTTTTCCTGAAACCAGGAGCACGCTGTCGTCTGCATACAGTAATAATTTACATGAGACGCTCAGTTCCATGTCGTTCACATAACAGAGAAAGAGTAAGGGACCAAGGATGCTTCCCTGCGGGACCCCACAGTTAATTGGCATAGGATCAGATATATTATCGTCAATTTTGACTCTTTGGGTTCTACCACTAAGATAAGATTTAAACCAGTTCACAGATCCTATGCCCATTGATTGTAGTTTATTACATAGGATATCATGGTCTACTGTGTCAAACGCTTTTTGTAGATCAAGAAGAACCATACCGGTGTAGTTACCTTAGTTACACCTAACTTCTGGGAAGCTGTTCTAGTAAGAGTGATAATATGATCTTTCCAAGAAAGGTCAGGAGAAAAAAAAATACAACAAATATTGAGAGAAGATGCAGGTTTGAATCGTGTATCATTGAAGAAAAAGGGAAAGTCGAGTGGAAGAGGGTGACGGGTGGATAGAAGGAGAAATTGGGTTTTGGTGCGTGCTATGGCCTCATGCTGGTTCGTTGTGGAAAACTAGTTGCATACTGTAAGGTAAAGTCATCATAATGCGAGTGGATAGGAATAGAGGTAGCCTACAGTTGAGAAGATCATTAAATAATACTAGAAAGAGACTTGGAGACAGGACAGAACCTTGAGGAACACCAGAGTTGATAGGTTGAGGAAGTGAGCGATGGCCGTTCAAAACCGCAGCTATGGAATGGCCAGAAGGGAATTTTGAGATAAAGGCACAAATGAAGGGATAGAAGCCGAGGGAGGGTAGCTTAGAAATATGAGATTTATGCCAGAATTCTTTTAAGGCTTTTGATATGTCTAGCGCAATAAAGAAGGTCTCACCGAAGTACTGGAAGGAGGAAGACCAGGAGTTAGTAAGATGAGAAAGAAGATCCCTAGTAGAGCGGCCCTTAAGGAAATAATACTGACGATCTGAAAGTAGGTTATGGGAAGACAAATGCTTAAGGAAATTTGAATTAAGAATAGTTTCAAAAACTTTAGAAATGCAAGAAATGAGAGCAATTGGAGAATAGTTAGAAGGTTGAGAGCAGTCACCCGTTTTTGGGACAGGTTGAATAAGGGCAAACTTCCAGCAAGAAAGCAAGAAGTTAGAGGAATGACAGAGCCGAAAGAGTTTGCCTAGGCAGGGAGTCAGCAGGGAAGAACAGTTTTTGAGTACAACAGGAGAAACACCATCTGGTCTGTATGCCTTCTTAGTATTTAGCCCAGAGAGGGCAGAGAGTACATCCTTAGAAGAGATTATGATATGATATTAAGAGAGAGGGGGGTGGAGGAGGAATCATCCAAGGTGGAGTTTTTAGCGAAAGTTTGAGTGAAGAGTTCAGCTTTGTCAGAGGAAGACGTGGCAGTAGTGACGGCACATCAGAGTGAAAAAGAGGAGGGAAAGACGATGAAGAACATTTGTTGGAGAGGTTTTTGGCTAGATGCCAGAAAGCTAGGGAAGAGCTAGAGTTGGAAAGTTCAGAACTATTATTATTGATGAAAGAGTTTTAAGTGAGTCAAAGGACAGATTTGGCTTGATTCAGGGCAGAAACATAAAACGTATGAGATTCTCGAGTTTGATTGTGATGGTACCATTTGAATGTTTCCTCCTTATTGCGGGCAGCAGTAGAACAAGCGTTAGTAAACCCAGATTTTTGCGAGTTCGTTTGAGAGAAAGATAATGGAATGTATGCTTCCATGCCCGAAAGGATTACCTCAGTAATGTGTTTGGCACTCTCCAAGGGTCCCCGGTCACGTAAGCAAAAATAATTCCAGGAAAAATCAAAGAAATACTGCCGAAGAGCCTCCCAGTTGGCAGCGCCAAATGCCACAAGCGCCTCCGGTTGGGGTGGTCAAAAGGCCGTACTGGAGATATAGGACAGATTACAGAGATAAGGTTTATGATTGGAGGAACCCAACGGAGGGAGAAGATTTAAGAAGAGGATTAGAGGTTAGAAATGAGTTGAAGATGTTAGCCCGATCTCCAAGGCGGTCGGGGATACAGGTAGGGTGCTGAACTAGTTGTTCTAGGTCATCTAGGATATAAAAGATGTAGGCTTGTTCACCAGGTTGGTCAGTTGAATGAGAGGAGCATAGTAATGATGATGGTGGTATTAGTAGTGATGATGGTAACCCATTGCAGAGTTGGGTATGCTGTTTTGGTTTTGGGCAAAGCGGCACTTCCACTTTATTATTATTATTAGTATTATTATCACACACACACACACACACACACACACACACACACTAAGACCATTAACACCACCGTAGCCTTTCCAGTGTACACGATATACGCTAATGAGGTTAAAGGAAGTATAACACGACAGATTTTAACATTTATATTCGATTATCTGGCAACAAGTCTGGTATTGTTTGCACTTGTATCAGAAACTAAACTTAAGATCAATTATTTCATGGTAGCTGAATTCTAATACAACAATAATTTAGAAACTGCCTGACATGAATGCTGAAGAAAGTAGCAAGACAAAGGGATCTCGTGTAAATCCATCCACCATTGAGTGCTTTAGACACTTAGGTTCTGATTATAGTTTATTGGGAGTGAATTATAGTCTTGAGAAAGTGTACCACGAACAAGGTTGGTATTTGCACCACTCTACCAGACGATGGGTATCTATCTATCTATCTATCTATCTATCTCTATATATATAATATATACTTTTCTTTCTACGTGCCTGAAGGAGACAAATGGCAAAGCTGCCTATTACAAATGTCCCCCCAAAGGTTGAGAGAGTGATAGGCAGCCAAAGTCAAGGTACGTTAGAGGTAATTTAGGTGTGTTGGAAAGAAATGTGGTGTGCTTGTTAAGTGTAGTGAAATGAATAGGAAGAGGAGGTGTTTGTGAGAGTTAGCTGGATTACTCTCTGTGTAGGTGAGGTCCAAATAGAAACAGTGGGGAAGGCACATGCAACAGGAGTTCCAGCAACTCCTTATCATATGCCTATGTGTCTTCCCCTGGGTACTGCCCTGCTCGATTGGTGGCTACAATCTATCATGGGATATATATATATATATATATATATATAATTATATATATATATATACCCATCATCTGATAGAGTGGTGGAAATACCAACCTCGGTGGTAGTCCACTTTCAAGCCTATAATTAACTCAGCAAACCATACTCAGAACATTAGTGTCTAAAGCTCTCAGTGGTGGACGGCTATGCACGAGATCGCCCCCCCCCCCCCCCCCCCCACCCCATGTCCCCTTCAACCTAAATATACTGTATTTTTTCGGTAGAAAAATGTCCCGGCCATGGCTGGTTTCTCCTTAATTACAGGCTTGCTGTCGCTTGCCCAAAATGAATTGACAACAGACTGGGGTGAAGTTGGCCAACTAATATGGGTAACGTCTTAAATTCTCCAAATTAATGGAATGAAAAAGGGGGTAGTCCAAAAAGACCCGCCTCACACCAGATACAGTTAGCCCCTTATAGACACTGACTGCGTAGAACATAAACCACGCGGGCATAGAGTGGCTGACTTTACTGTACGTTGTTGTAGAACATAAACCACGCGGGCATAGAGTGGCTGACTTTACTGTACGTTGTTGTAGAACATAAACCACGCGGGCATAGAGTGGCTGACTTTACTGTACGTTGTTGTAGAACATAAACCACGCGGGCATAGAGTGGCTGACTTTACTGTACGTTGTTGTAGACACTGACTGCGTAGAACATAAACCACGCGGGCATAGAGTGGCTGACTTTACTGTACGTTGTTGTAAAACATAAACCACGCGGGCATAGAGTGGCTGACTTTACTGTACGTTGTTGTAGACACTGACTGCGTAGAACATAAACCACGCGGGCATAGAGTGGCTGACTTTACTGTACGTTGTTGTAGACACTGACTGCGTAGAACATAAACCACGCGGGCATAGAGTGGCTGACTTTACTGTACGTTGTTGTAGACACTGACTGCGTAGAACATAAACCACGCGGGCATAGAGTGGCTGACTTTACTGTACGTTGTTGTAGATCTTGTTCTTATATATTATGTTCTTGAGGATTATTAGAGGTGACCTGTGGATAAGGGACAATTATGCTTTGAAGTATTGAACTGAAATTAGGTATGCTGATTAATATGACCAATTGACAGTCCCGTGCCACTTGAGACCGAAACCTGCACACACAACCTTGAGAAATCTACGGTGCAGTGATGATAATGATAATATGATTATTGCTGTACATGTTGAGATAGTTTTGGAATCCATATAAATGAGTTTTATAGGGAGATCCCAATCACATTCACTGGATAAGAAAGCTGCATCCCCAACCGTGGATATGTTTTTTCTCTGGGGGGGGAAATGGCGTGAGTTTACACCAAAAGTCACCCATACAGTAAAGTCTTGTTAGGTAGATCTAAGGACCTCTAGGCGCCACTCATGTCGTTGTTGTTGTTCTTCTTCTTGTTCTTACTACTTCTTCTTGTTAGGGTGACACTTGTGAAAAATTGCTATTTCTCGGTTGTTACTGAACCAAATTTAATGATCTTTCACGTACATATACTCTGATCCAAGGTTAAGAGATACAATATCTCTTAACCTTGCTCTGATCAATCCTCTAGGCCCCTAGGGCCTAGGCCGTAACGGAGCGCCCTGTGCATCGCGGCATGCACCTCAAAGTTAACACGGCCCCGCGGACATATAGTCCGCTTGGAATTGTTATATACTGTATATGTTCGTATACAGTATACAGTATATTTATTTTTTCTATGAATAAGGAGACAAAAAGCAGGCTGCCTGTAACGAGTGTCTCCTCCAAAGCCAACAGAGTAATAGAGCTAAATTCAAGGGACGTTGTTGTCAAAATGCTTGGACATGCAAAGTTTAAAGCAGTCTAAGTCATAGGATGAAGGAAAGATTGATTGAGGGAGAGAGTTCTCACGTAGGCACTCTCCACTCCTTATCAACTTCAACTTTGGAAGGACGCCTACCCATTAAAAGGCTACAGACTATCTCAATGCATCCTTTTAGCTACCATATATTCTTCGTAAGCTTCATAAAATTGTCTAAATGTAGCTAGATTGAAGTATAACAGACGTCGCTGGTACAGAAAGGGTTAAGAGAGGAGGTATTCACTGAGAATGCTGTCGTGAACACTGATTATTCTAATAGTGGTAGAAAAATGAGAGAAATGCAATATTCCAGCGTGTAGAGAGATTGTAGGAAAAATACGAAGGAAAGGTGGGGATTGGGCCTGAATATAT
Organism: Paralithodes platypus; assembly: GCA_032716605.1. Classification (NCBI taxonomy): domain Eukaryota; kingdom Metazoa; phylum Arthropoda; class Malacostraca; order Decapoda; family Lithodidae; genus Paralithodes; species Paralithodes platypus. The sequence continues at coordinate 13,638,151 of CM064504.1, forward strand.
AGATAGATATATAAATAGTAAGATAAACACCTCTGACTGATTTTCTGTTGAATTTTCACCACATCACACACACACACAAAAACATTCAGGCCTCTTGCCTTGAATCAGAATGTTGAAACCCCTCTAGAAACAATGTGAAGGCATGCAAAGATCAGCATTTTGTACGAAAACAAAATAATAATTAATGGAATGGGAAGGAAGATTGTGCAAATTTTTCCTTCGTGAGTATACACAGTTATGGGTACACACACACACATACTCATACATACACACGAAAGCCCCCCCACACACACATACTCATACATACACACGAAAACCCACACACATCTACACAGAAGCATACATACACATGCATACACATACACACACGGAAGCAAACGCATGCATACAGAAACGGAAGCACACACACTCACGGAGTACACACACGGATACACACACACACAAACGAAAGCAAACTTATATACATACTCAAGCACACACACAAACATACAGAAGCACAGATGCATGCTTGTATTCTTTGAAGGGCATGTCTCAAAAAAAAACAAAAAACAGAAGACGCAGTAGCTGAAATCATTATTCTACATTTCCACACATTCACCAGCAAGGAATATGCTCTTTAGGCCCTGCGAGCTTGCAGATTCACATGGATAACAAAACGCCTTGTGGGTGGAGCCACCCACCCAGATTGGTCCAAAGAGGACTCGTGGCGGTCCTACACCACGGCCTAGGACACTCTCTACACTTGAGCTTGAGCTTGAACATTCTTGCAGATCACAGAGCAGGTTGTTGGCAGAGCCAACCACCCTGATTGGGTCAGGGGAGATTTGCGGTGGTCCTACACTTCTACTAGCAGCCAATCAGGAGGTGACGTTAACTTCAAATGCAGCTCTCGGTTCTGGCCCATAATAACCCCAGATTCTGTAGCAGGAGAGCAGAACACCCGAGACTCATTTTGAGCTCAGACTTAAGACTTCCCCTGAGCTCAGCGTCTACCCTTGGAATGAACAGAACGACCCCAGCTACTGAGACCAGACTGGTGGACGGCATTGGCACATGTAGAGGAACAGAAAAGAAATATAAAGACAATATGGCAAACAACCCTAATTCTGCAGCCACCACTAGACTCACTCCTGACTTCCAAGAGTCCCAAGGTAGAAGAACTGAAATGGCTTGGATCTGGCCACATCCTGGAGGAGACAGACGACTATTACCAGAAGCTGGGGCAACACTGGAAGATCGAGTTGCCTCGTGTTCTTGCTGCCTAGAACCGGATTTAGCCACCAACCTCTGAAGCTGCACTACCAACATGACCAGTGATACCATGGCTCACAGCCCAGCAACGACACCTCCGAAGACATTGAGTCCCTCTGTCCGGCCAAGACACCACCACCACCAGCGACAATGAGGCCCTTTGCCCGGCCAAGATACCAGGCTCCCCAGGCGGCTAATATATTTTTGTATATGCTTATATCTAGTCTTTGTATTGTTTTGTATTGTTTTTTATATTTCATGTCTGTGTTAAACAAAACAAATATTTCGTGCACATCTCTTGTGCTTCATATTCTCCAGCCAAGTAGGCCTACCCCAAATTTAGCACCTAAGAATATTGGCACTTCATCTTAAACACGGGTTTTTCTTGACAATGCCATTAATGGAAGATTTTGTTTTATGAATTATGTTCCCTTTAGAAATGGGAATGCTAATCCGTGTCCTCTCTATACAAAAAAAAAACACTCATTCCCACAGCACTCATTCGATATATATCAGGCGCTGCAAAGATAAATAATTATTTAAGAATACAAGTAAAATACTTATACAAATATTATACACACACTATGAAGATTTTTTAACAAAGTCTTTAGAACGAAAACTTTGGAGTACCCAAAGAGGAATGGGGAGATAACGTTAATCATAACTTGGAGAGACAAGAAGTGAGACACTTGGATACGAGAGTAGACAAAATTAGAGGACATTCTCATTGCTATAAAAAGAGGAAATAGTCTTGGGCAGGTTTGATAAGAATTGGACTACTATTGGACAGAATGGGAACTAAGAGGATGGAGCTAGAAGAAGAGGTAGACAAAGAACCAGATGGAGGGACGAGATCCGAAAGTACGCTGAGGAGAGATGGACCTGGCTATCATCAGGCCGGTTAGGGTGGAAATGTTTGGGAGATACAGTACGTTTGTCCTGTAGTTGAAAACCTCATAATGATAATGATGAGAGAGAGAGAGATGACTTAGGGTCGTGAATATATAATGTAGGCGAGGAATTATTCAGTAGTTATAGTTTCATAATAACTAGGAAGGAGACAAAAGCTCTTGGTGATAACTACATTTACAGTATTAACCCTTCCAGTACCGCTGAATGCCTTATAACTTTATTCTGGCTACTATTAGAAGATTTCATTCAGTTATAAAAGGGCCTCCAGCAATTACCAGGTTTCGAACTATCTTACTTAACCCTTTTCACTACCATAGGTCCTTCTCAACCTGCATAACATCCTTTAAATGTAGCTAGCATAAAATTCAACAGATGTCGCCGGTGCAGAAGGGGATAATAGTATGAAATTATACTTTTTGTTTACATCTAGCGGAATTTTGTTTAACTTAACTTTCTCAATAATCAATGAAAAATATAAAACTACTACTGTAGGCATCTGCATCATATTTATATAATGTTTTCAAAATTAACAACATATATCGGTACAAAACTTTGTAAATGTCCCAGTAATTACCTCCATATATACCATATAGCTCACATTAACCTATACAGTACCGGTGACATCCTTGTCATTATATTCTGACAACCATTTGGTGTCTCACCTACACAAAGTAATTCAGCTAGCTCTCAGAAACACCTCCTTCTCATATTCATTTCACTACACTTAACAAGCACACCATACTTCTTAATAACACACCTAAATTACCTCTAACGTACCTTGATTTTGGCTCTCTGTCTCTCTTTCAACCTTGGGTGTGGGGGGGGGGGGGGGACACTAGTTGCAGGGATATTTGCCATTTGTCTCCTTCATGCTCATGGGAAAAAGGGCTAAATTCATAATCAGAATATAATATTAATGATGATGATTACAGTCAAACCTCTTATGAACTTTAAACTAACATTCACAACTATTGATGCTAATTAACCCCTTCAGTACGGTGACGCATTTCTTCACTTTATTTTGGCTAGCATTATACAAATTTGATTTAGTTTTGTGGTGATCTGTGGGAGCACTTTGGTTAGTTGTGGTAGTTTGCAACTCTTTAATGTCTATAGATCCCTCCTAACCTGAGTAAAATTGCCTAATGATAGTCAGCATACAATAAAGAGACGTTATCGTATTGAAAGGGTAAATAATGACCGCTATCTCTATCCCCCAGGCTGCTGCTGCTGCTGCTGCTGCTGCTGATGATGATGATGATGATGATGGTGATGATGATGATGGTGATGATGATGGCGACACCTATAATGGCCTTAACCGCCCTCTTCACCAAGGTATGTGAGGCCCAAGGTCCATAGATACAACAAAAGTTGTATCTATGGACTTTTACTTGGTGAGGCCTTTCCTAAGCTTGATAAAATCGTCTATTGTCACCCAGAATCCGAGAACCAAGTTACCGTAGAAGATATTTAAGGGGATAGGTTTTATATATATATATATATATATATACTTGGTCAGCTCAACAACAGTAGCCAATCCTCGCAAAAACAAAGTAGAGACAAATATTGGAAACAATATCTGGCCAGAAGCTACCACGAGTGGCTACTCATTATAAGCAACACACATGGGAGGAGAGGGACAGTATTGATGTTGACATTACTGTGAATATTGTATGTTATTGATCACGGTGGGTCACCTGGAGGTACTGACCTTAGGGCACTAATTAACAACTAGTCTCATGGTTTCCTGACATGTACAGTATACTTGGCGTCTCTGAAAATAGGTATTTGTACAAGGTTGAAAATCTTTCAGTGATTATGGTTTTCGTATTTTTTGTTAGATAATGTGGACAGGTAATAGGGTTGGTAGAGTCAAGTGACAGGTCCCACCACAGGTTACGGGAAGTAGCGCCTCCTCGGTATTTGAGGGTCTCCTTGGTGTGGGAGGTGACACTGTCCTTGACGATGAAGGTGGCATTGGAAACCTCACAGGGCTGGTTGTTGTTGTTGGTGTTAAAGGTATTGAGCGTTGCAATCTCTCTAATAGCCCATCCATGATGTAGTCAATCTCGTTGGCCATGGCCATGGAGATGCCGGCTATATGCCAAGTGGTGCTAGCCAATTGCCAGGCTGTGCTATTTGTTAGAGGAGGGGTGCTAGCTAGATGTTGAGTAGTGAAGGATATACGACATGCCAAGCAATGCCGGTACTATAGTTTTGGGTGCTTTCTAAATGTTGAACTGTCCTGCAAATGCGCCGAGCTTCCTGGTTGCCCAATGTTCTGGACAGGGTCCTGAAAATGGTGTTTGGCAGTGGTGGTACTTGCCTAATTCAGTTGGCATTGGAGCTCGGTAGTCTTGTCTCTTTGGTTGGAGTTGGATGGTGGTGTGTAAGGCAAAAAAGGGGCGAACACGAAGTCTGTGAGCTGAAGGTAGATACATTACTCTTGACGGAAGCCGTGCTATGACGTTATCAAGTCATATCCCCTTCTTGAAAGACAAAAGTTGAGATGGTGAATTTCCCATTCTCTAATGGCATATTAATCTTTAGTGTGGACATTTTTGAATTCATGATTCACCAGACTTCAGGTATTTATAATAATCTACATTTACCCCAAGTGCCGACACTAATGCAAACAGACCATCTCCATTTGTAGCCAGGATAAAGATGCCCAGAGAAAGTTGTCAGAATTTGTTTTTGGTATGGTTAGGTCACCGTTAGGATATTCTGATTAGCGATCACACATGTCACTCTATTATCATGGACTATAATGATCAGATTTTTTGTTCAAGGCATGGTGAAGGTGACTATATTCAATTCATCAATCTGCCACTTTAATACTCGGTCAACCTCTATTACCTAATCTACCTTTCTACCTTCCACTCAACCTCTCACTCCATTTTTCAGTCGGCATCTCTACTACCCAAACTACCTTTCAGTCAACCTCTCACTCAATCTCTACTACTCTACCCAGCCAACTCCCCATCTACCTCTCTATTTCCCAATCAATACCTCTCTCCCCGCTTCCATCCAGATCCATGTTGATGGTGGAAGTGGTGCCTGTAGCGCCTCCTCCATCCTGACCCTAACCCTGAACCTCAGCGTGGAGAGTGACGTGGCCTGTGCGGCTCGCTGTGCCAGGGACGAGACCTGCTATGTCGTCAGGCGCGACGGTCAGTTTACACACAGAATACAGTATATATATATATATATATATATATATATTCTATGTGTAAGAAGGAAATGAAGCTGCCTGTAACGAGTGTCCCCCCCCCCCAAATTGAATGAGTGACAGAGAGCCAATTTCAAGGTACGTTAGAGTCATAATATCTAGACACACAACGGAACTTGAAGCAGTTTAAGTTGTGAAATGTGGGAAAGATAGATTGAGAAAGAGAGTTCCAAAGTTTACTTGTTGGGTGGAAGAAAGACTGGGAAAATCGGTTCACTCTTGTGTTAGAAAGTTAGACAGAATAGGAGTGGGAATGTGTAGAAAGGCAGGTGCCACCTACTCTCTGTAAGGGAGGAGGTATACACTGAAGAACCTCTGAGGAACACTGATTATCATATTACTGATAGAAGAAGAGGGAGAGATGTAACTTTGCCGCATCTAGAGAGATAGTAGAGAATTAGTAAAAGGAGGGGAGCAGATGAGACGAAATGCTTTTCACTCTACCCTTTCGAGAAGTGCTGTGTGGGTGGAACCTCCCCACAAATGCAAACAGTACTCGAATAATGGATACACAGTACTCCTGTTCAGAACAAAAAGTTGTGCGAGAGTAAAGAACCCACGAAAGCGATTAAGTACACTTAACTTCTGGGACAGGTCTACAAATATATGAACATTTAATAGTAATAATCCTGCTGACTAAAATATATTTACTTTAAATTTACAAATAAATAAAATGTACCCACTGCGGTAATCTTGGCAACAGGAAACACAATATTTAAGAATAACATCTTTTTAGTATATAAAACTATTACAGCTTAACTTTTCTGCAGGTACCCAATGCTATCTGTACGGGTTGCAGGTGGCTCCCAACACTGCCTGTGCCAGTGGTGGTCAGGGTTTAGTGGCATATACCAAGATGACCAAGGACTTGGCACTCTACAGCCCAGTGACCTATTCATCCATGGTCACCGATCATGATGCAACCTTCTCCTCTTTGGTTAGGCTGAGTAGATTATGGTTTATATATCCTCACCGAGTGTTACACAAAAGAGAGATTGCTAAAGATGTACAGTCGAGAGCACTCATAGCTACCTAACCCTTTTGATCTGCATATCATTAAAATACACAATACATTATGTTTCAGATGCTTCAAAACTTGGCTTGACGATTCAAAGATTGAAGTAGGTGCATATTTATTAGTGCTAACGAATATACAAGCAGACACCTTCGTCTGTCTCTGGTACAGGTTCTCCTGTGTAAAGTAATATTGATCACCAGTCGGAAGCAACTATAACCCGGTCCCGTCTGCTCAGTTACTCTCGTTCCCTCTGATCCGGGTATGCCTACGAACACCACTGATATTATACCAGCCATTTGAGTTAGGTTGAATAACTTAGACCGCCGGGACACAGACTCGCACATCACAGCTCCCTGTTCCCCAAATATCCCAAAGCCCCTTAGTGAAGCTAATGTGGCTGTTAAACCCTCCACACCCCTGGCCTCACTGGGGCATCCTCTACACCCCCCCCCCCCTCTATAGCTCAACCAACACTAGGCACTCCTGTTTCATATTGTCTAGGGTTTATAACCTCAGTTCAACCTCCCCCTCTCGAGAAGGCCCCGATTCTTAGAAAAAATTAAATGCCATTTTTGTATGGCCCAGGATGTGGATGAGATTTGATCCCCCACACCAAGCAGAGGCAATGGGCCCGGGATGGACTTACCAGTTCCTCCCGAGTGGATAATTGAAATCAGCCGATCTCGCGGAAATTTTGAGCGAAAATCCTGAAGGGGAGGTCCTTCAAGTTATTACAAAACCAATTCCAAATTCTGCACGATGTGAATTTTGTCTATTTCAGTAGTCACCAGCCCTCTCCTCAGCCCTGTCACGGAATCCATATCAGGATTTTTCTAAAGCCAACGGCATCAATGATTTATAATTACAAAATAGACTCACTGAGGAGTTAGGCTGTGCTCCTAAACGTGATCTCCAGGGCAACCCGGTCATCCAGATGACCAGGCTGGGTCCTGGAATTTGATTTGGTGATCGGTAGCGAGCCTACATTTATTGTTTCATTTAAGAACCTCGTTTTTGGAGGTAACATTTTCTTGTCGATTTTTTTTTTTTTTTTTTTACCGCTATCAAGTATATTCTCCCTCTCTCATTACCTCTCCAACTATCCATATACTTATCCATGATGGCATCCATGTACTTTACCACAGAGAGAATAAAACATTAACACTGGGGAATGCTGTTGCTGAAGAGGTGTGTTTATGAAAGTGTGTATAATGATGCTTGTTCAGTTTTATTGATCCACTCTATCAATCTATCAATCAATCTAAATCCCTAAATCCCTATCCAACCATCCATCCCTGCTTGTTCTACTTTCTTCATTCACTCTATCAGTCAATCTAAATCCCTAATTACCAAGCTAACCATCCCCCTGTACCCCCACCCCAGACCCAGGATGCCAACTCGTGGACCAGTTTCAGCTACTGTCCTTGTACCACTTCGACCGCCAGTCAGTGGGTCAGGGTGGACTTGGGTGACACTTATCCTGTAGCCACCATCCTCGTCACTCTATCCTCAGGGGCTAGGCAGAACTACTACAACATTGTTAAAATACATGTGAGTTACTGCTGCTACTACTACTACTACTATTTTTTTTATTTTTTATTTATTTTTATTTTTTTAATATTGTTCATACATTTTATTTTACAAGCATCAGATATTACTATTCTACACTATGCAACTTCAATCCAGTCTCGTTCCTATGCGACCCTCTGCCACTGCTGCCTCGTAGTCCACTTCTGCCACCGCCACTGGTTGTGGTGCAGACCGTCTTGTTCCCCGCAGGCATAGTAGTGCCGATCTGAACAATGAGAAAGATAGACGGCACCTCATCCAGGCTACTACGTGGTTCCTAGGCTGTTGCTTCTTCTCTGCGATGATCTCTGCAAGTCTTGAATAGAAGCACTGGGCCCTGGGTCCCATCCCTCCAGATGTGGTGAAGACTAGTGGGGTAAAGCTGCCGTGTTCGACATTTAAGATCCTTTCCCCATATGCCCTGACCTTCTCTTGTTCGTTCCTCTTGTGTGCAGCATCCAGAGACAGCTCGCAGTAGCTTTGGGACATTGGGTCAAATACTCTTATGTCAAAGAACGCTCGCTGTGCATTTGTCCGAAAGCCTCTTGCACTAACGTCCAATCTTGCTTCATTGGATGTGTTGGCCGTCCTGTGCTGCATGATCTCTCCACCCAAGGGAATGATTGATGGTTCGCGCACCACATCTCTACACACCTCCCTGAGCATGTTCGCCGTTACATCTCTTACTTCATCGTGCCTGATGCTGATGAATCCTCCTTTCTTACATATCAATGATATCATGGAGTGGTCTGCATCGTTGTTGGTTGCACAAACGCATCGATCGGGCAGTCCTTCAATCGGCCAATCATACCTAAGTGCAATAGCATCATTAAATTCTTGTTTGTTGAGATTGAAGCCTTTTGCCTTGATTGGTGGTGTTGTCAGCCAATTTGAAGCAGCCGTTTCTTGTGCTATTTGTAGTTTTCTTGTTTGTCTCGGGGAAAGTTGTCCCATCAATTGTGCCAGGTAATTTTTCTGTGAGTTTTGCCTCTCTGACGTGATGGTCTTTCTGATGTTGTAGATGTCTGCCTGGTCCACTTCACCGTCAGAATCTTGTGCTACGATACGGTCAGTGAGAGATCCTGTAATCTTTACCGAGTTCAGGTATTCCGTTGTCGCCCTCCTCACTGGGTTGATGATTCCCAACCCTCCTAACCTAGAAAGCAGTGCGAGCAGCTCCCTCTCTGTATCATTCGGGGTGTGCGACTTTACCCACGCTGGGATGAGTTTGTCTCTGATGGCATCTTCCAGCGGTTGAAGTAATGCGCTCACATTTGGAACGGTTCGCATCAAGTAGGTCCAGCGATGTTTGACCCCATATGTGAATGCCGAATACGCAGCCTGTGGTTCCATCTTTGCAATATTGGCCAGTTTTTCAATTTCTTTTACCCATTCTCTGACCTTCTCCTCTATGTATTTGTTCTTGAACTCTTCCGTGCCTATCACTGCCCCAAGGTGACGCCGTCCGTCCTCTGTTACTACCACCACTGCACTACCTCTGAAAGCTTCTAACGCATTTTCATAATGTTCTGGTTTTACTATTAGTATTGACTTTCTGGCATTTGGATGGTACCCTATTTCTGGGCCTACATTTGATATTTGCTCCCACCAGTGCTTGAGATCGTTGACTTTTCCCGCTCCAGTGAGATCGTCTGCATAGGCCACCTGCTTGACTTGCGTCACCTCATGGCTTGTTAAGGTTAGCAACACTGAGAGACCTAAAGCATACATTGCCATTGCTACTGGGTCACCTTGTGTGGTTCCTTCCATTGATTTCAGAGCTGATCCACGTCGTGTGTTCTGGTTGTTTACTATGAAGAGGTCCGCAGGCCGTTTATAGGTGTTCTCTACATAGGTGGCAAAGCTGGGGCATTTTACTTTGATGTTATCTATTGCCGTCTTTCTGTTGATGGTGTTCAAGGCGTTTGTTGCATCCACTAGCAGCACAGCTTCACAGTCCACTTGCTCATATATTTTTCTTATGGCATGAATTGCTGCCTCTCCCCCTGCTTGGTGGCCGGCACACACTTGGAGATTACCGGCCGCTGACCGCACATCGTCCTTCACCACATCCATTATGCATTTTCCGATGATTCTTCTCAGCACTTCACCCACTCCTACTGGTCTGCACCCTGGATTCTTGTCTAATGGTATTAGGTGACAAGCTGTGTAAGCCTCCAAATGTTGACAATTATGGGTGGCCATCTTTCTTGCAAGAGCTGACAGAGCCCTACATAAGTCTGTTGCTGCTAGTCCGAAGATTGCTCTACTCAGGATTGTCCTCCAGCCGTTTGCATCCAGCCCTGATGGGCCTGCACTGCCCTGTGTCCCTAGAGCCTTTTTCCAAATCATTTTGCCTGTGATTTGTTCGTATATGACGGTGTTCGGTGGTACAATGGACCCGGGTTCAAATCCCGATATGTCAATGGGAAGATATTATTGGGATTGAATTTGTGCTGTACCTAGTATCAGTGCATTACCACAAAGCCCACCGAAATGCCAAAAAAATACCCTCATTGTTCCCTGATTAAATAACACTGTATGAATATTCCCATATTCAAAATATGTTACAGAGGGACAATGCCTAGTGAGTTCACTGATCAATAGGTGGCGTTCTGAGAGTGAGGGTCTGAGTCTGGAGGGTGAAGCACTTGAGCGAAGCAACCAGCCGCTTCAGAGATGGAGCTGCTTCGAGCCATGATGGATGCTTCACATGTCTCACTCCCCAGGCTGGAACAAGACCTCATGGGCTTCACCGTGTTGAGCGGTGGAATGTACAGGCTCTCAGCCTATGCCCGAGGGGGAGTAGTTGGAATATAGAAGAAAACAAAATATATATAATCCCCCTCTAGCCTCTGACCCTCGTGGATACTAGGTTGTGGATGTTTCTCTTCCAACAATTGGATGGTGTCTCTTGTGATAGGCAGCAACCCACCAGCTGCCTCCTTTGTCAGGGATCGTATTGCAGGTGCCACTTTTCCTTGTCTCATCTGGTCGCCGAATCTCCTGGCCTCGTCTTCAGTGTTTTCCCTTTTTTGCCGCCGCCTGCCACTACTACTACTACTACTAATAATAATACTAATACTAATACTACTACTACTACTACTACTACTACTACTACTAGCAGATTCCGCCCTACTACCAGGGCGGGGTACAAGGTCTTCACCAACAAAAAACTCTAGTGATGGGCTGGTCTATCAGAGTGAGAGTTGAGCGTTCTCTGCCATACCCATAGCTTACTCTGACTGTTCCTTTTACTTATATATTTTCTAGATCTCAAGTGACGGCGTCTTTTCCGTGGATTGACCTCCCTACTGCCAACCTAGAGTTTGGCAGATTGGGAGCCAAAGCGTCACATTTTTCCTTTGCCCCTCAACTTTCCCTTCATAATTGCTGAGGGGCACAGGGCCTTGGGTAGGGCTTTGGTTTCCTGGGTGTTTCCGCACCCTCCTCAGCTCCCCGCCCTTGAGTGGCTTCGGTCACCTGGGCTCTTATTAGTGGTAAGCAGAGAGGGTTTTGTGGGGGCGCTCGGTTATGGCCTTGGCCTTGCACGGGACCTTGGGGCTGCTCGGCCAGACAGCCTGGGGAACAGCAACAACAAAGAAAAACAAATAAAAGCAAAACTTAAAATTACAAAACAAAACAAAACACGAAGCACACTAACATAAACTAACAAAGAAAACAAATACAAAACTAAAATAACACAAATAAAAAAATATATATACGAAGCAAACTAACACAAACTAACAAACTAAAAAAAACAAAACAAAATTAATTTACATACTAACAAAAGAAACAAAACCTAGCCAATCCCTTAAGCCTTTCAAGATCTAATACACATTTCTTCTCTGTTTCCCGGCTATAATTAGACGATTTTATTCAGATTAGGAAGGGCATATGGACGCCAGAGTGTTAACTGAGATAACCATTATACCCTTATAATTTCCCCAGATCCTTCTTAAGGAAGGATGGGCCGGTTTTCTGGACCACTTTCTCCCTAATGTTTAGCCCCATTAGTTTTCAGATGTTAAGATGTTTGCCCCATTAGTTAGTAAATTTTAAGACCTTTCGCCCCATTTTGTTGTCAATGTTTAAACCTTTCGTGCTATTTAGGTGTCGATTTTTTCCCTGGCGAACGATAGTGTGACTGAAATGTTGGAAGAACCGGCCTTCGGCCAGGACATTTTTCTACCGAAAAATGTACAAATTAATCTAGAAGGGGGATCTAATGGATGTTTTTGTTTTAAATTTGATGGAGATCTGGGGAGGAAACTAGAAAAATAATGAATACATGCAAAAATCGCCCAAAAAGTGAACCATCCCCCCTTAAACTGTATAAAGTCGTCTAATGATAGCCAGAATAAACTGCCCAAAATGCGTCCCAATTTTGCAAGAGTTAATTACCTTTCTTCCGTCTCATTACCAGGTGGGCGATGTTGGTACCGTAGCGGGTGACCCCATCGTGGCCGAGTCCCCCGATACTGACCACTCCGAGTACCAGGTCCTCACTTACTCAGGTTAGGTCCTCACTTACTCAGGTCAGGTCCTCACTTACCCAGGTCAGGTCCTCACTTACTCAGGTTAGGTCCTCACTTACTCAGGTCAGGTCCTCACTTACCCAGGTCAGGTCCTCACTTACCCAGGTCAGGTCCTCACTTACTCAGGTCAGGTCCTCACTTACTCAGGTCAGGTCCTCACTTACTCAGGTCAGGTCCTCACTTACCCAGGTCAGGTCCTCACTTGTCCAGGTCAGGTCCTCACTTACTTAGGTCAGGTCCTCACTTACTCAGGTCAGGTCCTCACTTACTCAGGTCAGGTCCTCACTTACCCAGGTCAGGTCCTCACTTACCCAGGTCAGGTCCTCACTTACCCAGGTCAGGTCCTCACTTACCCAGGTCAGATCCTCACTTACCCAGGTCAGGTCCTCACTTACCCAAGTCAGCAGGGACACATCAAGACGCACGCTGATGGGTTTATGGGGAGAGGTTTGGTTGGCTTGTATTGTGCACTGAATATAGAGAAAGAAACATAAAATAATAAAAATAGATAGATAGATAAATTGAGAAAGAGTGTGTGTGTGTGTGTGTGTGTGTGTGTGTGTGTGTGAGTGAGAGTGATTGTGTGAGAGTCATTATCTGGTCCGACATCTTGTGGTATATTCTGATATTTTCATAAATGATTATTGAATATTTTGCTTGTTTTTACCATTTTCGCGCAACGTAATTTAGATTGTCACTCTAGGGTAACAAAAACGCCTTCCCAGATTGCCTTCAAACAAAATAAGGCTCTCAGAGACCATCTTCATACTAAATGTGTACATTTTTCGATAGAAAGTTATACAGGCCCACGGCCGATTTCTTTTAAGTTACAGGCTTGTTATCGCTCACCTAGAAAAAATCGACACCTGAATGGGTTGAAGCATCTTATTATCTCTAAACTAATGGGGTGAAACGTCTTAAAATTTCCTAACTAATGGAGCGAAACTGGAAAGATCCATGATGACCCCCCTTGAACCAAATAGGGTTAATCAATATGAATTACTACTAAGGCAATTATGCGCTGCAAAAAAATCAATATTCCTAAGAAAATAATGTTTCCTTCTCAATTAATTGTGAGATGTTCTAGTCGCACAACCAATTATGTATTAAGTTAGGATGAAGATTATATATACCCATATGCTGTTATAAGTTCTAGTTACATATTGGTGGGTGTAATGTTAACCCTTTTAGTAAAATGACGCCCTTCTTCGTGTGATGCTAGTAAATATTAGACGATTTACAACAGCTTAGAAATTATCTCTAGGAATTTAATGGGTAAACAATTATCATGATTAGCTTCTAGACACCACAGGTCTTTCCAAAGCTGCATACAATCGTTTATTAACAACCCAAATGAGAGGAAGAATAGAGCGTCACCGTACTGAGAGGCTAAAAATGGAGTACCAAGCTAAAAATATGTGTTAGTTCAGTTCAGTTGTTGGACGGGAAGCTAGGCCTTTACAACGGCACCTCCGTTTTGTCATTCTCTTTTTACTTCTTCATTATTCAGTATGTTTTGTGCTTTATTATTGCAGTGTCAGCTAAAATGTCTGTTATATTATTGCAGTCTCAGCTAAAATGAGCGTTGTATTATTGCAGCGTCAGCTAAAATGTGCGTTATATTATAGTAGTACCAAGCTAAAATGTGTGATATATTATAGCAGTACCAAGGTAAATTGTGTGTTATATTATTGCAGTACCAAGCTAAAATGTGTGTCGTTATATTCTTGCAGTGTCAGGTTCGGGCCGCTACGTGACGCTATACCAAGTGGAGTCATCGTATTTCTGTATGTGTCGTGTACAAGTCTTCAGCAGCTAAGGTGTGTCAGCAGTTAAAGTCTGTCAGCAGCTAAGGTGTGTCAGCAGCTACACAAGGCTCAAGGCAGAACGGAATACAGTGTTCTCTTTTCACGGACTGACTGGGGTAGGTCGTTCCAGTCTTTGATGGCATTGAAGAAGAATGTTTGCTTACCCTGTCCTTGGATTCTCGGGACCTTAAAATTAAACATCCTGTTTCTTGTATTATGTCCACTCCTCTCATTTGCTTTAACAAAATCATTCTTTAGATACTCTGGAGCTCTGTCATAGAACATTTTGAAGGCATTAGTTAGCCTGATTTGTTTGGCCCTGTCAGAGACATTGAGCATACCTAGTGACTGAAGTTGTTCCTGGCCAACATGCTGAACCTAGGACCCAGATCACATGTTGGCCAGGAACAACTTCAGTCACTAGGTATGCTCAATGTCTCTGACAGGGCCAAACAAATCAGGCTCACTAATGCCTTCAAAATTTTCTATGGCACAGCTCCAGAGTATCTAAAGAATGATTTTGTTAAAGCAAATGAGAGGAGTGGACATAATACAAGAAACAGAATGTTTAATTTTAAGGTCCCGAGAATCCAAGGACAGGGTAAGCAAACATTCTTCTTCACTGCCATAAAAGACTGGAACGACCTACCCCAGTCAGTCCGTGAAAAGAGAACACTGTATTCCTTCAGACGTAGCCTGAAGGAACACCTGAACCGGACAGCTGCGAGAAGGGAGCACCAAGCTTATGTCTACTACTAAATACGACATAAGAGATAGACAAACCAAACTGAAATTATTACTGATTACGGATTACTGATATTTACTATAGGATGTAAGGTATCTTAAAATAACCCCCTAGAAATACTTTCTCTAAAGTATCTATTTCTTTATCCTCCCCATTTCCCCAGCTAACCTAATCCCACAAGGACCCCAATGGAAATACGCCTAACGGCCTTATTGGGCTATCCTTAGTTGGAATTATGCAAGGCTGGTACATGTCATATTTATAACCTACCGCATTTTCCTTTACCATCATTATCTCCGATAGACTGGAAATGGTGTCGTATTTAACACCCAAATGCCATAAAAGGGTGTCCAATATCAAGCCAACTCAACCCTGCTCCTCCAGAGGGTT
The DNA here is from genome assembly GCA_032716605.1 of Paralithodes platypus. Classification (NCBI taxonomy): domain Eukaryota; kingdom Metazoa; phylum Arthropoda; class Malacostraca; order Decapoda; family Lithodidae; genus Paralithodes; species Paralithodes platypus. Next base: position 13,653,614 of record CM064504.1, read on the forward strand.
GAGGAAGTAAACAACTGGGTTAAAGTCAAGCCGATTCGGGCTTTAAGTATATATCTGTAAGCAAGTCATCATATTTCATTGGCGAATGTTAAAAAAATCTATCTATCTAAATGTAGTCTTAAATTAGCCCAAACATACGCCAAAGTAAAGATCTATCTATCTATTCTATCTATTGCCTGACGCCGTGATCCCCGAAGGGGTGGCCACGAACGAACCGCCCCCATGCAGCTCTGTCCCCAGTCAGTCGACGCCCCTCCCCCCAACCAGCACCGCCTTCGTTCATGTAGTTCCTCACTCCATCCTTCCACCTCATATTCGGTCTACCTCTCCCCCTCTGTCCCTCCACCTCGCTCTCGTACACCCTCTTAGTCATTCTCTCGCTTTCCATACGTTCCATATGGCCGAACCATCTCAAGTTGTTCCTTTTCACACTTTCCAGCACATCTACCTCCACACCACACCTCCTTCTTACTTCCTCATTAGTCTGTCTATCCCTCCATGTAACTCCGCACGCACTCCTTAAGTAATTCATTTCCACTGCTCTCACTCTTGGTCTGAGTCTCTCAACCAACGTCCATGCTTCGCTTCCGTAAGTCAGTGTCGGGATTACCACACTGTCATGCAAGGACTTCTTCACTTCCATACTGACCACCCTATTTCTTGTTACTGCTTTTAGCGTTCCTACAACCCTCTTCCCCTGTTGTACCCTCTCCCGCACCTCTTCATCCATAGTCCCATCTTTACTCAACACACTGCCCAGATACTTAAAAGAGTTGACGATCTCCATAGCCTGACCGTTCAGCTTCACCTCACACTCTGTGACTTCACCCCTTTCGAAGACCATAACCTTGCTCTTCCCCGTATTTACCTTCAAATTCCGTTTTTCGCACACTGTTCCAAACTCATTTACCAGACCCTGCAACTCCCATTCATTATCACTCATCAGAACTGTATCATCCGCAAACAGCAGTATAGGTAGCTTCCACTCAATTCCCTCCCTTTTCAGCGATACACCAACATCCACTGCTCTTGATAGTATTTCTTTCATAACTCCATCCATATATACAGTAAACAACCACGGGGACATCACACACCCCTGTTTCAAACCAACATTCAGGTCAAAGAACTCGCTCTGCTCACTCTCCACACGTACTGCCGCCTTTGCACCCTCATACATGCTCTTCACTGCTTTCAGCAACTTGCCCTCTACTCCGTATATTCTAAGTACTTTCCACAAACCTTCTCTATCCACTCTGTCATAGGCCTTCTCCAAGTCCATAAAGGCAACATACACCTTTTGTTTCTTCTCCAGATACTTCTCCACAACACAATTCAGGGTAAAAATCTGATCTACACATCCTCTTCCCTTCCTAAAACCTCCCTGCTCGTCGCCTATCCATTTCTCCGTTCTCACTCTCACTCTCTCAATCACTACCCTACTGTATACCTTCCCTACTACGCTTAGAAGACATATTCCTCGGTGGTTACCACACACTCCTCTTTCCCCTTTGCCTTATATAGGGGGACTATTATGCCAGTCTTCCAGTCATCGGGTGCACTCCCCTTCTCCCATGCTAGTTTGCACATTTTCCATACCCATTCTATCACTATCTCACCACCATACCTCAACATTTCCCCACACACTCCATCTGTTCCTGGTGCTTTCCCCAATTTCACTCTTTTCATGGCTTCCGACACTTCTGACCTCCTGATCCCCACCTCCTCCTCCACTACTTCTCTTCTTCTCCCTCCCATACCATATCCAGCTATGTTTGCTGGCTCTTCATTCCTTTCATTTAGCAACTCACTGAAGTACTCCCTCCATCTTTCGACTCTCTCTTGCTTCTCGGCTAGCATTCTCCCATTCTTATCTTTCACACCCTTACTGTTTCCCTTGCTACCTTCCCCAACTTTCTTGACTTCTTTCCAGAACAGTTTCTTACTCTCCCTCCATTTTACACTCAGATTCCTTCCAAATTCCTCATCTACTCTTCTCTTACTTTCCTTCACTACTCTCTTCACCACCCTCTTACTCTCCACGTACCTCGCTCGTTTCTGTCTCTCGGAATCTTCATTCCCTCTACTACCCAACCACTCTCTATATGCTTTCTTCTTTTCTTCCACAGCTATTCTTACCTCTTCTGTCCACCATGCTGTACCTTTCACTCCCCTCCCTCTTCTCCTCACTCCACACACCTCCTCACATGCTGCACAGATCTCATCCTTAAACACCTTGCTCATCTCTTCCACTTCCTCCATAACTTCCAGGTCGAACCCACCTAGTCGTCTTTCCACTGCTCTCCTGTACTCCTCCCTGACTTCCTCCTCCTGCAACCTCTCCACCCTCCTCACCATTCCACCCTCCTCTCGCCTCCCTCCCGCTCTCCTCACCCACTTCTTTTGTATCCTAACCTTAGCTACCACTACATAATGATCAGACAGACCCCCTCCAATACCCCTATACACCCTAGCATCCATCACAGATTTCTTCATTCGTTCATCCACACATACATAATCAATCAATGACTTTCGTTCCACCACTGTCTTATCCTTCATCGTCAACATCCGTTTCCACGTGTACCTGTGGATCATTCTGTGTCGGAAGAAGGTGTTGGCTATCCACAGCCTCCTCCCCACACATACGTCCACAAGTGCACTACCATTCCCATTCACCTCTGATGGTACCCCCCACCCTCCCACCACTCCCTCAACTTTCCTATCACCCACCTTACCATTCATATCCCCAATCAGAAATATTCTTTCGTTCTTGTCAAACTTCTCCAGGCACGCCTCCACATTCATCCAGAACTCCTCTTTCTTTCTTTCAAGTATATCCTCTGTCGGGGCATACACGCATACAATCACCCACGTTTGTATTCCTACTTTCATTCAAAGTAAAGATATTCACGATTATTCTAAATTGGGCTTTTGTGTATTTCCTCTTTAACAAGTAAGTGTTTATACTTATAAGAGTGTGCAAAATATAAATATGTTCTAATGTATAACTAGGAACCCCAAAAGGTTCACCAAACCCAAATATACGAAGCGTTTGTTGTGAAGTTCTTAAAAAAAGAAAAAAAGAACAACAGCTTGCGTTCGCTTATACGATGCCAGGAGAGGAATGCTTCTTTATTAAACCCTCTAAGTAGCATATTATGTGAATGTTTCTTAAACTAATGGAACTGAAATTGTGTACATCGACTTCCAAACCGATCTGATGATCTCTGAAATTTGAAATAATTGTAATAGTTTCGAAATCTGACCTTGATCATTATAACGGAATGAAGGTTCTTGGTACGATGTTGCCAATGTAGCGGCTACCGCTAGAAATCACTTCCATCTAGCGACATAAAGATGTGATGAATTCTAGCGATATTCAAGTTAGTTTCCCTATTTTAAGGAATTGAAGAGATGTTTCGATTGTTAAAGATTATTCTAGATACTTCAACATATGTTTTCTAGTGACATACAAGTTTTTAGTGTCTGGTGACTATCTAGCGATTTGTCAATGCTATTCTAGCATACATTTGTGATTTAGTTTATCTTGCATTTTTGTCTAAATTTGCCCTATTTCTCCAGAAGACTTCCTACATGGTATAGTGTATTGCTCTAGTGATAATTAAATATTATATAAGGCTGCTGAATATGAAGGGGTATTAATGTCTGAAAATATGGGTTTCAAAGTACATAACCAGGTCAAAGTGGCGGCTGCGAAACGTCTAACGGGTTGGATTCTGCATACTTTTAAAACACGCGGTGAATTGCCTATGATAACGCTCTTCAAATCTCTAGTGCTACCGCGGCTTGAATACTGTAGCGTATTAACATCCCCATACAAAGCAGGTGAAATAAATGACGTAGAGAGTGTACAAAGAAATTTCACTTCGCATATAAGTTCGATAAAACATCTACACTATTGGGAGCGTTTAAGAGCACTGAATCTGTACTCACTGGAACGTAGAAGAGAACGTTACCTAATAATATACACGTGGAAAATCGCAGAGGGTTTAGTACCAAACCTACATACTCCGATAGTCATGAAATTCAGTGATAGGAGAGGCTGGGAATGCAAAATCCCCCGGATGAATAACAGGGGTGCTATGGGCTCTCTGCGAGAGGGCTGGTTATCACACAGAGGCCCACGTCTCTTCACTTCAACAAACTCCCACGGCGAGTAAGAGACATGAGGGACATCTCGTTAGACAACTTCAAGAGAGCCCTAGATGTCGAACTGCAAAAAGTGCCAGACGAGCCCATCCTCGCAAGGGAGCGAGCTGTCGCTTCAAACAGTCTACTGCACCAAATCACCACCCATAACGAGGGGCGTCGCGCTCCTTGGTGCCGCTAGAGGAGCGGCGAACACATCCAAAGGTATCCAAAGGTAAAGGAAGCAGTAATATGCTGGACGATGAGAACACTGTATGTAAACATGTCTCGGATATCACTGATAAATTTTGGCATTTTCTGCCAAAAGCCCAATGGCTTATCAGTGGTGGTAACACAAAATGCAGCTATTGCTTCATGTATGAAATAAATTAGGGTAGGGTAGCTAAAGTCAACATGAAAACATATTCGAATTTCGCGGTCTAATTCCTTTATCACCAACACAAGAGAGAGGCGACAGGGGCTGCCATCAACTTTCTAAGCTTGAAATATCTCGCATGCATGGCATTGTTTACTATTTTATATCAAAAATGTATGGTAAACCAAGACAACTGTGCAGAATCAATCATGCTTTAACATGCTGTAGACAGTGATAATATGGAAAGGGATATTGCATGAGCTAATTATATACTTTTTTCAGCAGCATATTACCGGTTTCTCCTAAATCATAGGCTCGATAACGGTTGCCCATACAAAATTGACACTTGAATGGGGTATATAAATTTTTTTTTTTTTTTTTTTTTTTAAGAGACAATGAACGGAGGAAGGAAAAACACAGATAAAACAAAAGGGTCCATGTGCCTAAAGCCATCCTCCATTCATAAAATGTTTGTAACAACTGGATTTAAACATTTGTAGATTGTAAGTTTGTGGAAAGCAATTCGAGGGAAGTGAATTCCAAAGAGTAGTAGCTCTGGGGATAAATGAATTCTGATAAGCAGAAGTTCTGCATTGTGGAGGAGAAAGTGTAAATTCATGGGCGCTCTCAGCTGCCCTAGTTCTACGGGGAAAGATGTGGAGAGGCGGCACAATTGAAGCAAGTTCCTCGGAACAATTGCTGTGAAAATATCTGTAGAATAATGCAAGGGATGCAACGTTTCTTCGTATGGATAATGTAATAATAATAAACGGTTTATTAAAGAATGGCAGCCTCATGAGCTGAAAATACACATTTTACAATTTAGTGGATGAACATGAGATGTACAGATATGAGGATGGTAAGCTCAGTTTACAAACAAAATAAATAAATACAATAATGATGCATGTGCAGAATACAAATTATCATAAAATAACCATGAGAGTAAGTGATATACAGTACATATACACATTTATTTACTTACTCATATACAGAACATACGTATATACACGTACGTGCGCCCATACATATACATACATATATAGGAACATAAGAACATGCAGTAAGTGTGCACATGTCCGTATACACAAACGCTCACGTATGCACACAAACATACATACATACAGAAACTGTTTAGGTATGGTCAGGGTGAAGAGTTGAAGGGTAAAGAGGGTGCAGCAATTCAAGTCCGTATATTTTTTTTTTTTTTTTTTTTTTTTTTTCTATGTGATTGAGGGAGGCAAAAGGCATAACTGCCTATAGCGAGTGCCTCCCCCATAGTTGAAAGAGTGACAGGGCCAAAATCAAGGGACGTTCGAGCCAAAATGCCTGGACACACGGAGTTTGAAGCAATTTAAGTCATAGGAAGAGGGAAAGACTGATTCTGGGAGAGAGTTCCAGAGCTCAGCTGTTGAGTAGAAGAAAGTTTGAGAGTAACGTTTCACTCTTGGGTTGGAGAGTTGCACAGAGTAGGGGTGGGATTGAGTTGCAAGACGGGTACCACGTGCCCTACGTAAAGGAGGTGGTATGCACTGGGATAGCTCTGAGGAACACTGATTATTATAGTAGCGATAGAATAGCGAGAGAGATGCAACATTGCGGCGGAGAGAGAGAGATTGCAGAGAGTTGGTGAGTGGACGGGAGTTAATGATACGAAAGGCCTTCCTTTCAACTTTGTCTAGGAGAGCAGTGTGAGAGGAACCTCCCCACACATGTGAACAATACTCAATACAAGGGCGCACTATGCCCCTGTACAGAGCAAGAAGCTGTGCAGGGGAAAAAGAACCCCCTAAGGCGGTTGAGCACACCCAGCTTCTGGGAGGCTGCCTTAGCAAGACTGGTAATATGGTCCTTCCAAATGAGAGCAGAAGAAAAAGAGACACCAAGAATATTGAGAGAAGATGAAGGGTTGATTTTTGTATTGTTGAAGAATAAGGGATAGTCCGCTGGGAGATCCTGATGGGTAGATAGATGGAGAAATTGGGTTTTGGAAGCATTAAAGTTAACAAGGTTTTCTCTGCCCCAATTGGAAATAGTATTTAGATCAGAATTTAAGAGTTCTATGGCTTCATTACGTTTGTCGTTGAGGGATTGCTGGCTGGGGCGTTCTGAAAAACTAATGGAGTAGTGTAAGGTTGAGTCGTCTGCGTATGAATGGATGGGAATTAAGGTACAGTTAAGGAGATCATTTATAAAAATTAGAAAGAGAATAGGAGATAGGACAGAGCCCTGAGGAACACCGGAGTTTATAGGGTGAGGAAGTGAACAATGGCCGTCCACAACCGCGGCTATGGAACGGCCGGAAAGGAAATTAGAGACAAAGGCACAGATGGAGGGATAGAAACCGAAGGAGGGTAGTTTAGAAATTAAAGATTTATGCCAGACTCTATCGAAGGCTTTCGATATGTCTAGTGCAATAGAAAAAGTCTCACCGAAGTCCCGGAAGGAGGATGACCAAGAGTTAGTAAGATATGAAAGAAGATCACCAGTAGAGCGACCCTTAAGGAAGCCATACTGGCGATCTGAGAGCAGATTATGAGAACAGAGAAATGCTTAAGAAATTTGGAAGCAAGAATAGTTTCAAAAACTTTAGAAAGACAAGAGATAAGAGCAATTGGACGATAGTTGGAGGGTTGAGAGCGGTCACCCTTCTTTGGGACAGGTTGAATGTGAGCAAACTTCCAGCATGAAGGGAAGACGTTAGAGGATAGACAGAGACGAAAGAGTTTGCCTAGGCAGGGAGTCAGCACGGAAGCACAGTTTTTGAGAACAACAGGAGGAACACCGTCCGGACCGTACGCCTTATTAGTGTTAAGCCCAGAGAGGGTAGAAAGTACATCTTTAGAAGAGATTAGGATATTAGGCATAAGTAAGAGAGAGGAGGGCGGAGAGGGAGGAATAGCACCGGAATAGCATACGGAATATGGTCCGTATGGTCAGGTACAGCCTACTACAATGGGAGGTTAATCCTCGGTAGTGTAGGTGTGTGTGTGTGTGTGTGTGTGTGTGTGTGTGTGTGACAGAAGGCGAAATATGGGAGAGCTGGGCGTTCTATTGTTAAGGGTGGAAATACATGGATGAAGATACGCGAACACTTAATAATAGATAATGCTTATGCATAGATTTATAATCAGAAGTTGCGCTAGTGAGCAATATGTTCTCGCTCATATGTACGTATATTTACATACATATGTGCATATGACCATATAAATACACGTACAGTACATATATATATTATATACCTTATATTCTCAACCGGGCTCGAACCATTGACAGCACATACACACAGACATACATATACATAAATATATGCACATTACATGCATATATGCTCTTCTCTTATCCTACCTGATACTCTCAGCCGGGCTCGAACCACAAACAGTATACACTATAGACACATATACATATACATAAATAACGCATACATACATACACATATACGCACACATACATACACATATACTGCACATACATAGATACATATATACACATATACATAAACAAACTCAAGCAAATACATACATAATTATATTCTAATACACAAACGCACACACACTTATGCATATATTATTAAAGGTGGGCGCGTATATATGGTGTGACAGGCCGTTATTACACATTATTAATAATATTAACAATGGTTGGGATAGGACTATTTTTATATCTGTCAGTTCTTGCTCTTATTGGTTGGAGTGTGTTGAAATGACGAGCTGCACGTGTAGGTCTAGGGGCGTCTGGTGGAAGTAAGTTTCTGTGTCGTGGGTGAACAAGCAGCTTAGATGCAAACTGTTTGAGTGTGTTGTAGTGGTGGGTTGAAAGTGCAGGTATGCTAAGGGTGGTGAGAGCTTCCTCGTACCCTGGATATGTGCCACCCAGGATGATCCTGCATGCCCTCCTCTGAACTCTCTCCAGTTGACGTTGTGTTAGGGTTAGAGAGGAGGACCAGGCGGGAGAGGCGTAGGTGAGCTTAGGGAGTATGAAGGTGTTATATATACTCTTCAGCTCATTCTCCGGCGCCCCCAGGGATCTCAACCGCCTTAGCATAAACAACTTGTAAGTGGCGGTCCTGACTGTGGTAGTTACATGTTTCTTCCAGTTTAGTTTGTTGTCCACAGTGATTCCGAGGAGTTTGGTGGACTCAACAAGCTGAAGGGGATGAGGACCAATTGTGACAGTGGGTGGAGGAAGGTCCTGTGTGATTGCAGGGTTATTGATTAATCTAATAGCTTTATTTTGAATATTGTCCAACTGCCTCAATGCAACCACTCCACTTCCACCCCACAGAGGTGAACAGTAATCCATCTGAGAACGCACATGACTTTTATATATCACGGTGAAGAATTCTCGAACTCTGTACAGGAGTCCCAGTTTTTTAGAGGCATTCTTAGCAATGCTTCTAACATAATGTGTCCAGCTCAAGTTAGTAGTTAATGTTACACCGAGAATGTCAATACTAGGGGAAGTGGAAATATTTACATCATTAAAAAATATATGGGAGTCAGTGAGATTCTGTCGGTTAGAAAATTGAATGTACTTGGTTTTCTGTGCATTAAAGGAAACTAGATTCTTTTGTCCCCATCCATTAATTCTAGAAAGGTCCTGGTTCAGAGAAATTGCCGTGTTTATTTTTGAATTTATAAGATCGGGTTGGGTGAAAGAATTGGTAAATGTGAAGGAACTGTGGAGTGTTGAGTCATCTGCGTAGGAATGTATTGGATTATGAGTGGTAGATATGAGATCATTGATATGAATGAGGAACAGAATTGGGGCCAAAACTGATCCCTGGGGAACACCAGCATTTATTGAGTGAAATTGAGAATAAAGGCCATCTACCATTACACGTATTTTTCTGTTATGAAGATAAGAAGAAATTAGTGGAACTAATGATGCAAGGCCGTAGTGTGACATCTTCGACAATAAGGATTAATGCCAGACTCTATCAAATGCCTTTGATATATCCAGTGCTATTGTATGTGTTTCACCATGTTGGTCTGTAGCTTGGTTGATTTGATGCGTAAGAAGGCAAAGCATGTCTGCAGTTGATCGACATCGTCTAAAACTATATTGCCTATCACTGATTAATTTATTATTCTCAAGATGCTTAATTATGTGATTATTTAATATAATTTCAAAGACTTTACCAAGAGTGGAAGTTATAGCTATTGGTCTGTAGTTTGATGGATCTGAAGAGGCACCTTTTTTAGGAACTGGATGGATGTTTGCCTCTTTCCAGGGTACTGGGAAGCATGAGGTATGAGTACACAGACGGAAATTTTTTGCCAATACAGGAGCGAGCACCAAGGAGCAATTCTTAAGTACTATTGGAGGAATTTCATCTGGACCAGGAGCCTTATCTACCGAGAGATTCTGCAAAATAGTTTTGACATGTCTGGTGTGGATCTTAAGTGAGGGAATTTCAGGCGAATTAAAATTAAGTACAGGGACATCTTGATTTATTACATATACTCTGCTTAATATGCATGTGTTGTTATCATTCTATTTATTATTATTGTTGTTGTTTTATTATTCCTGTTAATATTGTTATCCTTATTGTTTATGTTTTATCATCAATGTGTTTCCACCATTAATAACAGAATGTCCAAGTTTTCTGCATTTCAACTTGTCTCTCATGCACAAATACACACACACACACACACACACACCTACACAAAAATTTGCAACTATTATCTTAATCATCAAACCTAGTACATAAAGTTTACTGATCAAATACCTCCTATGCATTCAATTATCCCAACTCGAAAATCATCTGGTAACCTAGCACATAATATCTCGTCAAATAGCTCTTATGCAACCTCTTGCTTTAAACCTTATTATAATATAATATAAGTTAGAGCTACAAACTGTTCATCTGTACATTTTCAGCCTACGGCTGTAATTATCAATAAACAGTTTATTATTATTATGCCTATTATTTGTATTTAAAGGAATGTCCTCTATACTATCCGTTCTAAGCTGTTTCCACCTTTACCAAGCAGTGTTGGAATCCACTCTCTATAAACAACAAATCCCTGTTTTAAATATGTGGTTAAATGTAAGGCTACAATTTAATTCCTCTGTGAGTCAGCGTACAGGTTCATAAACCACTTCAAAAATAAAATAATATAACCATGTTCTGGTATAATAGATTAGTTACCCCAAAATTATAATTTTCTATAACTTGAGAAATAGAGAAAATTGATATTTGATGGGTAACATATGTATTAGTTACCCACAGTAGTTTACTACTACTACTAATAATAATAATAATAATAATAATAATAATAATAATAATAATAATAATAATATTTATTCAGTTAGTAATTTACAGAGTTGGTACCACATAGTATGTTATAAATATGACATGTACCAGCCTTGCATAATTCCAACTAAGGATAGCCCAATAAGGCCGTTAGGCGTATTTCCATTGGGGTCCTTGTGGGATTAGGTTAGCTGGGGAAATGGGGAGGATAACGAAATAGATACTTTAGAGAAAGTATTTCTAGGGGGTTATTTTAAGATACCTTATAATAGTTCGTAAAGCTAGCGCATGCTAAGCCAGCTAAGGATAGCCCAATAAGGCCGAATAGGCGTATTTCCATTGGAGTCCTGTACTAATACCCCATTCCCTTGCTCATGAGGGACGGTAAAGACTCGGTGCTTGTGAAAAACCTTTACAGCGCCGAGCGTGGGCGCGATCCTGGGCCTTCTGGGTAGAAGTCCAAGACGCTAGTCAGTACACTAGCAAGCCGCTGGTGTACTACATCAATTTAATTCAGTTAACACTGTCTTCTGCGACGTCTTGGAGGTTATTATGATATTTTGCTTGGAATAAAGGAGAGTAAGGGCATAGAGAGAGTAGAACGGAAAGTGCGAACATAGGAACCACGAATGTAGGCTACAGTTGGCCACATGAATTTTGTATCAACGCCGTGATTTAATGTATGGAAGGAAAAATAGCATGAGTTAGGAGTGTAGTTTCATATGCAATACCTAATTCGTATGATTACAACTGAACATATTGGCGATGTCACAACTAACCACATCTTGTGACGAGGACGGTACCCCCGGCTTGATCAATGAGCGGGACAGCCATAAAAAAACACCGTGATTAATGAGTAACTTGTTTAGTTCACTCTGGTACCATTGACACCGATGCGATGCATCATAGAGATTCAGATGTTGAAGATTCGGGAATTACAATTACCTGTACTATTATTTTTACTCTAACGTACCTTGAATTAATTGGTTCTCTGTTAGGCTAAGGCGGGGCCTAAACGCTCCCCCCCCCCCCCCCCTCTGTTTTGCTTTTCTTTCTTATTTCTGCCAATCAGCTGATCGGATAGTCAGTGCCATCCCTCTGCACTCACAGGAACTAATAGCGTCAACAAGGAGCATGTATACTGGCTGAAGGACAACTTTCCTTGTTTTTACATAATTTCATATAAGTTTTCAGTGGCTTTGGAGTTACGTAGTTAATGAATAATAACTGTAAAGTTAGCTTTATGGTTATGGAGGGTTGCTATAGGATGTCTAGATTATATAGCACTCGATTTTTGTCAGCCTACGTACACTCGGTCAAAAAAGTATCTGCACCCCTACCCCGATAATCTGGTGTGTACAGCTTGGTAGTATAGGTTGTAGGTCGTAGGTAGTAGGTTTTAGGTAGTATAGGTAGGTAGTAGTATAGATGGATATAGCTACAGGTACATATGCAAACCCTACCAAGCTGTACACACCAAATTATCAGGGTAGGGGTGCAGATACTTTTTGGACCGAGTGTACATGTTGAGAGACCAGTGATATTTCAAACATGATGATGGCTCTTGGGGTAAAAGGCCCCTCTTCCTTTGGGGTAAGACGCCCAGGGAAATTGACCTGTATATTTGTCAAAATTGTGAGTCTGATATATAATTTTCCGATCAGTAGGGCCTACATATGTAATTTTTCATACTACAAAACCATTCATATTAACATAAGAAAAAAGAAATGCTTAGTTCCACTTTTTTCTTCCTTGAAGGGGCATAGACTGTTATGTTCACGTGTTATTACAAATGGGTGTTTGTAATAAGAGGAGGAAATACATTTGATGTTCTTATAAAAGGAAAAATCAAGTTCCCTTTATGTTTGTTGTGACTTTTAATGTTGTACCTTGTAGGACGTTTTACCCCGTATGTGGGGCAAGACGCCCATTTTGGCTATTTGTTTTCAAAGTCCATTTTCACAAAGTCAGAGGTATGATAAGATGGTATAGTACACATCGTAGATTGGTCATAATATAATCTTTCAAAGAAACTCTTTATCAAAATCCTACTGCAGAAAGTATGGCTTCTAGACATAATTCTTCCTTAGAGGGGGCATTTTACTCCACCTTAACCTACTCTTTCAATGGTGGTGGTGGTGGTGGTGGTGGTGGGTGGGTGAGGGGGAGGGGGTTCACTCGTTATAGGCAGCTTTGCCTTTTGTCTCCCTACACATAAATAAATATATAGTCTTATAATATAACATCTATCAATTATCTTCAACAATAAAGAAATTATAAAATTAAAATATATTTGTTATGTCTTGAAATCCTTCGTATTTTTTGCTATGTATTCCGTAATTTTGTTCTCATTTAATAACCTCGAATTTTCAAGCATTTTAGACCCACAAACCGCCACAAATGGAAGTTAACGATTTCAAATTACGTCTTCCACACCTCTAATTACTGTTTTTCAAACGTATTCGATCGATTAGGAGAATGAGCTATTAGGACCGATAAAGACCTTTAGGTCTCTTTTCGTTGGAAATGCGTTGACTACGAGGCTAATTTCTGAAGTCTTTAAAATATGAAATGTGTTTGACAACGTGGATAACAAAAAGATGTTTACCCATAATATGAACCGTACACGCAACCGTGCCAGGATGTTGAAGCTTTATAGGTTTAGCCCTAATATATGGGACACGATATGTTTTACCTAGAACAAACTTCTCCCAAGAATTGCAAATAGTTCTTCAATCGAGCTGCAAAAAAAGTGCAGACGGTATTTTGCACACGTTCTAATGAGAATACTGTACTATACAATCTCTCTTATTCGCGAAGAGTATGGGCTCTGGAAATGGGCCGCAAGGTCTTTGAGATATAACATATTCATTGTAAGTCACTCTCAATTTCCTCTTATCATCCCCTCCACTCTGTTGTATCTTCTCTCATTAATCTCGTCTTGAAATACTCTCTCTCTCTCTCTCTCTCTCTCTCTCTCTCTCTCTCTCTCTCTCTCTCTCTCTCTCTCTCTCTCTCTCTCTCTCTCTCTCTCTCTCTCTATCTCTCTCTCTCTCTCTCTCTCTCTCTCTCTCTCTCTCTCTCTCTCTCTCTCTCTCTCTCTCTCTCTCTCTCTCTCTCTCTCTCTCTCTCTCTCTCTGTCGGTCCCAGTAAAGCCAGTGTATTATATAAATCATTGGTTAAAGCCTTTATTTATACCTACACCAGCAGTCTCTTCTCTATTGGTCAATATGCTGCGGGTAATGGATTGAACTTTTATGTATTGATTTACTTTACGTTATGAGAGAGAGAGAGAGAGTGTGTGTGTTTGTGTGTGATTCTGCGTACGTTTCACAAAACGTTTAAAACTTCTGCAGGAGCACTTTACTGACAACGTTCCGCAGATAGGTTGGGTGGCTTGAAGAAGATATCTGTGAAACGTTGTCAAAAAAGTACTCCTCCTCAAATGGGTTTCTATTCATTCTGTCAACTTTTCGAAGTTCATTACAAAAAAAAAAAAAAAAAAAAAAAAAATGCCTCTCTTTATACTCTTTATTATCCAGCTTTGCATTTATATATCCTCTGTATAGTTATGGCCTGTAATATGATCCCTCCTCAGTATTGTATTGTACTCACTCACTCTCTCTATGTCGCTCTCTCTCTCTCTCTCTTACTAGGATGGTGTCCTAGAAGTGGGTGGGGAGGACCCCATCATCTTCATCAACGCGGGATCCAATGACATATGGAGATGCAGGACTGAGGAGTTGCTGACCAAGTACCAGGAAATGCTGGAGAGGATCAAGGAGAAGGGTGGGTTTCCTGTGGTACACAGTATCCTGCCAAGAAGAGGGGTACGGAAGGAATGGTCCTCCAGGGCTATTGGTGTAAATAGCCGGCTGGAGAAGTATTGCAAGGCAAAGTCAATACCATTCCTAGATAACTGGACCCACTTCTATGGTAAGGATGAACTGTATGCCCAGGATGGAGTACATCTTTCTCGACTAGGAGTTTCGACCTTGGCCAGCTCACTGGACAAGATTGTTGCGGGGTTTCGTTAAAAAAATCTGGGTGTGTAAGTAAAATACTGTCTCCATATGGAGCAGGTACTTCATGTGACAAACCAGTGAGTAAAATAGAAATAATCAGTCAAGATAGTGCGAATATAGTGATGTGTAATAGTAGTATCAATAACACTACACATGTAACTGATAGTAAAGATGAGATTACTGATAGAGTAGAATTTCCGTCTAGAGCTAGTAGTTCAACAGGAAATAATAAGTTAGCTAAAAACAATAGAAAATTAGTTGCAAATAAAAGTAATAGGTTGAGGGTATATTATAAAAATTGTAGGAGTTTATGTAACAAAATGAACGAACTTAGAGCACTCGTTAGCACAGAAAATATAGACATAATAGCGCTAACTGAAACGTGGATTAATACAGAATCTAGGCATTTTTTAGCAGAATTTGATATTCCAGGATATAGTTTGTTTAAATATGACCGAACAAGTAGGAGGGGCGGGGGTATAGCAGTGTTTGTCAGGAGTACATTAAAAAGCTGTATTAAATCAGGTATTAGACTAAATAATGATAATGAAAGTGTTTGGGTAGAGGTTAACGAAGGTAGTGAGACCATAGTTATTGGAGTTATATATAGACCGCCTAATATGAGTAGAAATGGCGGAACATCGTTATGGGAGGAAATTAAAATAGCATCAAGGTTTAGCAATGTGTGCATTATGGGGGATTTTAATTTTCCGAACATTGATTGGCAGCACCAAATAGGCGACTCCGATTCAGTTTATTGAGGTAGTACAAGATAGTTTTTTATTTCAATTCATAGATACGTCGACTAGAGGTATTAATATTCTTGATTTAGTTTTCAGTAACAATGAACATATGATAAATGATGTAGAGATTGGTGACCACCTAGGAAATAGCGATCATAAATCTATTTATTATACAATGGACAGGGAATGCTAAAGAGAATACGACACTTATCCCAGATTCCAGAAAAGCCGATTATGGTGGGCTAAGAAGAGACTTAAGGGTGGACCCTATTGTTAAGCATTTAAGTCAGGATATGCCAGAGTTAAACTTGCCACCTACATATAACCAGTTTATTGCTTCACTCCACAATGCTCAAAATAAATATATCCCTAAAAGAAAATTTAGATCGCCGCAGAACCAACCAAAATGGATGACTAATAAGCTAATAGATCTTATAGGAAAAAAGAAAGGAATATATAGAAAAATAAAGAAAGGCGAAAATCATCTACATATATACTATCAGACTCTATCAAGACAGGTCAAAAAGGAAATCAGGAAAGCAAAAAGAAATTATGAAATAAGGATAGCCAGTGACTCAAAAAACTAAAGCTTTTTACCAACTATATAAATCTAAAGTTAGAGATGGAATAGGCCCCGTAAAAACTTCAATAGGAGAAATAACAGAAAATGATTTAGAAATGTGCAGTACATTAAATAGTCAGTTTCTTTCCGTTTTCACTAATGAAAATTTGGCACAGATTCCAGAAGTCAATATGGTATATAGTGATAGTATAGAAAATATGTTAAGTACAGTTAGTATAAGTAGAAATGATGTGCTTAAGGAAATTGACAGACTGAAACCTCAAAAATCGCCTGGTCCTGACGAGGTATATGCTAGAGTATTAAAAGAATGCAGAGATGAGTTAAGTAGCCCATTAGCATTTTTATTTAACAAGTCTTTAGAAACAGGTTTAGTTCCAGAAGCTTGGAAGCTTGCAAATGTAGTTCCGATCTTCAAAAAAGGTGATAAATCGATAGCATCCAATTACCATCCCATTAGTCTCACATCAATCATAGGAAAGTTGCTAGAGTCTATTATTGCTAGGAAAATTAGAAGCCACTTAGACAAATTTAACTTAATAAATTCTTCTCAGCATGGATTCACTCAGGGACGTTCTTGCCTTACTAATTTGCTTAGCTTTTTCTCAGAGGTATATGAAGCAGTAGATAGTGACAAGTCATATGATATTATTTATTTAGATTTCAGTAAAGCTTTCGACAGAGTCCCTCATGAGAGATTGATGAGAAAGGTTGAGGCACATGGAATAGGAGGATCGTTGTTGGGATGGATTAGGTCATGGCTAATTGGTAGGAAACAGAGAGTCAGCATAAATGGTACCAAGTCAGAGTGGGGAGCAGTCAAAAGTGGTGTCCCCCAGGGATCGGTATTAGGTCCCCTGTTGTTTCTTATATACATAAATGACCTAGATTTAGGTATAACTAGTAGGATAAGTAAATTCGCAGACGATACTAAAATGGGGAGATCAATTGATTCAGATAGCGATATAGAGTGCCTCCAAAGGGATCTAGATACCTTACATGAATGGTCAGTAAATTGGCAGATGAAGTTTAACATTGACAAATGCAAGGTATTAAAGATAGGGAAGATGCATACAAATGGTAAATATAAACTAGCTAATTTAGAATTAGAAAATTCAGACTGTGAGAAAGATCTAGGTGTGTTTGTTAGCAATGATTTGAAGCCTAGAAAACAGTGTATAAGCGTTCGTAATAAGGCAAACAGGATTCTCGGGTTCATCTCTAGGAGTGTGAGTAACAGAACTGCTGATGTTATCTTAAAACTTTACTTGTCGTTAGTGAGACCCCATATGGATTATGCTGTCCAATTTTGGTGTCCTTATTACAGAATGGACATAGATTCATTGGAGAGAGTACAGCGTAGAATGACAAAAATGATCCATAATATTAGAAATCTTCTGTATGAAGAAAGGTTGAAGAAATTAGGTTTACATTCGTTAGAGAGACGCAGAATTAGAGGGGATATGATAGAGGTGTTCAAGTGGGTTAGTGGGATTAACAAAGGGGACATGACAAATGTACTAAAGCTCAGTGATAGCGAAAGAACTCGTACCAATGGTTTCAAATTAGATAAATTTCGTTTCAGAAAAGATATAGGCAAATATTGGTTTGGTAACAGAGTTGTAGATGGGTGGAATGGACTACCAAGTGCTATAGTGGGGTCTAAAACGGTAGGGAGCTTTAAGATAAAATTGGATAAGCATATGGACGAGAAGGGTTGGGTGTGAAGGGGGATCAGCCGAGTTGGGCCAATCAGCACTCTGCATACCCCCATAATCCTGCGTTAATCTCTAACCGTTTTGGTAAGATGATCCTCAGGGTATTAGAGTGTTGAGCCTATAATTGGGCTTTGTAATTGAACTGGGGTTGTGTGGGACAGGGGTCTGCCTTGCTTAGGCCAATCGACTTTCTGCAGACTCCCATTTTCTTATGTTCTTATGTTCTTATGTAAGTATACCAAATTATCAAAATGATGAAAGACAAAGCTTAAAAATTATTTGAGAATCTTAAAACAATAATATTGAAACTTTATTAACTAAACTCACAATTAACGATGCTACTATTTTAATACCCTTGTATTGAGTATTGTTCACATGTGTGGGGAGGTTCCTCTCACACTGCTCTCCTAGACAAAGTTGAAAGGAAGGCCTTTCGTATCATTAACTCCCGTCCACTCACCAACTCTCTGCAATCTCTCTCTCTCTCCGCCGCAATGTTGCATCTCTCTCGCTATTCTATCGCTACTATAATAATCAGTGTTCCTCAGAGCTATCCCAGTGCATACCACCTCCTTTACGTAGGGCACGTGGTACCCGTCTTGCAACTCAATCCCACCCCTACTCTGTGCAACTCTCCAACCCAAGAGTGAAACGTTACTCTCAAACTTTCTTCTACTCAACAGCTGAGCTCTGGAACTCTCTCCCAGAATCAGTCTTTCCCTCTTCCTATGACTTAAATTGCTTCAAACTCCGTGTGTCCAGGCATTTTGGCTCGAACGTCCCTTGATTTCGGCCCTGTCACTCTTTCAACTATGGGGGAGGCACTCGCTATAGGCAGTTATGCCTTTTGCCTCCCTCAATCACATAGAAAAAAAAAAAAAAAAAAAAATAGGAATGACTTATAGACAACAAAATACTAACATTAACATGTTTCTAACTGATTTAGATACTAATATTGAAAAGGTTAAGAGTGAACACCAAATATATGCTATCTAATGAAATATTTTATCCTAGATTTATTATTAAAAAGTGAAATTACACTGGATACACGACGAACCCTTGCCTACCAGGTAGCAAGTGTTCCCAGTACCTAGTTTGTTCCATACCTACCACCTGAAAGGGTTAGTATATAAAACTGCAACAGAGACACCAATAGCCAGCTAGTGAAGTACACAACCCGCGGCAACACAGACACGGGCGACAAATGGAGCTTTGGATTGACTAATATGATTGTGTACTTTGATATTGGTGAACTAGAGTTTGATGTGACATCCTGCTGTGTTGACCATACAACAGGGAAGGGTAGGTGCTGCTCTCTTTACCGTATGTATGTATCTATCTATCTATCTATCTATCTATCTATCTATCTATCTATCTATCTATATATATATATATATATATATATATATATATATATATAGATATATATATATATATATATATATATATATATATATATATATATATATATATATATCTATATCTATATTTATATATCTATATATATATATATATATATATACTGTATATATATATATATATATATATATATATATATATATATATATATATATAGTATATGATCTGGAAGATTTCACTCTACCTGTATATAGCAAAGGAATGGGACTCGATAGATACAAGTCAGAGAAAGAGAGAAAAGGGGAGAAGAAAACAGGTCACCCCCCTTAAAAACGATGTCGCAGAATTCTCCACCCTCGCTCTCCTTCAACAAATCTTTATCATAAACCATGTGTCGATATTGCTGTAGGTGAAACGTATTGTAGTCTTTGAATATTGTTGTTTATTATATTTTATAGTCACTAACAATTATAATCAATATACATAAATAATAGAAAGTCAAAATTAATGTTCGTGCCTCTTTGTTATGATAATTAATAAGCATATTATTACGTTTGTAGTCATTATCAGCTGCTTATGAAAATTTCTATGACAACTATATTAAATAAGCACTTAGTGTAGTCGTATACAGTAGCCTATAATAAAAAAGCTGTAGAATCTCAAGAAATTGTGATAAACTGTAAATATCCTATGTGTTAAGTATTGTTAATGTCCACAGTCGTAGCTCTGGCGCTAGTTCAAAAGCGTTCGCCAGAGATCTCAAGCGAAATATTGGTAGGGAAAATAATACTATGTACGGTCGAGGTTGATAAGTGTTGTCAGATATTTCATAAAGCTTCGGACACTGACTAATACTCTGAGGGATAAGCACTTTTCCCAGTAACTATAAAGATACCAATAACACTTGTTGAGCGAAAACCACTGGAATCTATGACAAAACTTAATACCCCGATTGTACAGCTAGTTCTTGTAATTTTCTTAATGCAAATGTACCCTTTTATATTGATGGTCAGATCAAATCAGAAATATATTAATAAATACATATGTATTTATTAATACTGTATTAGCTGATTTGATTTGAACATCAATCTAAATGGATATATTTGTATAAAGAAAATCGCCAGAGCTCACGAACATGTGTCAGTAGCTGTACAGTCGAGGTTAATAAGTGTTGTCAGATAGTTCACAAAGTTTCGGACACTGACTAATACTCTGAGGGATAAGCCACTTCTCCCAGTAACTATAAAGATACCAATAACACTTGTTGAGCGAAAACCACTGGAATCTAAGATGACAACACTTAATACCCCCGATTGTACACACTCTACTCTCCCTCCCATTATAATATACAACGTTTACCTAATAGTCCACCACATACACTCCTACAATAATACAGTGTTAAGGGAGCCCACCTCGCTTTTTGTATCTTTCTCTCCTTCTCTCTTTGGCTTGTATCCATTCGGCCCCATTCAGCCTAATATTTTAAGACGTTTATCCCCATCCAGGTGTCAATATTTTCCTGGCGAGCGGTAGCGATCCAGCATATATATAGTTTTGTTTTGACAGCTAGCTAAATTTGTACATTTTTAGATAGAAAAATTTCTCCGAAGCCGGATTTCTCCATACAATGAATACAAATAAATCGACACCTGAATGGGGATAAACGTCTTAAAATAGTTGGCTGAGTGGGGCCGAATGGATACAAGCCAGGGAAAGAGAAAAGGAGAGAAAGATAAAAAAAAAACCGGTGAACCCCCTTAACATATACAGTACACTCCTAAGATTATAACGTCAACACCAGTCACCAGTTACCACAACATATCAACACTTATATTAGTTTATGTATGGTTGATCGGGTTTATAGGGAATATATATTAGTGTATGCTCGTCATGAATTACAGTCACACACACACTCACACACACATTTTTTTTTTCTCTCTCTCTCTCTCTCTCTCTCTCTCTCTCTCTCTCTCTCTCTCTCTCTCTCTCTCTCTCCAACGTCCTCTTCATTTCCTTTGAATCTCGGTTGCACAACTGGAAGGTAAATTAAAGTGAAGCGAGAGAGAGAGAGAGAGAGAGAGAGAGAGAGAGAGAGAGAGAGAGAGAGAGAGAGCCGTTATTATCAGCTTACTGGGAAAAATAATAATGATATAATATTAATAATATATAATAATGATATAAATTGCTAAATATATATAAGATACATTGATAAATATACAGTATATATGGAAAGACAGACAGAAAGACAAATAAATATATAGCTATACTTTAAATACAATCAACTAAATCCTTTCTAAGCTGTATATAATCCTCTGGCGCTAACCATAACAATATAAGAACAGAAAAAACATAACCACAACCACTTCAAAAATATAGTAACATTAAACATACACTGAACTTTATACATAACAAGGGGAGCCGTTAAAAAGGCTGTAATCCTCTTCATTCATTGAACCAACAATACAATTATAATTGAAAAGGTTAACAGTAATCTCCTCTGGCCGTCAATGGCTGCTACAATTAGAACACACTAATCCTCCCCTAATTAAAAGGTATCACAGGTATGATGTATCAGTCCCCAGAGAACACGAGCCTAATGTCATTGTAAAGGTGGCATCACTGGGGTCAGGTTAGGATTAATTTAATGATGGACCTATTGACTGAGAACCATATGTACCGCTTACTCTTTTTTCGGTACATTTTCCGAAATTTACAACAGAATGTCTTTTAGGAGTGTCTGATCTTGCCAATATCATAGGGTGGATAACGGAAACATCTTCCTCAGTCCACATTTTCAAAAATGTTCATACAAATAAATAAAATAAATACATGAATAAATAACTAAACAAATAAATACATCGGGTGTATCTTTTTAGTATTCGCTTTCATCTACTTTCCACCCGCTTTAAACAAAAAATAAAACAATTGTCATCTATATTTCTGTGATTTACGCTCAGATGATAATTATTTTTAATAATATGCTTTCTTATGCGTGTTAATCCTAAAGCAAATATGATAAATTTATGAAGTTGCGAAAATGGATTCGTGATACACTACACAAACTAACCTACAAAGGAGTACAAAGGAAATCAAGCAACAACAGGTCTAGTGACCCTTCTAGGCTGCTTGTCCTCCCAAACACTGAGGATCAAGTGTCCAAACAGTGGTTTAGAGTGGGTAAGGGAACATTGGAAAGGGAACTACTGCCCTGGAAGGCTGGAACTAATGTCCGTGGCAGGACTAGGAAGTTAGTAGGGGACATATGGGTTAGTAACTGAGGGGAGGATAAAATAAAGTTATTAATTTACAAACGCAGTCAGTCGCGGGTTTGATGGGAGATATTTGTCTAGGCGGAGTTTAAATGAATCAACGGTGCTGCAGTCTATAACGTCTCGGGGAAGCCCATTCCACAAGTTGACAACTCGATTGAAGAAGAAATTCTTAGATTCGTGTGAGTTAAAAGATTTACCAATAATTTTGCAACCGTTTCCCCGCGTGTAATTAGTTTGGTCGATAGTGAAGTACTTACTACAGTTCATATTGTCGATGCCTTTGATGATTTTGAACACTTGAATTAAGTCACCTCTTAATCTGCGCTGGGTTAAAGGAACTAGATTGAATTCTCTAAGACGCTCTTCGTATGGTTTGTTCTTTAGGCTAGGTATCATTTTGGTAACTCTACGTTGAACTCGTTCTAGCTTGTTTATGTCTTTTTGGTAATAAGGGCACCAGCATTGAACGCAGTATTCCAGAAGAGGGCGGACTAAGGAATTGTAAAGGGTTAGGATAACGTCTTTGGATTTATGCTCAAATGACCTGCCTATAAAGCCAATTATTTTGTTTGCCTTCTTAACAACTTCTGAACATTGTTGACTCGGTTTTAGATTACTCGATATTGTTACTCCCAGATCGGTTTCTCTGTTTACATTCTTAAGCTGAGTGCCATTCATCGAATAGTTTGCTTTCTCATTTAGGTATCCGATATGTAGTACTTTACATTTATCCGCATTGAAACTCATTTGCCAAATTTGGGCCCAATGTGACAATTTATCTAGATTGTGTTGCATATCGTCAACTTGTTCTTTTGAGAGTACGCTATTTGCAATTTTTGTATCATCAGCAAATTTTGAGATTGTACAGGTGAGACCCTCATCTATGTCGTTGATGTAAATTAGAAAGAGAATTGGTCCTAGTACCGATCCCTGGGGTACCCCGCTACTTACATTGGTCCATTTAGATGCCTTACCGTTTATGACTACTCTTTGCTTTCTGTTGCTGAGCCAATTTGCTATCCATTTCAACACACCGTCTTGTATTCCATGCGCTTTTAGTTTTAGCAGTAAACGTTTGTGGGGAACTTTGTCAAAGGCCTTTTGAAAATCAAGGTATATAATATCTACAGCTCATTTGAGTTAACCTATATAATATTAACCAATAAAGTTATGTCCTATGGGTATCAATAAATATATATACACAAACTATGTGTCTGTGTCTAAGCTGTTCAAGATGATATACATGCCCACAAATTCATGTTTCTCAAATCCCTAACATTGATAGTTAATATTTTCCATGGTCAATAATCCTTCAGGTTTGGAGCACTGTAGTGGCAGCGGCACATTTCTGGATGGTTCCCGAGAGGTGGCCCGCCTACTGGAGCCCTGAGACCCCACCAACCAATCACCACACACCAAGCCCACCCAGGGCAACAACAACCAATCACCACACACCAAGCCCACCCAGGGCAACAACAACCAATCACCACACACCAAGCCCACCCAGGGCAACAACAACCAATCAACTCTTAAGGGGGGTAGGGTTAATTTATTTGTGTTTTTATGTATTTACTCATTATTGTTTTAGTTTCCTCCCTAGACCTCCATCAAGCTTGAAAAAATATCCCCAAGATTCCCCTTCGAGATAAATTTTTACATTTTTGGGTAGAACAAATTTCCGGCCGAAGGCCGGTTCCTCTTACAATACAGGCTCACTCTCGCTCACCAGGAAAAAAAAATCGACATCGAAATGCTACGAAAGGTCTTGATATTGACAAGGAAAAGGGGCAAAAGGTCTTAAAATCGTGAAACTAATGGGGCGAGTGTCATAAAATATCACAACTAATGGGGCTAAACATGAGGAAGAAAGGGATCCCAAAAAACCCTATAACCCCCTTTAAGAAGGGTAACCAATCAGTGCCAGGGAAAGCAGCTCAAGCGAAGGACAGACAATCAACGACCGACAGAGAAGAGTAACCAATCAGTGCAAGGGATACCATGCAAGGGAAGGGCGGCCAATCAGCCCAAGGGAAGGGTAGCAAAGGGGAAATCAGCTCAAGGTATTTACGGCCAAACAGCTCCACATAAGACTGGGTCATGTCAGTGATTGGGTCATGTCAGTGATACCTCTCTACCAATCACACATATTTTGGCCTGCGACGTGCACCCCGGTCAGACAGAACTGGAGGCAACTATACCACTGACTGTACCAGATTCACCACAGCCATTCCAGGGAACATGATCATAGATAGTGATGATAATGATGACAGTAAATGTGATGACAGTACAGTTATGAGAGGAAAAAGTTCCCAACTCTTTCAATTAGAGTATTTTTTCACTGTTGCCACAACCAGATGAGTTTTCAGGAGTTTGTTAAAAAAATAAGGTTTTAATGCAAATTACAAAAAATAGAGACTATAAAGTAGGCAAACCAGCATTCATACGTTTTCAGTGTAAGTATCTTAGGTTCGAATCCTTGGAGTACCACATATTATATTCATTAGTTTCTTTGATTTCATTAATTAGATTTATTTGTAAGTTAATTGATGGGTTGGAGAAAATATAAATTCAACAGCTGAACTCTGGAACTCTTCCTGAATCCATCCTTCCCTCATCCTATGATTTAAATGTCTTTAAACTCTGTGTGTCCATGCATTTTGGCTCGTACATCCCCTGATTATAGCCCTGTCACTTTTTCAACTCTGGGGAGGCACTCGTCACAAGCAGTTTTGCCTTTTGTCTCCCTCATCCACATACAAATATTATATAGGATCAGAAAACATTAATACAGAGTCAGTTATCTTTGACACACACAGCCACACACACATTATATATATATATATATATATATATATATATATATATATATATATATATATATATATATATACTGTATAACGAAAAAGTTGTAGAAACACCATAACATTGTATGACGAGAGAGCAGGAACATGGTAAATATTGATCTGACCCATTATGTAAGAGTTTTTTTGTTTCAATTATCACCTCCAGTTCTCTATCCTTTCTTTTAATGAGTGAGCATATTCCCCACAAGTGATATACCACCATATTTTTATAGTATGGCTTGTTGATATACGTCGTAAAAAATATATTGCTATATATTATCTCATGTATAATGTCAGAGAATTTAGCAAAATCTCAGGGAAAAAAAATAAGTATACAACTAATTGTTATTAAATCCACCTCAATGAATGACTATAGAAAATATAAATACCAATCATTGACCCACGTCAGCGCCGCAGGTAAAAATAGCAGCGGAAATTTTTACTATTTGTCTTGCTGGTAAACAAGACAAACTCACAAATTGCAATTCGTGTTGTGACCGTTTTTAAACCAGATTTCATTGGCCGTAGTAGAGACAGATAGACTAATAGGTAGATATAGATAGATAGATAGGTAGATAGATAGACACATACCGTATATAGATAGACATAAATATCTAGTTAGATAGATAGATATTTTTTTGTCTATGTAATTGAGGGAGGCAAAAGGCAGAACTGCCTATAGCGAGTGCCTCCCCCATATTTGAAAGAGTGACAGGGCCAAAATCAAGGGACGTTCGAGCCAAAATGCCTGGACACACGGAGTTTGAAGCAATTTAAGTCATAGGAAGAGGGAAAGACTGATTCTGGGAGAGAGTTCCAGAGCTCAGCTGTTGAGTAGAAAAAAGTTAGAGAGTAACGTTTCACTCTTGGGTTGGAGAGTTGCACAGAGTAAGGGTTGGATTGAGTTGCAAGACGGGTACCACGTGCCCTACGTAAAGGAGGTGGTATGCATTGGGAAAGCTCTGAGGAACACTGATTATTATAGTAGCGATAGAATAGCGAGAGAGATGCAACATTGCGGCGAAGAGAGAGAGAGATTACAGAGAGTTGGTGAGTGGACGGGAGTTAATGATACGAAAGGCCTTCCTTTCAACTTTGTCTAGGAGAGCAGTGTGAGAGGAACCTCCCCACACATGTGAACAATACTCAATACAAGGACGCACTATGCCCCTGTAAAAAGCAAGAAGCTGTGCAGGGGAAAAGAACCCCCTAAGGCGATTGAGCACACCCAGCTTCTGGGAGGCTGCCTTAGCAAGATTGGTAATATGGTCCTTTCATATAGACATAATAGATAGATAAATAGACAAGCAGAACATAGATAGATAAATATATGGGGATATAGATCAAATAAAACAAAAGAAAGAAAGCAAACAGATAAATATATAAAGAAGTATAGGAACATAAACCTTGAGGAAGAAAAAGTAAATATTAGAACCAAACATATGTAAAATAATAACTAGGGTTGTGGAGGTAAAAGGAAGCACACCAACTATCTCCCCTACTATTATACACACACATACACACACACACACACACACACACACACACACACACACACCTGATCCTGGTGATCCTGGTGATAAGTTGAGGACGTCTGCTGATGGTCGGTCATGCTGATGCACCACCGCCAGTAGTAGTCATCCACCGCTCGTCCCCATCCCCAGTGGAAGACACGGGGGCAAGGGGACCAGTAGATGGACTGTCCATGGTAGACAGATCGGTAATAAAATTACCGTCTGCCCTCATTAGGGCAAGCTGATCAGGAATGCTGTTACTCAGTGCCCTGATGTTGTAGTGGGGCATTTTTGGCTGGTCAGGGACACTTTTGAGGAACCTGTCCAGCACCCTCTTGAACTGGTCAGCCGAGGAGCACTCTGCATCACGCACATATCTTGGCAGCGCGTTAAAGAGTGTTGGGCCCCGGTATGATATTGAGGTCATTCTCTGAGTCACCACTCTGGCCAAGGCTCTATTATTGATGTTTCCCAATTCACAGAGCTTGCCTCGCCTCTTGCTGATTTTCTCGCTTATTTTCGACTCATTGTATAAGTTTGGGACATGGCCATTTAGCATTTTCCAAACGTAGATTATGATGTACCGCTCACGCCGTCGCTCTAACGAGTACAATTCAAGTGCTTTAAGTCTTCCCCAGTAGTCGAGATGTTGCACGGAGGAGATCTTGTTTGTAAATGTACGTTGGACGCCTTCAAGTGATTGTCGTTCTCCAACCCTCCACGGGTCCCAGAGTTGGCAGCAGTACTCGAGGATTGGCATTATTAGAGATTTGTATAATATTATCATTGATTTGTCTTCCCTTGTGGCAAACGTCCGTAGAATCCAACCCATTTGATTGCGAGCACACACACACACACAGACACACACACACACAGACACACACACACACACACACACACACACACAGAGTCAAACACCCGCACCTAATATGGAGATGTCAGATAAAGGGGATATTGTTAGGATGTGTTCCACTTTCGGAGTTTAGATAGTCAAAGAATTTAGAAAAATCATTAGAGGTAGGAGACATATAAACATCACATAAATATTTAGTGTGAGCGTGACAAGAAACTTTGAGCCAGAAAGTGGAAAATTCAGAAGAGTTGAAGTCGGGAACACGAGAGCGAGTGAGTTTGTTGTGCAAATACACACAACATCCACCTTTGGCTTGGATACTAGGATATAGAAAGAAGGAGGATACAGAGAAGGGGCTGCTGGTAATTGCTTCAGACACCTATGTCTGGGTAAGGAAGAGAAGATCTGGTTTGTTGAAGGAGAGGTGGTGTTCGACAGAGGGAAATTTCGAGGAAAGACCGCAAATGTTATAGAAATTGATAGTAAGAGTGACAGGCAGTGGTCCAGAGCATTTTGATGTGTTGGCAGGGGTATGTATAAGCGTCTTCGTTAGCAGCCAGGATCAGTCTGTTGATCCCTTAGGATAAGATTTAGATTAAGTCTGTGCATGTCTAGCCTCAATGGCTGCCGGCTCGAAATATATCGACTTTTATTATTATTATTATTATTATTATTATTATTATTATTATTATTAGACATACACACACGAACGCGCGCGCGCGCTATTCCAGTGAAACCAATGCAAATATTTTGTATCAGTTTAATCAGATACAAACACACGAACATACAGATCACAATACAATTATCATTAGCACCCTTCATGTATGTCACCAATGGTAGTGGAATATAAATTAGTTAGTATTCTATATGTCTGTGTGGTTGTGAATGAATATAAAGTGTGTGTGTGTGTGTGTGTGTGTGTGTGTGAGTGTGTGTGTGTTATTAAACGTTCTATATGAGTGGAAGGTTTGTGTTGTTGTGGTGATTAGTATAGGCTACATAAAATATGTTTTTTATAGTTAAAGTTTTGTAACTCGGTGTTTTTATCTTATATATTATACTAATAGAATATGGTCTACCCATTGAAACACTATAATGCTGTAGAACATAGAATGAAGACGCGTACATTTTGTTCCAAAACAACCGACTCCACACATGTAGCATTATATAATGTGGAAATGTGTACAATTGCAGTATGAAAAACTGTCCCTGTGAATTATTTATCATATTAGTAAGTAACTGCCATCCTTTATAGATTCCTGGTGGCATAATATATATATAAAAACGGTAAAGGAAGCACTGTATGATTTTTGAATATGTTAATATATTGATATTGATATAATTGTATTCATTACCCAGCACGTAGTCGTAGGTGTGAAGCGCAAGGTATTGTTTTCAACCCAGGTATGTCTGTCAGTATGTTCGCAAAATATCTCGCAAACGAATCAATTGATTTTGACGAGACTTGGTCTATCCCTTCATCTGGTACCCAAAAGGATCCCATTAACATTTAGCTAACATTGGGTGACGCTCCCACCTCCCCCTTCTTGGACCATTAATGTATTGTATCCAAGTTAAGGGAGCCCACCTCGCTTTTGTTCTCTTTCTCTCCCTCTCGCTTTGGCTTGTGTCCATTCGGCTCCATTCAGCCTACTGTTTTAAGACGTTTACCCCCATCCAGGTGTCAATATTTTCCTGACGAGCGGTAGCGAGCCAGCATATATATATTTTTGTTTTGACAGCAAGATAAATTTGTACATTTTTCGATAGAATAATTTTTCCGGCGAAGCCGGATTTCTCCATACAATGTTGGCTCGCTATCGCTCGCCAGGAAGAAATCGACACCTGGATGGGGATACACGTCTTAAAACAGTTGGCTGAATGGGGCTTAATGGATACAAGCCAGGGAAAGAGAAAAAAAGGAGAGAAAGATAAAAAAAGCAGGTGACGCCCCTTAAGAAACACGCATCAATACTAAGTTAATATTTATGAAAGGCACGTTATAATTTGGCCATCTACCGAAACAGACATATTTATAGACAACACACACCACATATTTTCTGAAGGGGCCAATCGATAGAGCCAACATTGCCTTTGGTCTCTACATTTCACATAACAAGTAATACAAACAGACTAACAGATGGAGGAACAGAGCAAGGACAATATGACTGATATCAAATGTTACTTTTATTCAAGTTAAGAAACAATTCGCGAGATTTCCGTACCAGGAATGCAATACAATACATTAAAACAATTTATGAAGGCAAGAGAAGTTAATAACAAGCTGGATGGAAGAAAATATGATAAAAATACCAAGCGTGCGAGATCCAAGACGAAAGGTTGAGAACGTAGTGAGTGAATGGTAGTAGAAAGGGTTAAGTGAGAACATTTGAACCCTGTTAATTGCTGGAGGTTCTTTTTAAGCTGAATATAATTGTCTAACACTAGCTAGAATACAATTAAAAAGACGTCGCCGGTACAGAAGGTACTTGGTATATACAGTATATGATGCAGAGACATAATATTTTCATATTTGTCCATTAAGTGTCGATAAATCAGCTGGTAAAGGATTCAATTTGCCGTCAGCTGGAAATAGATAGACTGTATAGTCACAAGAATCTGTGGAAACAAATATATTGGAACGTGGCAGTTTCATCTGAAGTTTTGTATACCCAAGGCCCATCATCGGACCAAGACCACTATTTAAAAAAACGGACACACCTTCCGTTGTTATAGACAGATTGTTACCCAATTTAGTCAAAGCATACAATCCAAAAATAGCGCAGGGAAACGTGTCATTGACCCAAGTATCGGAATTGATGACCTTCGTTCCCACTGTAAATGTAACTTCGTTACAGGATACTTTGGTGACATAGGTTCGTGATACTGGGGTAGATATCGGTATTTGCCTTCGCAGATACCTAAGAGGTATTTTACATATATTAGCAAGAGCCTCGGGAATAAAAGTGGGGATAGTGCCGGTATCCATTGAGCCAGGAATACTAAAGCCATTCATTATCACTTGTGTTACAACAGGATTATTCGGATACGGTATTTTGTCTGTGGTCGTAAAAGACAAATATGGTGCAAGCCCTAGTTCTGGCCTGATATTATAGAGCTTTGCATTGTAGCATGCCAATACATCTAACCCAAGAAGATAAACGTTTATGGTTCTCGAGACCACTATGTGTGACTTAATACAAACATGTTTATCTACACCTTCACATAATAGATCAATATTAATTAGCTCCCCAACTATGTTGGGATTATACTTCGTGAATTTTGAAGGAGTTATATAGTCAAGCAAGCCACATTCCTTCACCATTTCTAGTGACACTTGGGTAACATAGCTTCCAGTATCCACAATAAAATCAATCCATTTGGTGCCTAGTTTTCCTTTAACATGAAGCAAAAGATCATTTCCTAGGCTCACTTTAACATGCCTGCATGCCATTCTCACTCGCAGAATATATAGGCTACCTACTGTAGATATGTAGGCTACAAAAGCTATATAGCCTACAATCACAGTTTAGAAAGGCTCAAATAATATTTGTAGTCAAATTCCTCGCACACGTATAACAATATAACCGACGAGAAACGAAGCACAAGTGGATCAATGAACTTCCTGAGTGATAATGATAAGTCTCCTTCCTAAGAGCGCTCCGAAACATACTTAAATATCTACATACAGTAGGCTACCATAGTGCGGTTGGGAATATGAACATGATTAGATTAATATCCAGTATTCGAGAATGGATAATAAGTCGTAGGCGTGTGCATAAACCTTTAACCGTCCTGGTGGTGTAATGGTTAAGGTGGCAAAAATATGTGTGTGATAACCCGGGTTCGAATCCCGGTGGATCATATATACTTTAATTAATTTCATTGGGGGTGTGGTGGTGAGATTAATAAAAATAATATAAATGTTTTGATATATCACTTCAAATCAAGTCACTTCTGATCTGTACTTTCAGTATAAATAATGTGTCAGTAAAAAATAGGCTACTTGATCCCGCAATTACTTCAAATAAATGATAACAAATTATTTGAAAAATATTTATGTAATATTCTGGCGTTACCCATATTCAAATAGGTTTTCTATGAACACATTGTTAAAGAAAATACCATTTTATGGGCAACTCATATATTTAACTCAACCATTGCATAATCATATCTACATTCCAATTGATTTTTATTTTATTTATTATTATTTATTTGTCAATGATAATGTGCTACTTTATTATTTTGGATACACTGAGGAAGAGAATGGGCGCAGCTATATGTAATCGGTATATATACTGTAAGTTTATCAAAACAAGGTCACTCAGAAACTACAATAAAGAAACATTTCTGGACATTTTATGGAATACAGACTGGTCTCCAGTGTTTGGAAGTACAAACGTTAATGACGCATGGGTTGGCTTCAGAACCATCATCACAAACATTCTAGACGAAATAGCTCCTCTGAAAGACATACGAATTAAAGCAAGGTCAGACCCATGGATCAACAATGACATACTACACCATCTGGAACACAGAGACAATCTGTTAAAAAGGCTAGCGAAACATAGACAGGATCAAGGTCTGAAACATGAGTTCAACAGGGCCAGGAATAAACTAAGTAGGAAAATAAAATCAGCGAAAACTAATTATTTTCACAATAAGGCAGAGGAATATCAGAATAACCCAAAGAAACTATGGAGGCACCTAAAAACAACAGGCTACAGCAACAAGACAAGGGATTCGTCTAACACTAATATTGCTCTCACCATTAATGATCAGGTTTGCCACGATAAACGACAAATTTCAACCTACTTCAACTCCATAGCAAACACACTTGCAGAACCTACCTCAACCTCTCAATAAATACACGACAACAACGGCCACCTTTCGAAATTTCTACAGAGATAATGATATACACCCGAACACATTTGGATTGCAAAATGTTACACCAAAATACACTTTTGACGAGCTGTCTACCCTAAATGTACATAAAAGCACAGGACCAGACAAAATTCCTGCCAAATTTCTACGAGATGGAGCCATTGGTATAGCAGGCCCCCTAACCCACATCATCAACTTGTCAATTAACACCAACACTGTACCTGCTGAACTGAAGGAAGCTATTGTAACCCCTCTATTCAAGAAAGGAAATAAACTAGAAGTTGGTAACTACAGACCAGTTAGCATATTATGTATTGTATCTAAAATCCTTGAAAGAGCGGTATACACCCAAATTGCGGTATACCTCAAACAAAATTATCTATTCTATAAGTTTCAATCAGGTTTCAGATGCATGTAATGCAATGGAATGGAGGTGTGGTGGAGTGGTCATGCCACTGGATTGGTAATCCAATGGACCCGGGTTCAAATCCCGATATGTCAATGGGAAGATATTATTGGGATTGAATTTGTGCTGTACCTAGTATCAGTGCATTACCACAAAGCCCACCGAAATGTCAAAAAAATACCCTCATTGTTCCCTGATTAAATAACACTGTATGAATATTCCCATATTCAAAATATGTTACAGGGGGACAATGCCTAGTGAGTTCATTGCTCAATAGGTGGCATTCTGAGAGTGAGGGTCTGAGTCTGGAGGGTGAGACGGTGAAGCACTTGAGCGAAGCAACCAGCCGCTTCAGAGATGGAGCTGCTTCGAGCCATGATGGATGCTTCACATGTCTCACTCCCCAGGCTGGAACAAGACCTCACGGGCTTCACCGTGTTGAGCGGTGGAATGTACAGGCTCTCAGCCTATGCCCGAGAGGGAGTAGTTAGAATATAGAAAAAAAAAAAAAAAAAAAAAAATGTACTCGACAGACTCCTGTCTCATCCACTTAACGGATCACATTCGTAAAGAAATGTCTAAAGGTAACTACACCGGTATGGTTCTTCTTGATCTACAAAAAGCGTTTGACACAGTAGACCATGATATCCTATGTAATAAACTACAAGCAATGGGCATAGGGTCTGTGAACTGGTTTAAATCTTATCTTAGTGGTAGAACCCAAAGAGTCAAAATTGATGATAATATATCTGATCCTATGCCAATTAACTGTGGGGTCCCGCAGGGAAGCATCCTTGGTCCCTTACTCTTTCTCTGTTATGTGAACGACATGGAACTGAGCGTATCATGTAAATTATTACTGTATGCAGACGACAGCGTGCTTCTGGTTTCAGGAAAAGACCCAATAAGTATTGCCGCTTCACTTTCCAAAGAACTAGAATCATGTAGTGAATGGCTAGTGGACAATAGACTATCTCTTCACCTGGGAAAGACGGAAGCCATCTTATGTGGAACAAAACGCAAACTGAAAGACATTGTGGGCTTCTCGGTCAACTGTAATGATATTCCTATAACAACAGTGTCACAAGTTAAATATCTCGGACTAAAACTGGACGCGAGTTTGTCAGGTGAAACAATTTTGGAATCTATCCTGAGTAAGTGTAGAGCACGTATAAAATACCTGTATAGACAGGTGGGATGCTTGCCCGCGGCGACCAAAAGACCCTCTGCCAAGCGCTTGTTCAATGTCATTTTGACTATTCTGTGTCATCCTGGTACTCTGCATCATCTAAATCAGCACAGCACAAACTTCAGGTCACTCAAAATAAAATGGTTAGGTTCATGCTGAACCTAGGACCCAGATCACATGTTGGCCAGGAACAACTTCAGTCACTAGGTATTCTCAATGTCTCTGACAGGGCCAAACAAATCAGGCTCACTAATGCCTTCAAAATTTTCTATGACAGAGCTCCAGAGTATCTAAAGAATTATTTTGTTAAAGCAAATGAGAGGAGTGGACATAATACAAGAAACAGGATGTTTAATTTTAAGGTCCCGAGAATCCAAGGACAGGGTAAGCAAACATTCTTCTTCACCGCCATCAAAGACTGGAACGACCTACCCCAGTCAGTCCGTGAAAAGAGAACACTGTATTCCTTCAGACGTAGCCTGAAGGAACACCTGAACCGGACAGCTGCGAGAAGGGAGCACCAAGCTTATGTCTACTACTAAATGCGACATAAGAGATAGACAAACCAAACTGAAATGATTACTGATTACGGATTACTGATATTTACTATAGGATGTAAGGTATCTTAATATAACCCCCTAGAAATACTTTCTCTAAAGTATCTATTTCTTTATCCTCCCCATTTTCCCCAGCTAACCTAATCCCACAAGGACCCCAATGGAAATACGCCTAACGGCCTTATTGGGCTATCCTTAGTTGGAATTATGCAAGGCTGGTACATGTCATATTTGTAACATACTATGTGGTACCAACTCTGTAAATTGCTAACTGAATAAATATTATTATTATTATTATTATTTATAAATATGACAAAGTAATCATACGACAAGTAAACGGTGACTGGACGACTCGGCCCATGGGACAACTCGGCTCGGACAGCTCGGCCCACTTTTGGACAACTCGGCCACGACGGCGAGACAACTCGGCCCATTATTTGAGACAGCTCGGCCCCATGTTTTGCTATGGGGCAATTTGACGAGACCAGTCAGGATTAGGATGGGAAGAGCTAAGTGGAGGGTTTATGGGTGAGGCCATGTATGCAGCACCAAATCCTGTCCTCTGCGTATGCGCGGCCTTTTCCCTAATATTTTTATTATGTTATTTAGGCTCAACTGTTAGGTTAATTTAAGTTAGGTTAGGTTAGGTTAGGTTAGGTTAAGATAATATAATAGTATAAAGGAAAACAAAATTGTGCCAAGGGGCCTAAGATTCTCACACATGTGCAGAGGACAGGATTTGCAGGATTTGGTGATGCATACATGGCATCCCGTTTATGGCGTGTGTGTAATGTGGGCGAAATGTTCGTTTATTATATAATTATGTAATAGGCTAGTTCTCTCGATGCATAATGTGTAGGTTAGGTTAGGTTAGGTTAGGTTAATTAAGAGTTGTCTCGTAATTAACACGGGGCCGAGCTGTCTCGTTTTTACTGGGCCGAGCTGTCCTGGCCGAGCTGTCCCGTGGGCCGAGTAGTCTAGCATTCCAAGTAAACATAACATACAATACGATTGTTAATGACAAAACGTTACAATAAGAATATACTTTCTGTAATAGATACAATAGAACCTACTGGAGAAAGGGAATGTTTCAGGGAGTGAATTGCGTTAGATGAGTAGGCCTACGTGTTTGTTATATTTGTGAAAGAGTGTTTTGAGGAGGCGATATACGGTAACTGAAGTATTAAGGGGAGGCAGACCGTTTTTCTGGACCCCCTTCTCCGTAATGTTTAGCCCCACTAGTTTTGAGATTATAAGATGTTCGGCCCATTAGTTTGACGATTTTAACACCTTCCACCCCATTTCGTTGTCAATTTTAAGACCTTTCGTGCCATTTAGGTGTTGATTTTTTCCTGGCGAGCGATAGCGAGCCTGCAGTTTTAAGAGGAACCGGCCTTCGGCCGGGAATTTTTTCTACCGAAAAATGTACAAATGTATCTTGAAGGGGGGTCTAGGGGATGTTTTCTAATTAGCTTGATGGAGGTCTAGGGAGGAAACTAAAAAAATATATGAATACATGAATTAATAGACCAAACAAATGGTCAGTCTCCCCTTAACCCATTAAGTACCGGCGACGTCCTTTTCATTGTGTTCTAGCAAGCATCAGGCAAATTCATTAAGCTTAGGAAGGACGTCTACTAATTAAAAAGGCTACAGACTATCTCAATTAATCCTTTTAGCGACCATACAGTATATCCTTTCTAAGCATCAAAAACATCATCTAAATGTAGCTGAAATCAAATAGAAAAGACGTCGCCAGTCCAGAGTGGGTTAATTATTTTTACAGGCACTGGCCAAAGCAAACTCTACAATATAAGTATATCAGACAAACGGCATAGCTAGTGTGTGGACTGTTCTATAATTACGTTAACCCTTTGAAGCATATGACGCATTTTGACAGGTTATTCTGGCTATAATTAGACGATTTTATACTGTTTAACCCTTTCAAGCTCAGTTCAGTTCAGTCAGTGACAGGAGGAGGTTGTGTTAATCTGAGTTCCTGCCCGGACCACCTGCTCGTGACCCAGTGACCATACGCACCTACCTGTGTTTGGAGGCAGTGCACTTGTGTATATATAAAAGTGTTTTAGCTCAGTTTTTAGCTGTTAGTTGACTTATTTGTTTTTGTTTTCTGTACTTAGTTGTTTGCTCCTCGCTAAGCTTTTTGGGATCATGTCAGGTATGGAGTGCGAGTCCTTTACTGAACTGCATCATCTTATTCTCCAGGTAAGGGAAGAGATGGTTGTGGTGAAGGAAGAGGTCTTGGCTCTAAGGGAGGTTAATGTTAAACTTCAGAGGGAAGTGGATTTGATTAAAGACGAAAATCTAGCTTTCAAGCTTAGCCAAGAGGGAATTAAGTCGAGTAAGGGGAAAAGGGAGGAAGTTGATGAAACATTGTATTAATGGGAGGTTGTTAAAAATACGGGTGGGAAAGTCACACTCAAGAAGCAGGATAGTAGAATAGGTATGAGTGTGGCAAATACATTCTCTCCTTTGCGAGACGAATGTGAGGGAAAAGATAGTCAGGATAAGGGAGGGTTAGCCGAAGTGCCTGCCGCCGACTCAGCTCCGACCGCTGACGCGGTGCTAGCTACCACCACCACCCCCACCACCTGGGGTTCTCCAACTGCAGCTGCTGGATCCTCCCGAGGGAAAGGTAAGTCTGTGTCCCGAGAAGGTAAGTCTGTGTCGATTGTGGGCGACTCCATGGTAAGACATTTAGTTAGGGCTACCCGCACTAAACTTAGGAAGGTTGTGTGTCTGCCTGGCCATGGAGTTGGGAGGGTTTTAGAGAAGATGGACCACATCTTGGAAGATAGTGGCGATAACCCCATTATCTGTCTCAGTGCTGGGAGTAACGATGTTGGTAAGGGTAGAAGTGAGGAACTGCTGCAGCAGTATCGGGATGTGTTAGATAAGGTTAGGATGAAGGGAGGGATCCCTGTAGTACATTGTATCCTACCCAGAAGAGGAGTTCCCAAGGAATGGACATCCAGGGCGATTGGTGTCAATTGCCGTTTGGAGAAATATTGCAAAGAAAAAGCAATACCATTCATTGATAACTGGGATAGTTTCTATGGGAGAGATGGGATGTACGCAAGGGATGGGGTTCATCTTTCACGGTTAGGGGTTTCCACATTAGCTAGTTCTTTAGATAGGGTGGTTGTGGGGTTTTGAACAGAAATATTGAGTGTATGTGAGAGGTTAAATGGAACAATTTTAGCGTCAGGCGAAAGCGATAAGGATATTCAGTCTCATGCTAAAAATGATGACTATATTGCAAATGATAGTAGTGATGGTGCAACGGAAGATGGAAATGTCGTTAGAAATAAAGGTAAATTAGGTATAAAGAAAAGAAGTAAATTGAGAGTATATTACACAAACTGTAGGAGTCTATGTAACAAAATGAACGAACTTAGAGCCCTTGTTAGCAAAGAAAATATAGACATAATAGCGCTAACTGAAACGTGGATTAATACAGAAACCAGGCATTTTTTAGCAGAATTTGATATACCAGGATATAGTTTGTTTAAATATGACCGAACAAGTAAGAGGGGTGGCGGTATAGCAGTGTTTGTCAGGAGTACATTAAAAAGCTGTATTAAATCAGGTATTAGACTAAATAACGATAATGAAAGTGTTTGGGTAGAGGTTAACGAAGGTAGTGAGAACATAGTTATTGGAGTTATGTATAGACCGCCAAATATGAGTAGAAATGACGGAACGTCATTATGGGAGGAAATTAAAATGGCATCAAGGTTTAGCAATGTGTGCATTATGGGGGATTTTAATTTTCCGAATATAGATTGGTAGCATCAAATAGGAGACTCTGATTCTGAGAAGTTTATAGAGGTAGTACAAGATAGTTTTTTATTTCAATTCATAGATACGCCGACTAGAGGTAATAATATTCTCGATTTAGTTTTCAGTAACAATGAACATATGGTAAATAATGTAGAGATAGGGGACCACCTAGGAAATAGTGACCACAATTCTGTGTATTTTAATATACAATGGAAAGGTAATACCAGAGAGAATACAACATTAATACCTGACTTCAGAAAAGCCAATTATGGTGGGTTAAGAAGAGCCCTATTAGCGGACCCTATGGTCAAAAAATTAAGTCGATCCAGGTGTCCAAATGAGTGTACCCCTTCTCAGGCACCTGTCATCTTAAGTCAGGAAGAGACGTCAACCTTTAGATACCGGTACATACGATAATTTTATCGAGTCAGTATTCAATGCACAACATAAATACATCCCCAAAAGAAAATTTAGATCAATACAGAACCAACCCAAATGGATGAATAATAGACTATTAGATCTTCTAGGACAAAAGAGAGGAATATAAAGAAAAATTAGGAAAGGCGAAATTCACCTACTATCAAGACAGGTAAAAAATTATATTAGGAAAGAAAAAGGAAATTATGAAATTAAGGTTGCCAATGACTCAAAAAATAATCCTAAAGCTTTTTACCAACTATATAAATCCAAGGTTAGATTTGTAATTGGTCCCCTTAAAACTTCGATAGGAGAAATGACAGAAAATGATTTAGAAATGTGCAGTACATTAAATAGTCAATTTCTTTCCGTTTTCACTAATGAAAATTTGGCACAGTTTCCAGAAGTCCGTAAGGTATATAGCGATAGTATAGAAAATAGGTTAAGTACGGTTACTATAAGTAGAAATGGTGTGCTTAAGGAAATTGACAGACTGAAACCTCATAAATCGCCTGGTCCTGATGAGGTATATGCTAGAGTATTAAACGAATGTAGGGATGATTTAAGTTACCCATTAACATTTCTATTTAACAAGTCATTGGAGACAGGTATAGTTCCAGAAGCTTAGAAGCTTGCAAACGTAGTTCCGATCTTCAAAAAAGGTGACAAATCAATAGCATCCAATTACCGTCCCATTAGTCTTACATCAATCATAGGAAAGCTACTAGAGTCAATTATTGCTAGTAAAATTAGAAACCACTTAGATACATTTAATTTAATCAATTCTTCTCAGCATGGATTCACTCAGGGACGTTCTTGCCTTACTAATTTGCTTAGTTTTTTCTCAGAGGTATATGAAGCAGTAGATAATGACAAGTCATATGATATAATATATTTAGATTTCAGTAAAGCTTTCGACAGAGTCCCCCATGAGAGATTGATGAGAAAGGTTGAGGCGCATGGAATAGGTGGGGCGTTGTTGGGATGGATTAGGTCATGGCTAATTGGTAGGAAGCAGAGAGTCAGCATAAATGGTACGAAGTCAGAATGGGGAGCTGTCAAATGTGGTGTCCCTCAGGGATCTGTATTAGGTCCTCTGTTGTTTGTTATATACATAAATGACCTTGATTTAGGTATAACTAGTAGGATAAGTAAATTTGCAGACGATACCAAAATGGGGAGAACAATTGATTCAGATAGAGATATAGAGTGCCTCCAAAGGGATCTAGGTACCTTACACGAATGGTCAGTAAATTGGCAGATGAAGTTTAACATTGACAAATGCAAGGTATTAAAGATAGGGAAGATGCATACAAATGTTAAATATAAACTAGCTAATATGGAATTAGAAAACTCGAATTGTGAGAAAGATCTAGGTTCAAAGGGATACTTTGCCTTCTTCCTTGGTGGCATGTTGACAGAGAAATGAGCATTCTATGCATGCTAAAATATTAAACAGCCAGAAGTGCAATGAATCAAAATGAAGCTCAATTAAAATATATTGTTCTATGTTTGTGTGATCACAATATTTGTTTATATTTAGTATAGAGTTTTAAATACATGAATGCCATTTATAGTGTTCTATTTCTATTTAGAACACCATTTTACGCTACTTTTCGTTACACATTTCGCTTGCGAGGTTCATTATTGGAGCTCAATTGTACCAGTCCAAGATTGTCCTCTAAAGATGGATTGCTTGTTTAAGATGTTTGGAACTTCCCGAAGTTCCCGCCCTAAATTCGTACGTCTGTTTCGTTACATTTTGTTACATTTCGCTGCTTTTCGTACTTTGGTGACACCGGGCGTTAATGCATTCATTTAATTTAGTGCCGACAAAAGTCCTCTTCAGCTGTTGTTCCAGTACCGTAGACTACTCAACTCGTAACACATACAGTAGCTACTCTTCTTTGTGAGGGAAATTAATTTACTTTTCAATACTTTAACATCGAGCTAATTTAGATTCCCTATATACCTATTACAAATATACTAGGAGGCTATTAACAAATTTAGGTACGTACCGGTGAGGATGCGGTAAATTGTGTAAATTTTGTAGAATAGTTTTATGCTAAAAGAGAGAGATTATATATATATATATATATATATATATATATATATATATATATATACAGTATATATATATTACCAATTACCGTCCCATTAGTCTCACATCAATCATAGGAAAGTTGCTAGAGTCTATTATTGCTAGGAAAATTAGAAGCCACTTAGTAAAATTTAACTTAATAAATTCTTCTCAGCATGGACTCACTCAGGGACGTTCTTGCCTTACTAATTTGCTTATCTTTTTCTCAGAGGTATATGAAGCAGTAGATAGTGACAAGTCATATGATATTATATATTTAGATTTCAGTAAAGCTTTCGACAGAGTCCCTCATGAGAGATTGATGAGAAAGGTTGAGGCACATGGAATAGGAGGGTCGTTGTTGGGATGGATTAGGTCATGGCTAATTTGGTAGGAAACAGAGAGTCAGCATAAATGGTACCAAGTCAGAGTGGGGAGCAGTCAAAAGTGGTGTCCCCCAGGGATCGGTATTAGGTCCCCTGTTGTTTCTAATATACATAAATGACCTAGATTTAGGTATAACTAGTAGGATAAGTAAATTCGCAGACGATACTAAAATGGGGAGATCAATTGATTCAGATAGCGATATAGAGTGCCTCCAAAGGGATCTAGATACCTTACATGAATGGTCATTAAATTGGCAGATGAAGTTTAACATTGACAAATGCAAGGTTGCAAGGTATTAAAGATAGGGAAGATGCAAACAAATGTTAAATATAAACTAGCTAATTTAGAATTAGAAAATTCAGACTGCGAGAAAGATCTAGGTGTGTTTGTTAGCAATGATTTGAAGCCTAGAAAACAGATGTATACGCGTTCGTAATAAGGCAAACAGGATTCTCGGGTTAATCTCTAGGAGTGTGAGTAACAGAACTGCCGATGTTATCTTAAAACTTTACTTGTCATTAGTGAGACCCCATATGGATTATGCTGTCCAATTTTGGTGTCCTTATTACAGATTGGACATAGATTCATTGGAGAGAGTACAGCGTAGAATGACAAAAATGATCCATAATATTAGAAATCTTCCGTATGAAGAAATTAGGTTTACATTCGTTAGAGAGACGCAGAGTTAGAGGGGATAATGATAGAGGTGTTCAAATGGGTTAGTGGGATTAACAAAGGGGACATGACAAATGTACTAAAGCTTAGTGATAGCGAAAGAACTCGTACCAATGGTTTCAAATTAGATAAATTTAGTTTCAAAAAAGATATAGGCAAATATTGGTTTGGTAACAGAGTTGTAGATGGATGGATGGACTACCAAGTGCTATAGTGGGATTAAAAACGGTAGGGAGCTTTAAGATAAATTTGGATAAGCATATGGACAAGAAGGGTTGGGTGTGAAGGGGGATCAGCCGGGTTGGGCCATTCAGCGTTCTGCAGACCCCCGTAATCCTGCGTTAATCTCTAACCGTTTTGGTAAGATGATCCTCAGGGTATTAGAGTGTTGAGCCTATAATTGGGCTTTGTAATTGGGGTTGTGTGGGACAGGGATCTGCCTTGCTTAGGCCAATCGGCTTTCTGCAGACTCCCATTTTCTTATGTTCTTATGTTCTTATGTTATGTTTGTTAGCAATGATTTGAAGCCTAGACAACAGTGTATAAGCGTTCGAAACAAGGCAAACAGGATTCTCGGGTTCATCTCTAGGAGTGTGAGTAACAGAACTGCTGATGTTATCTTAAAACTTTACTTGTCATTAGTGAGACCCCATATGGATTATGCTGTTCAATTCTGGTGTCCTTATTACAGAATGGACATAGATTCATTGGAGAGAGTATAACGTAGAATGACAAAAATGATCCATAATATTAGAAATCTTCCGTATAAAGAAAGTTTGAAGAAATTAGGCTTACATTCGTTAGAGAGACGCAGAGTTAGAGGGGATATGATAGAGGTGTTCAAGTGGGTTAGTGGGATTAACAAAGGGGACATGACAAATGTACTAAAGCTCAGTGATAGCGAAAGAACTCGTACCAATGGTTTCAAATTAGATAAATTTCGTTTCAGAAAAGAATAGGCAAATATTGGTTTGGTAACAGAGTTGTAGATGGGTGGAATGGACTACCAAGTGCTATTGTGGGATTAAAAACGGTAGGGAGTTTAAAGATAAAATTGGATAAGCATATGGACGAGAAGGGTTGGGTGTGAAGGGGGATCAGCGGGGTTGGGCCAATCAGCGCTCTGCAGACCCCCGTAATCCTGCGTTAATCTCTAACCGGTTTGGTAAGATGATCCTCAGGGTATTAGAGTGTTGAGCCTATAATTGGGCTTTGTAATTGGGGTTGTGTGGGACAGGGATCTGCCTTGCTTAGGCCAATCGGCTTTCTGCAGACTCCCATTTTCTTATGTTCTTAAGACGCGTTTCTGTTCTGTTTTCTGGCTACTATTAGACGATTTTATTCAGATTAGGAAGGGTATACGGAAGTCAAAGGGTTGATTGAGATAGTATTTACCTTTTTAGTACCCATAGATCCTTCCTAAGCTGCATAAAATCGTCTAATGATAGCCAACATAAACTGCTAAAACGCGTCCGAGCTTCAAGGGGTTAAGAAGGCTCTGTGGGAATTATGAAGGTGAAGACTATCTCAATTAACCCTCTGACTTCCATATACCGTTCCTGAGCTGAATTAAATTGTCTAATAATAGCCAGAAACAGAAAATAAATGCCTAAACGGATCTTGAAAGGGTTAACCCCTTCTTTAACGGCAACGTCTTCTTAATGTTATTCCAGCTAAATATAGACGATTTTGTGCAGTTTAAGAGGGATCTGTGGTAGTAAAAAGGGTTAAGA
This sequence comes from Paralithodes platypus, assembly GCA_032716605.1. Taxonomy (NCBI): domain Eukaryota; kingdom Metazoa; phylum Arthropoda; class Malacostraca; order Decapoda; family Lithodidae; genus Paralithodes; species Paralithodes platypus. The sequence continues at coordinate 13,697,428 of CM064504.1, forward strand.
GAGATAATTCCAAGGCGGTTAATTGCGGGAGGCCCTTTTTAAGCTGAATAAGATCGTCAAATAGTAGCCAGAATAAAGTTAAAAGGACCAACCGGTAATGAAAGGGTTAAGTAGGGAACCCGATCAATGAAATCAATTTCGACTCGAGTTGCGTCTGGGTACTTGTAAAAATCCTTGTACGGTATCCTGGAATATGGATCCTACGACTTGTGTATCAATTGAAATACATTCTCCAAGTAGGATTTCCCCTTTCCTTAATATATAGCAAAATATTAAGTATCCTTTATCACGTTGTGGTAGAGTTGGTTAAAGCATGGACAATCGTCCTGACTGTCGGTGGTTCGAGTCCCACTGAGAGTATAAAAACACACATATATATATATATATATACCGGTACTGTATATACAGGTATATATATATATATATATATATAGAGAGAGAGAGAGAGAGAGAGAGAGAGAGAGAGAGAGAGAGAGAGAGAGAGAGAGAGAGAGAGAGAGAGAGAGAGAGAGAGAGAGAGAGAGAGAGAGAGAAGTTAATGAGAATGTATCTACGAGACGGTGCCGGTGACCAAATTCGTTTAGAGATGACAAGAATTGTTTTGATGGAAAAATCTTCTAATTTCCCTCAAGATAACACATCATCTCACTAAAAAGAATAAATACAAATTTGTGACGAATTATAAGATTTAAGTAAACTAAGTATATATTTAGATGTTAGATGTATATATATTTAGATGTTAGATGTATATATATTTAGATGTTAGATGTATATATATTTAGATGTTAGATGTATATATATTTAGATGTTAGATGTATATATATTTAGATGTTAGATGTATATATATTTAGATGTTAGATGTATATATATTTAGATGTTAGATGTATATATATTTAGATGTTAGATGTATATATATTTTAATGAAATACTAGTTGCTTTTATAGTTAGAAACTCTGCTAATATGATGCTTGATACTATACATAAAAATAATGAACATGAATCAATAAAATCGACTAATTTAATCTTTAGCATAATTACCTGACTGCAAAAACCAACAGACAGCATGACTCCTGTACAAGCGGATACAATGCAGGATAATTTTGGCAGTACACAATGACTTCACAGTTTCCATACACAACAGCCATCAGACCATTACGCTGACCATCCCTTCATTATCTAGGGCATAATTCATATTTTGCATGTTAACCACTTCAGTACGATGACACCTTTTTTTATTTCAATTACGGCTACCAGCCGATGAGTTTATTTAGTGAAGTGCCAATATTATCAGTGGCACTTAGCAAGTGTGATTAACTGGGAGGAAATATAACAATGTACAAACAATGTACACAATATGTAGTTTATACACACAGACAATCAATGAACATAACACATGGGTAACCACTACATGGTTTGCTAACACAATTCACAAAGACAATTACATGTACACAATAAGCGGGTAATCACGATGCAACTCCCTAAACACAATGTATAAACACAATAATAGGCAGTCTCTGCACAACTACCAACGTAATGTATGAACTCAATTATGGGCAGTCTTAGCACAACTACCAACTTAATAGATAAATGTAATAATGGGTAGCCCAGCCACAACTCCCAACGCACGATTTATGGACATACAATAATGGTTAGTCTAGGCACAACTCACAAAGCGATATATAAATACGCAAATAGAGTAACACTCAGGAGAGTGCATACCTCCACCTATGCCGGAGGTGAGGCCAGTGTGTCGAGTGTCCATAAGTGTGAGAAAAAAAAAATATGTATATACTATTTTTGTACCTTAAGGGGGTAGTGGTTAGTGTTTGAGAGAGAGAGAGAGAGAGATTTACATATATTTACATATATTAGATACACTGACCACATAGACCTTATGATCCCAGCGTGGTGGTCAGGACTTAATTCTAGTAGAGATAGCTAACCCGAGAGTAATGGGACAGTGGAAGGATAGGATAGCAAAGAAGGCTCTCTCCCCACCCTCCGTTCCCTCCGGCAATTATTGTGCACAATGATAGTTGGACGTGAATAACCTTGCAGATCTTGGAGAGAGAGAGAGAGAGACAGAGAGAGAGAACAAAGCTATTACCGCTTTATATCACCCCTTGTGATAAACTGGCCCGATATGTTCCACATTTTTCTGGCCCTGGTTTTCTTACCAACAGGAGTTTAGGGGAGGTTTTTAGTTTGTTCCCTAGACCTCCATCAAGTTTGAAATTACACCCCCCAGACCCACTTTAGGTTTTTAGTTTGTTCCCTAGACCTCCATCAAGCTTAAAATTGTACCCCCTAGACCCCCTTTCAAGATAAATTTGTACATTACAGGCTCGCTATCGCTCGCCAGGAAAAAATATCGACACATAAATGGCACGAAAGGTCGTATAATTAACAGAAATGGGGCGAAATATCTTAAAATAGCTAAACTAATGGGCCGAACGTCTTAAAATCTCTAAAGCAATGGGGCCAAACATGAGGGAGAAAGGGGTCCAGAAAAATAACCCTCAGGTGGATGTCTCCCCTTAAGAATAGTCATGTACCGATACCCTTATTCTTCGTTCATCACCAGTATGTCTTTATTTGCTGATTATTAATGTCAAAAACTAGCACCAGGTAAATATCCGGGCATTTATCTGTTTATTTGTTTTCTTTTAGTGCCCCCCTCTAGGTGGGTACTTTGTGTAAAAATACATTACCTCTACAGTTAAGTGTGTGTGTGTGTGGGGGGGGGGGGGGGATCGTAATTTACAAATCATATAAAAGTGGTCACTATGTGGTAGTAATTGCAGAATATTTGTTTCTGAGAGAGATAATAACAGAAATTATAGAGAATAGTTAGTATCTCACAGACAGCACTTTCCGGGGAGAGACTCAAGTCGGAAAATGAGAGATCGTGAATTTCTCCACACACATACCAGCATCTACGTTCTTCTTTAATTAATTTACTGGAAAACTAGAGCAAATGCTGAGGGAAGTTTGTTCCAAGTAGAATAGGTTTTCCATGTGAACATAATGTTCACATATACTCATCTTGATCGTCTTTAACCCTCTCCGACATATGACGCGATTTTGAGCCTATTAGGGATACTTTAAAGCCTTTGTTACCATCAGGGGTATTTAGAAACCTTTAGTTTAGTTACTTCAACCTCTGCAGTTGTCTTTGAGTTAGCTGTGGGCAGAAAACTAATTTTGGAGAGGCAATTATAAGAGTGAGAGAACTCTATTTCTTATTGCTAATCTGGCAATCTCTGTGTCATATGAGCGTGAAAGGGTTAACTATATTAAATTTCGGTAGCCATGGTTGCGAGTTGTGTTCATATATAAATTAATATTAGTTGTTTATTAATCCATGATATTAAATCCTTTTGTTGCTGCTGAATGCATTGAATACCATAAACTCCATTTTCTTCCAAATTTTGCATACCCGGTACGTTTAGAAATTCTTTTAATTTATTATGTTTTAGTTTATTTTGGTTTCATAGAAAATCAATATATCACAATATCTACAATCCCATTATGGAATGGAGGCGTGAAACATGAAAAATACAATAAATATTTAAATGTGTAATTCTATACAACTTAATTCATATTAACCAACAAGCGAAGTATTAGCCTCCCCGGTGAAGTACAAAATATACGCTACAGAATCACACATACACAGTGCTGAGCCATAATGTCCACACGCCCATTTGTATCATCCACTTTAATCTGTATTGAACCCAAACAAGATACAACCATACTATACTATACCCCAGTAGCTTCAGTACTACGTTTGGACTACGTTTGGACCTTTATGGCCAAGTGGCCATAAAGGTTGACATATTCCACTGGGTGTATACTCATTATGGTTCACTATGGTACAATTGGGATATTTAGCTTACCTCTCTCCTCTGCTTCAGCACAACGGTAACTTGACACAGACTCACCTGTAAGGATAAATATGCGTTTAATTAAGAACTTCTCTTGATACTTTGGAGAAGAAAAAGAAGGAAAGATAGAAATTATAACTGTAAATGTAATATACCTAGACAGAGACATATAAAAAGTTAGGTAAATAATGCTATGATTAGATAAATGTATCTTCAAATTATGGACTGTAACATTTAAAATATTCAGTTTTCACGTTCCCACCCCGCAGGTTTAAGGGGACTGGTTATTTTTGAGGGGTATATTTACTTATACTGTATATTTGAGGGGTATATTTACTTATACTGTATATTTGAGGGGTATATTTACATATACTGTATATTTGAGGGGTATATTTACTTATACTGTATATTTGAGGGGTATATTTACTTATACTGTATATTTGAGGGGTATATTTACATATACTGTATATTTGAGGGGTATATTTACTTATACTGTATATTTGAGGGGTATATTTACTTATACTGTATATTTGAGGGTATATTTACATATACTGTATATTTGAGGGGTATATTTACTTATACTGTATATATTTACATATACTGTATATTTGAGGGGTATATTTACTTATACTGTATATTTGAGGGGTATATTTACATATACTGTATATTTGAGGGGTATATTTACATATACTGTATATTTGAGGGGTATATTTACTTATACTGTATATTTGAGGGGTATATTTACATATACTGTATATTTGAGGGGTATATTTACTTATACTGTATATTTGAGGGGTATATTTACTTATACTGTATATTCATTTATCTTTTAGTTTCCTCCCTAGACCTCCGGCAAGCTTAAAACCCTCCTTCAAGATAAATTTGTACATTTTTCGATAGCAAATTATGTTTATATTGATGAAAAGTGTGACACGAAAATTATTTCAAATTCAAAGTATAATTTCCGACACTAAAGTTCATAAAATATGCAACAATAATTAAAGTAGGGAATATATAATATCGGAGAATATAGTAGATGTGGTTGTGTCAGGCAAGATGGTGAGATAATTAACTAATGTAATTAATTAACGTAAACACAGCCACGCATTATTATCATTACCAATAGCTTCACGATGCATGGCGTCACTGTAACCATAATTACATGGTTGTATTAAACTTGTCATTTCAATCCTCTAAATTTTTATAACCACTGTGTATGTGAGAGAGAGAGAGGGGAGGGGATATATATATATATATATATATATATATATATATATATATATATATATATACAGTATATATATACACACACACACACACAGGCTCGCTATCGCTCGCAAGGAAACAATAGACACCAAAATGGCACGAAAGGTCATGATATTGATATAGAAATGGGATGAAGGTATTACAATCGACAAACAAATGGGGCGAACGTCTTAAAATCTGAAAACTAATGGGGCTAAACATGAGGAATAAAAACGACCCATCTCCCCTTATTAACAGACCGTGGTAACAGCTGTATAGGTTAAATATTTATGACGCCTGGTATGATACATAAACTAGTCCTCTCTCTCTCTCTCTCTCTCTCTCTCTCTCTCTCTCTCTCTCTCTCTCTCTCTCTCAACACATTTCAGGTGGTCGACAGTGATGCAGAAATTCAATTCAAGGTAAGATGTTAGTAAAGGACAATTTGGGTTAGTAACATTGCACTTCTATAAGTGATCGTTCGTGTATCTGGGGAAAAGAGAGAGAGAAAAAAAAAATATATATATACTACATATATATATATATATATATATATATATATATAGTATAATATATAATAAATAGTAAAAATACAAAAAACAAAGGAGGAATACAGAACATTAATTTTATGAACCGGAATATACAATTTGAGAAAGAAGTCATATTGTGGAACTATAAACATTATACTTTATTATCCCCGCCCCTTCCTTCATAAATGACTTTTTATTCAAACATTAATTATGACTTTCACATAAATAAACTTATACTGAAAAGAACCCACATATGCTTAAGACAGGAGAGAGAGAGAGAGAGAGAGAGAGAGAGAGAGAGAGAGAGATAGATAGATAGAGAGATAGATAGATAGATAGATAGATAGAGAGAGAGAGAGAGAGAGAGAGAGAGAGAGAGAGAGAGAGAGAGAGAGAGAGAGAGAGAGAGAGAGAGAGAGAGAGAGAGAACGAGAGCGAGAGAGAATGTGTGTGTGTGTGTGTGTGTTATATAGTGGGTGTAGTAGTACCCATAAGAAGAAGAGAAGTATGCTCGCACCCAGTCACACAATTAAGCCACTCCAACAGATTCTCTCTCTCCAACATCCCTTCTCCCCTTTCAACACTCTTCAAAAAGTAGATACTAGGTGCCGGTGTGAAGGCTTATCCCTCAATACCTTCACCTGACGACGTATACAGACTAATAACACACATAACAAAGCCACTACAACAACTTCCTCACTCTCCAACACCCCTTCTCCCCTCTCTACACTCTTCAGAAAATAGAAAAAGTAGAAAGTAGTTACGAGGTGCCGTTATAAAGGCTTATTCCTCAATACCTTCACCTGACCTGACCTGCAACTAATTATCAGCTTTAACCCATTCAGTACCGGTGACACCCTTCTCATTATATTCTGGCAACTATTAGACGGTTTTATTCAGCTTAGGAAGGATATCTAACCGTTACAAATTACATACCATCTCAATTAATCGTTTTAGCTACCATATATCCTTCCTTGGCTTCATAAAATGGTCTAAATACAACTGAAATATAAACAAAAAGACTTCGCCTGTCCTCTAAAGGTAAACACTATTTTACCGAGAACTCCTTCACTTATAACACTCCTCTCCAGTCTCCACCTCACCTTTTATTTACCGTGCATATGACTATGTTTAATATAGTTGTGATCTATTTTATCCTTCCCCTTCTGTCCCCTTTTGTCCTTGCATGTACAATAAAACTGAGCTGCAACGATGAATATTTTATAGACCCTTTGTCTCGGGGTTATTTACTGAATATGTGTTTCAGTAAATCTATCATGTATCAGGTGCATGTGTTTATATCCATGCCAGTCATAACACATATACGGTATATACCCTGCTTATAACTATATATCTCACACTGTGCCTCCATCTAGATATTCTTCATTATACCTTGATATATTCAGATGTTCATTGTTATCTTTGTTCAGTTCCCCCCATCCCCCCACACCTGCCTCTCTCTCTCTCTCTCTCTCTCTCTCTCTCTCTCTCTCTCTCTCTCTCTCTCTCTCTCTCTCTCTCTCTCTCAACATAAATAACAAATCTAACAATTGAAAAAAGAATGAACTAAAATCGAAAAAAACAGTTGAATAAAAACAGCTTAATATAAATATATTTATGGTCAACAGAATAATAAGGGTTCCACAAAAGAGTGAATTTAAAACCATTCATACTCTAATGGCAAAGTAAACAAAATTTAATAATAAAACTAACTCTAATACTAACTCTCTCTCTCTCTCATAATATATCGCACCATAAATTCAAACTGAGGAAGAAGTTCGTAGCTTTGCGCTAAGCTTAACAATAATCCCACATTTTGAGGAAGATTTCTTAAGAGAAATCTCTGAAATTTCCGACTGAGAGAGAGCATGAGAGATAGATAGAGAGATATAGAGAGAGATAGAGAGAGAGATAGAGAGAGCGAGAGAGCTGAGAGCGATAGAGACAGAGAGAGAGAGAGAGAGAGAACGAGAGCGAAGCGATATATAGATAAGTATATAGAATAGATAAGATAGAATTAGATAGATTCGATAGAGATATAGAGAGAGAGAGAGAGCGAGAGCCGAGCGAGAGCGAGAGAGATACTTTTCCTTCCTACAATGTCAGACACATACAGAATGACCAATTATACACACATGTACTGAGGGAGAAATGCAGTGCAAATAAACAGAAACACAGCTCCAGAAAAATGTCTGGAATGACAGAAAATTATGTCAAGTGAAATGTGGAAGAAAGAAAAGATAACATAACTCACTAAGACAATATTTTGTTGAAAGAATCGGTTAGATGGAGAGTTTGTTGTTTTGGTGTGTTATGTATTTTCCATTGCATCTTTATTAGCAGTGGACGCGTATATTAACCCCTTGAGGATCTAAGATGCAATTTGTTTTCAATATTTCTGAGTAAATTATTGGCCGATTTTAATTCAGATTAGGAAGGGTCTGTGGAACTCAGGGGTTTAATTAAAATGGCCTTTGCCCTTGTACTTCCCACAGATCCTTCCTAATCTGTTTAAAGTCGTCCTATGACAGCCAGAATATTTTGTCAGAAACGCGTCCCTAATCCTCAGGGTTAACAGTGAGAGCACGATACTAAATATAATGTCTGATAGCCGTAGAGTTAAACACCTCTCACGCATCTGACGCGATTTTGATCCTATTGGGGATACTGTAAAGCCTTTATTTACCATCGGGGTATTTAGAAAACCCTTTAGTTTAGTTACTTCAACCTCTGCAGTTGCCTTTGAGTTAGCTAAGTTGGGCATAAAACTAATTTTGGAGAGGTACTTAATACGAGTGAGCGAACTCTATTTACTTCTTGCTAAGCTGGCAACCTCTGCGTCATAAATGCGTGAAAGGTGTTAAGCTGGTTATCCACACTTTTTCCCCCTCAGCAATTTTCCTCAACATTGGTCTGGCAGCTTATGAGGTGCAAAACATTTACAATATTAGTGGTTACCTAAATTTCATCCTACCATCAGTCTAGTTTTCCGACAACAGTGGCCAAACACCCAAAATACATGTTGCCAGAAAATGTTTGATCATGGAATGTTGACTATAAAAGCTCTCGTTTGATAGCCGCTTTAGTACTGTCAAGCCCACCCGTTCACCACTTGCCAAGCACTTCCTTATTGTTGACGACTCCCTAACAACTAACAAGACACCCATTGTAATTCAACTTTGTTTCTGTCTAGGTATAAACCAAATGTTTTGTCTACCCTAACATAAATCATGGAAATAAATTTACGAATCAAAGTTTAGTGTGACACTAGGAATTCTGATTTCTGTTTAAGTAATAGTGAAAACGTAATATGATATACATTAAACACGTACTTTTACAATTGAAACATGTAGAGCTTCATACCCCATAATAAATAAATGATAAACAAAATAGTAATAATAATAAGTTATGCCAAACCCTACCTGTGTTTATCCAAAGGGTTACGGTGTAAATTTGGATATACACATTCTTTTGAAGGCAGCTAAATGATCGCCATGGTTATAATTCTGAGTGTATTTGACTATCAGTACTGTATATACCACTAGACAAATCGATATGCAAATTTATTGATTAGGCCTACTACAAAATTACGCGCCACACCTGGTGTATTTATTTATTGACAATTCCTCAAAAATAAACTCAATATTAATTAACCTATTGACAGATTGTAACTCAACGTTTTTGTTTGTAAAATTTAGTTGCAAAACCTAAGACTATACAAGGGTAGACTATAGAGGTAGACTATAGAGGTAGACTATAGAGGTTAGACTATAGGAGGTACAGACTATAGAGGTAGAAACATTTATTTAATCATCGATGACTACAGAGACAATTTATATTCAGGTTAATGTCCCTCAGACAAAAAAAAGGCTTAGACATCACTCCTTGAATCATCCACATTGAGAAAATCCTTCCTAAGCCTGAATACGATATTAGGTAATGTAAGTTTTATATATAATAATCACCATCACCTAATTGACACACACTTAAGGGGAGACTGGCCGTTTTGTTTGAATCTATTAATTCATTTAGTCATATATTTTTATAGTTTCCTCCCTAGACCTCCATCAAGCTTAGAAAAACACCCCCTAGAACCCCCTTCAAGATAGATGTGTAAATTTTTCGGTAGAAAAAATATCCCGGCCAAAGGCGGATTCCTCTTAAAATTGCAGGCTAGCTAACGCACCTCCAAGAAATACTGTCGACACCTAAATTGCACGAAAGGTCTTACAATTTGACCACGAAATTGGGCGAAAGGTGTTAAAAGCGCCAAACTAAATGGGCCGAACGTCTTATAATCTCCGAAACTAGTGGAGGCTAAACCTTAGGGAGAATGTGGGTCCAGAAAAACGGTCCTGCCTCCCCTTAAGTCTAGAGAAGATATTTCCAATCAGCTTAATCTGCATTACATATTGTGAAATGTAGCAAGCGAT